>CM039729.1:47295286-47462707 GCA_022539455.1 Dendrobium nobile
CCGTGGGGTATGTGGGTCTATGGATATCGTTGCTTTTTTGGGTGGAAGCAGCGTCGCGCACTTCCAGGGCGTCAAAGTCTTAGCCGTGTGGTCTCAGGTTTTTGCATTTTCCTTTTTGTTTATTTTTGAATTTTTGGGCCATCTATTTCTGGAGGCAGATCTCTGCAACAAACTGGGGGCGGCATGGGGTAGGGAGTGTGAGATCCTTGTTTGGTGGGGGGGGGGGTCGGGTGGCGGGGGGAGGGTTTGTGGGGCGTGAGATTAGTGTTGGTAGTGTTGGGTGGGGGTAGCAGTGGGGGCCGACTCCAAGGTGGTGGGGGTGGGGGGGGTGGGGGTCGGGCTTGGGGGGCGAGGCGGGGGGTGGGGGGGTTGGGGGTGGGGGTGGGGGGGGTTTGTGGGTGGGGGAGGGCGGGGGGTGGGGGTGAGGGGGGGGGGTTGGGGAGGGGAGGAGGGGTGTGGGGGAGGGGCGGTGATTTGAGTCTTTCTGTGTTTAGTTTCTCCCCCCCCTTGATTGTCACACACTCCTTGACTTTCCCCACGTCCGCCTAGATGCCCCAGATAGCCCCTATCTGACGGAAGGCTGAAGCCTGTTAGAACAACTCAGACGTGTTATGTGATGAGTAGAGTGTACGTGTTTGTGGGTATGTGTTGTATTGTTGTGTCACAAACTAGAGTTGAGAAGACGATACTTCTAGAAAGATAATCAACAAAACTAATAAAATGGGCAAGGGACATTGGGTTCACCTTGCCTTACCCCATGAGAGGTATTTAAAAAAATCATGTTTTTTACATTGATGATGTCCACAGTAGAGGGGGGAGCCTCTCCCCACCCCCCCCGGATCTCTTGCCCCACCCATCTACACACCATAACTCCACCCCCCTCGAGAAACCCCCCCCCTACCATCGGTGTACCACAGATTCTATTTAATATCTCCTCAAGACACACAGGATTATCTCGGGAGATCTCTACAAAAAAACCCCCACCCACTCACAATAGCTGTTTCTTTGCATCTCATAGCGCATCACTTAATAATAAAAATTCACGACACACAACACCAAAGAAAATATAAATACCCGGATAGATTCTGTACAACCCCTCCACCACAAAAATGACCCTCAACACACTCCACAATCCCCACTCAATGAGCACTACTGTGGACACAATACCTAACTGAGAGAACTATGGGCCTCCTAGTCCAAATTTCGTACTGATCAGTGATGTTCCCATTTGACTATATAATCCTATTCCTTAATCGCGCCAACTTTCGGTCCTCCATCCACCCATTCATGCTCTTCAAAGAGCGATGTAACGCTATCAATGGGGGTGAAACCACAACCACCCTAAGCGTACCAGTCTTCTCAGACCCCCCCCAATCACCCACCCCCCCGCGTCCCTGCTCCTCTACAACTCCCCCCCGCCACACCCCGCAACATCCCATTACACTTGTAATCCACAAGAACACCAAACTAAAAATCAATTTGTGGAAAGAAAAGTGGGAGCGATGGGGTGGGGGGTGAGGGGGGGGGTGTGGGTAGGGGTCTTGTGGACGGGGTGGCGTTTAAAGGTAGAGGGGTGGGGGGTGGTGGGGGGGGGAGAGGTCTAGGGTCATGGAGAAGCGGGGGGTTGAATGTGGGGGTTGTGCGAGGTGTGTGGAGTGCGGGAGGGTACGGGGGTGTGTGCAGGGTTGGTGGCTGGGGGCGGTAAATATTTAGGGGTTGGGACTTCGTGGGTGGTATGCATGCGTTGTTGGATGGGGGGCTGCGGCATTATAGTTATGGCCCACGAGAAATGGTGTGGGGGTGTCTTTTGTCTCGGAGAGTAGGTACGGTGGTTTTTAGTGGGACTGTAGGGTGGGGTGTGGGGGGTTGGGAGGGAGTGGGATCGTGGGTGGAGGAGGGGGGGGAGGAGTGGTCTTATATTTCTGTTGAGGTTGGAAGATGTTAGTGGAAGGCATGTGAGGGGGGATTAGGGTGAGTTGGAGCGTGCAGTGAGGGTCTGAGTTCCGAGTTCGTAGATGTGTTGTGAGTGCTGATGGTAGGAGGGAGGTTTGGTGGGGAGCCCTGGGGTAGGGTTGTGGCAGATTTGTTAGGCTTAAATTGGATATTGGGTTATTTTGAGTGCATGTGAGCTAGCTGTGTAAGACCGTAGCCGCTTGTGTGTAGTGGGTGTGTGGAGCGCATTGTGTTGCACGAACTTAACCATTCTTAAAATGAATGTGTTTTTATATTTTTTTTGAGTGCATTCTTTCTTCAGTACGTGTGTTTATGGGACTTGCGTGAGAGTAGATGAGTTGGTTGTGGGGCTCGGTAAGAGGGGTCAGAGAGAGGATTTGTCGCGCTTTGAGGAACTTGTGAGGGCGCTTTGTGCGTGCCTGGGTGTATAGGGGTAAACGATGGACGTGGGTCAGGGTGGAATGTGGGGAATTGCTGGGTGGGGTGGGCACTGTACGCTAGGGAGGTTTTGGAGCGGTACAGAGGGTTATAGTGGTGTATAGGTGGGGATTGGGGTGGGGGACTTGGGGGTACGTCAAGGGGGGGCTGGTGGGGCGCGTCATTGACTGCGTGGGGAATAATGGGTAGGTAGTGTGTGGCGTTGGGTGGGGGTGGGTGGGGATGGGGGACGAGTTGTGTTTGTGGTATCGTGTGGGGATGGGAGCTGGGGGAAGAGTTTGAGTTGGTAGGTACATCGCGACTCGCGGTAAGTGGAGGTTGGGGGGGGGGTCAATATTGGGGGGAAGATTTACGGGTGTGGTGGCGCCCACCGGCGAGGGGGGGGGGGAGTTTTTGGTTAAAGTGGGTTGGATGGGGGATAGGTGACTGGGGGAGGGGAGGGGGGAGGCGGCATCATTCTGGGGCGGTGGATGGGGAAGGTGTCGGCGGCGACAGGGCGGAGAGATAGGTCTTCTTGTTGGGGGTGGTTGAATGGTCTGAGTAGGGGCTGGAGGAGGGGCCGCCATTTGAAGGGGTGGGGAAGACAGGGTGAAGTGTGGTTTAGCGGATTTGGGTTGGTGGGGCGGGCCTGGGAGACGGATTAAGAGTGGGGTGGGGCGGAGGGGAAGCTTAGGTCGGGTTTGGGTATGGTATCGTTTTTTATTTTTGTTTGTTTGATGTTTTTAGTTTTTTTTATGTAATTTTTTGATAGGAAGAAAACTTTTGGAGATAATCCTAAGAAATAAAAAATAAATAAATTTCCTCTAATTTCAAGTATTAAAAGATATATAAATTCAAATTTTCCAATATTTTATTTGAGATAAAAAATAATTTAATACAGTATAACATTTCTACGAAAAGAATTAGTTATAGTGTAAAGTAATAAAATTAGATCTAAATTCTAGCTAATTAAAAAAATGGCCTTACTTATTCCAAGCAATCTTCATCCTGAATAGGTACGATGGAACCCAAAATCAAAAGAAATAGATGAAACACACCCTGAAAATGGAGAAATTATTTGGTGGGGAGTCCATACATAGCTCTGCGTCCAGACACAAATTAAATCTTAACACGTTGATTAGACACGTGGATATTCAATTGGATTTCATTTTTTATTTATGTCTTGTCATCCCGATCGACCTGACCCGACTCAAAGATGACAAATTTGAATTTGCATAAGTTTAAAAGACTCGGAGCCAACTCATTTGATCTTCCCATTTAGTTTTCATCCTCAGCTTTCACTGCTCACTTTCTATATCGTTCGTCATTCCAGACGCTTCACTGCAAACAGGTGTAATCCTTTGGCATTTCAGACCGTGCAAAAGTTCATCATCCAACAACAAGACATTGTTGAACTTTCGATGCGCTTTTGCTACATTTTCACTGATATTGACTTCTTTAATTTTCAAAACTAGGTTGCATAATTTTAAATTTTTTTAATTATTTTCATTCATTTTCGCCTCGTTTAATTGAGCTTTTGCTGTGCTTTTATGGTATCAACTTTGTATCAACTTCTTCATTTTCAAAATTTTGAGTTGTTTTTGTTTATTTCATATCTTTTTACTGCATAGTCACTGCATATTCACTGCACTTTTACTGTGTTATCACTGCGCATTTTTACTATGCTTTTACTGCATATTCACCACTCTTTTACTGCAATTTTATCGCACTTTTACTATGCTTTTAATGTGTATTCACTGAATTTTTTATGTATTATCTGGAGATGGCTCCATATGTTTGGCCTATTATATATCGTTGCTATGTATCAATTTTTCGAACTATTTGTGACTCTTTTATCGAAGCAATGCACAAGGATGTTGAGGATGCATTGAAGACTTTAAACATTTATCAATTTTTGAAGTTCCCACCATTTCAACAAAATGTTCCTCTAATACACGAGCTGCTGAAACTCTCGGAGATCTCTCAGCAAGGCATTATTATCAAAGGTCATTTGCTGAAATTCACATAAGATGAAGTGCATATGATAACAAATTTTCCAAAGGGAGGTGATGAGATCATATGACAGAGCGAGTCACTTACATGAGTCTTATCAACTGATATTAAGAGAGAAAATATAGAAATAAACATATCAACTGACTCAGCAGTTATGATAAAGACATTTATAATATTTTTTGTTTAGAATTTATTTTTTCCTCTAAATTATAAGTTAAAACTTCCATAGATGAGTTCTGATCTATTAATTGGGTGGGAGCATCAAGGAATTTTTGGTCCATGAGTTCAATAAAATTATCATTAAGTTTGCTATGAAGAAGCCACTTGGTTACATAAATGATTTTGTACCTCTCATATTTATGAGTGCTGAGAGCTTCTAAGTATCTTTCTAATTATTAATTTATTAGCTAATATTATATTTGATCTTCTACAGATTTGATTCGTAGAGCACTTCTCACTAAATGCCTCTAAGTACCCTGATTTAAGACCCATTTTCATAGATGTGACAATAATAAAGTTTTTTATTCTTCCAAGAAGGCTAATAATTTATTTGTTATGTTAAAGGAAAGGAAGGTACGTATGAAGATTTATTTTGGAGCTCATTTTAATTAATTATCCTAAGATTGGAGATTTGCTAACAATAGAATAATTTATGTGCATATTTTAATATCCTCTAGGGAGATACTCAGGAGGAAGAAGAAAGCTTTAAAAGTGACATAATTGCTATACAAATCCTCCAAACACAAACTCACCGTCAATCTCCACACCAAATCCCCTCACCAACAAAAAAAAGAATTCTCCATCCACGCCCCTTCATTCTCCCCAGCAAGCCCGCCCCACATTCTACCTAGCAAGCCCCCCCCCCCCCCCCCCCCACCCCCCCCCCCCCCCCCCCCCTAGTAAGGATTGAGCAGCATCAAGAGAATTGCATGGTGCACTTAAAAACATATGCAATAGAATTCAAGAGAGTCTGGGCACTAGACTTGATCGACTTGAAGTAAAAGTTGATTCTCTTGAATACAAGCTCATCCACCAAATAACCCAATATAAATTTGATCAACAATAACCTTATGTATCATCATCCATCCTCACCATGTGTATATTAAGCTCCCAATCCTCAACTGTACAACAAGCCCCCTCAGCCACCCCTCCCCCCCCCCTATGTACAACCAACCCTCATCTATACATCCAACCCCACCAGCCCCCCATTATGGACCTCCAAAAGGACACTGCCGGCTGTAGAGTACAGGGGGTATACGATCGCACCACCCTGAGGGATAAAGAAGATCACAGGCCTCCGCGCTCCTCGTAAATGGGCCAATAGAAGGGCATATTAGATCATACATATGACTAACCATTGAGGATAGAGGCTCTCGCTAGCTCACCCCAATGGATAATAATATATACGACATAATCAAAACAACAAGTCTCCCCCACCCGATACATCAGCTCAAGTGGAGTTTATTTATTGTGGAATTCCATTTCCCATGGGCGCAAGCCTCGTGGTTAATTACATCTCGAGCCTAGGGCCCGAGAAAACTCTCGATTAAGGATCCAATATTATTCTTCCCAAGACAAGGGAGATTGGTACAAAAAAGGAGACTAGGAAGTTCCTACTCAAAAGAAAAGAAAGGGGGCTCAAATGGCTTGGTCAACAAGCACAATTCAGATCCACACTCGAAAGGACTAAGGCATTGAGAAGATGGAGAAAAGAAATCAATCACTCAAAACATCTAGAGAGAAAGGATAGAAGTGGCGTCATCCATGTGACGTAGATAAGCAAGATTTATAATCTCTGAAAAGGAGGGACTTACCCACTATTTAGGCATACTAAGAGACACCCAATATAGTAGCCTCGAATCCTAGATCTAAGATGGGTTTAGTGTTATACCCAACACTAACACCTGTGTCCTAGCTAATGCACCTGGGCTTATACCCTACTTGAAGAGGGATGCCAGCTAACCACCTAAACATGTAAAATCTATGTTATTCGGTCTTTATAAAAGATGAGTAGGTAGGTTGAGTATTTTGGAAGTAGGGCCGACGTCTAGAGAGTTTCTTAATTAGCTCTAGACTTATGTAGGGTGAATGCTCCTAGAGCTAATGCAATTAAATTTTAATTAAATTAGTTTTTAATGCAATGCATGCTAGTTGAAGGTCTCCAGATCAAATATGCATGCGATTTTAAAAATAGGCTTATATAAAAAAAAATTTAGAAGAAGACTAGACTTCCCCAAGTCCGACACCTCATTCTCATAGGCCAGATTATCCGGACTCAACCCGCAGGCTTGGAAGTGTCTTATAGGAAGGAGGGAGAAGAAATGTAGTAATATGCATGCGACCCTAGACGATTCTGGCTATTCTCTAATTTGATAGGTTTCTATGTTATTTAATTCTTAAAATTTTGAATATTAATTATGAGTAGAAAATATTTTTAGTCTTTAGAGAGCCTAACGAAAACAAGCCATACATATGCAAGAAAAAAAATAAGAAAAACATGCAGGTTCTAGTGCGCAGATAAAGTGAACACATCAATAAAAAATAATCCACAAAAAAGTAAAGTTCAAAGTCCATGGCAAGTGCGACATAAACATAACCCAGGGTCTGTAGAAAAGTAGTGGTGGCTAGGCTCCACCGACGACAACCTGGATTCTAATCCTAACAAATGATGCAAGTCTTAAAAGATGGGCATTTCATCTTCAAGCCTTCGTCTTCAGGTGGATTGTCCTTCTCTAGATCATCTCCCCTTGGATCATCTCCTTCGGGCTCCGTCTGGTTCATCCTTCAGAAGGTACCCAAATGACTAAAAAATTCCTCGAGAAGGGGTCTTTCTTATTCTCTTTGGGTACCGGGTATTGAGCGTTTGAAATGCCGGACTTTTAAAGACTTTCACAACTCAAAAAAAAAAAAAAATTACATTACATTTGAAAGAGAAAATGTAGACTCGGACTCCTACATGGTTATCCTAATAAAAATCATCCCAAGTAGTTTATATATCACATCACAAGTAATTTATAATTATGTAGAAAGATAAATACGCTTTGCCATGCTCTTTTAATTTAAAGGGAGCTAAGCAGTCTCTAGAGCATATGTAGAAGACAACATTAGTATTAAAGCATTAATGATTACGACCCCCTTTATTTTAGCGCTACATGAGCACGACCACATGTATAAGATTGGATTAGTATAAAAGCGGCCCTAGCCCATGGACATTCTAATGCATAAATCATATCAAAATTAAAGTACATAAAGCATAAAATAAACAATCTTCACAATAAATCAATCAAAGCACACAATATATGTGTACACACAAAATCATCACATCATAGGAACATAAAAAGTAAACACCGGCCCTAATCCTAGAGCTATAAGTGGTGTCCTAGCACATCTATGTGTGTGTGATAGGCTTGTGTGATTTTGGATAGGCCTTATGTAAGATAATGAATTCAGGTTGCCTAGAGTTCAGATTTGTTGAAAGCCAGAAAAGGAAATTTGATTAAGGTTTAAGTATTAATGAATTAGGGTCTATTTTTAGTTAATTTAGTTTGTGGATCTGTTTTAATACTTAGGGTAGTGATATTTGAAGTTTAAGTTATATTAGCCAATTTTGGAAAGTCTCGGGTCCTCCTACATGCTAGGTTGAGGGGGTCCAAAAGGCCACTATGGGAAACAAGATAGGTTTGGGAGGTCTAGCATTTTAGTTAAATATTAGGGCTTACAAGGAGTAATTAGGCACTGAATTTGCTGGATTTGGAGTTTTCTAGGCAAAGTTATAAATTTAAGAAGTTTCGGGCAATTAAAAGAATTACCAAAATTGTCTAATTAATGGTGATTTTATGGTTTTGATCCAAATCAACTCCAAACTGATTGGAATCACCCCCAAAGGTCAGTAATGACCTAAGAAGATGTTCTCAAGTATTTGGGAAAAATTTAGAATTTTTAATAATTTTAATTATCTAATAGTGGCAAAAAGGTAATTTTTAGTTAAAGTTAAATTACGGTTTATATTAAGGTCAACCTAAGCATCCCAATTATCTAAGGTTAAGGGTTGAATTCTAAAGAGTTTAAGGTACTATGGGTAATTTTTTGATTTAAAATAGAATTATTATAATTTTTGGAAGTTATCGAGACCTAATTAACGGGTAAATTAGGATTTATTAATTAAGGGGTCTAAAGGGTCCTAAAAAAATCCTACAAAATTCTGGAAGGTTTAGAATGTCATTAAGTTTAAGTGTTTGAACTTTTAAATCATTCAGGGATCTATCCTAGCTCTTATAATTTTTTTAAGTTCGATAGACGAGTCCTTAATTATTGTCCTTAGGGTGTCACTACGTTAAATATATTTAGAATCAAAGTTTTGGACTAACCCTTGGATAACATGAGAATAAATGCATAAAAATAGTAAACACACCAATCTTAAGATCTAGGAGGGCTTAAGCTAAGTGCTTGTGCATCCTACGCATGCAAAAGATGACTAAAAGGTAATTAAGCATGTTTATCAGAGTGACTAGTGAATGATTATGACTCAACCATCAACTAATCAACCTCCACCATGAATGCTATTCATAAACATGATCAATGTTTAAAATTCTATAAGAAGGTCTCTCCAAATTAAGGCATTCAATAATATGTATAATTTTAAAATAGTTTAAAATACACATATATTAAATATATAAATTAAAAAATAAGATAATTCAAAATATTTTAATGAAAATATATACATAAACATAGGAGAGATCTACTAGCTACTCGAATGAGATTTAAAAATATTTTGAAATAATTTTTAATTTCAAAATAATTACCATATTAATTATTTAAATAGTCAACTAATTAAATAACACAGAAATATGTCACATAAATAAATTTTGATTACTAAAAATAGTTTTAAAATAACATTCATAAATTTTTGAAAAGAATGAGGAATCGTATGCCAAAATTCGATTTAAAATAAAATAATTATGAATTTTTAAAGTTTAAATTAATTAAAAAAAGATTTTTAAATAATTAAAAAATTGATATTTAAAAATAATTATTAAATTAAATTAATTAAGTATTAAAGTTTCTGAAATTTAAAATAATTTAATAAAAATAATTTTCATAAGTTTTGAAAAATAAATGAATTTTAAATTAATTAATTATTAAATAAATAATTTAAGTAATTAATAATTAAGAAATATATTTTAAAATAAGAAAATAGTTATTTAATTTCAAATTAAATGAAAAAAAATTCCTATAATTTTTAAGATAAATATAAACTTTTAAATAATAATAATAATAATAATAATAATAAATAATTAAAATAATAGTAATAATAATAATAATAAAAGGAAATGACTCTTTTAATGAAATTTTAAAATAAACATAATATTTTTAATTAAAATTTATTTACGCTTTGATGCGTACGCCTCGTGCGAAAAAATCGTAGGTTTTCGCTGGATGGTTCGAGGCGTAAGCCCAATACACATGACTTCTGACTCGACTTGAGCGCGACTCAATGCGGACTCCTCGCCTACTTTTTTAATGGGTTGTTATGCATTGGAAATCTGAATTTTTAGTTGCAACTAACATAGAATACTTCTTTTTATCTCAAAGGAGAA
This sequence comes from Dendrobium nobile, assembly GCA_022539455.1. NCBI lineage: Eukaryota > Viridiplantae > Streptophyta > Magnoliopsida > Asparagales > Orchidaceae > Dendrobium > Dendrobium nobile. The sequence continues at coordinate 47,305,267 of CM039729.1, forward strand.
TATTTTTCTGTTTAGTTGTTGACGAAGCAATCTCATGCCATTATTGTGCATATTTTTCGAATACCATTATACCTCCTATTCTACTAAATGCATTTGCTTTTACGATTAAATGATTGTTTTTTTATTGTATATGTATCATTTTAAGAGACATAATTGGTAATCCATGATTGCATGAGTAAACAATCTGAATTGGATATCTAGTTATGCATCAAACTTTTTTTTTTTTGGGGGTTTTTTAATTAAGCACTTGTGAAGGTTTGTGTTACGCCTGCTGCCTGCAGAGTCCAGTCCAACATGGATCGAATCCTCTTGTGGGCCGGCAGACATCAAGTTTCGCTCCCTTTGTGGGGCCCAACAAATCTTTAATTCATCATATTAGAGAGATTAAGAACAAGATTAATCAGGGAAATATTTTCCAATTGAATTCAAATAGAGAGGGGATTTCTGCTGTATTTTTTTATAGTTGAGGGCTACCCACCTAGCGGCGTCTAGGTTGATTGGGAGAGAGGATCTATCTCTCTAATGTAAATCATTGTATCTTGCTTTGGCATTGAAGAATAAACAAGAATAATCCTGTGATTCTCAATTTCTTACTGTTTTTGTTGTTGTTTCTCGCTGTTTTGTCATTCAAGCACATCAAAATGGTATCAGAGCATGTCATGGACCAAAATCATCGTCTCCGCGTTGAAATTTTGGCAAAATTCCTTCCCTTTGCTGTTTTTGCTGATTGAAGACCATTCTTCAAATTGGTATCAGAGCCACGTTGTGCCTTGAATGAGCATTGAATGAGAAATAGCAAGAACACAACAATAAAAACAGCAAGAATGATCATAGCAAATGATCTTGACCATGGTTGTCATATCAGCAGTTCATCCATGTAAACCAAACTGCTTATGTTTTTAGCGCAATTAATTGTAACAATGGGCCCTCTCAATAAAAAATACTCATTAAATTTGGCAATGAACAAAATTTTAAAATAAAAATGAAAAATCAGTGCTTACAAGATAGTAAGGTAATTTCAACAGTCTTAGACAGAAATGGTTTTAGACGGCAACATATTGCATCAGTAATTGGTAGCTCTCGGTTTCCCCTTTTTCTCTCTTTTTTTTTCTTCTGTGTTTTGTGCCTTGCTCATGTCTTTTCTTATTTTTGTTTTTTTTTTTTTCTCTTTAGTAGCTCTCAGTTTTCTATTCTTCTTGTTTTTAAGTCCTTGCCTCAATTTCTGCGTAATGGAGGGAAACTACAGTAAGGGAGAAAAGGTGCAAGTATGGAGAGAGGAAGAAGGAAATCTAGTAGAAAGAGGGTTTTGCCGATGGATCTTTTTTATTAGAAATTAAAATGTTATTTTGTGCCATAATTAGCTGATTTCACATCCTTGATGCCTCTTATTTATATAGATTCTAGGAGCCTAAAATCTATCATCAAATTATGAGTATTTGAACTAAAGTAATATTAAAATGAAACCTCAACCCCCACCTAGCCTCCTCCCTCCTATACGTCTTAACGAATGTTAAGAATATTGAAAACTTCCTCATCTCGCTCTTCTCATGTTCGTCTTTTATTAACATTCTCTCTTGCACTCTCTGAATGAACTCTCTCGTTCGTTGGCATGCTTGCTTGCTCCCTTTCTCCACCTATCTCTTTTGCTCATGCAAGCTTATGCATTCTTCCAATGTATTTATCTCTTCCTCTCATAACTGAAGCCTCGTGTCTCACCCTCGACTCCTCTCACAAATATTCTCTGCACGACAGCCCCTATTTGATACCCCATGTGCGACGATCAATTACCGAGCTCTTGTTGTAGAGTCACTCTATGCCTTCCCACTACATTTTTACAGCAATTCCTCACCATTTATTAACTTGCAGTCCATTAAAACTCTTGGAGAGCTCTTATTCAAGTATGGTAAAACTTAGACCTTGTCTTGTGAATATCATCACTTACATGGTCTTACTCTTCATGAAACCCTACCAAATGCTCCAGAATAATAATAGAAACATTTCTCTATTTATTCAAAGTGTTTCAGAACCCTTTATGGTGCTCTTGGCCAAGTATTGTAAAACCTAGTCCATGTAGTCTTAAAACTCTTTATGGTACTGTCAGTCAAGTATGGTAAAACCTAGACCTAATCTTGGAATCTTATCACTTACATGGCCTTAGTTTTCATGAAACTGTTCTAAATTCTCTAGAGTAATAGTAGAAACGTTCCTTTATCTTTTCAAAGTATTTCTCCCATTTTTATCCCATCATTAACCCATTCTCTAAAACTCATAAACCCAAACTAGAAGCTCTCAGGTTTGGCCTGTTGGAGAATTTTTGATATCCTCAAACGGATTGTATACTTTATAATTAAGTATGACATAAGAAGGATAATATACTACCCTGAAGGGTAAAAATATCATTTCCTTATGAATTCAATGATAAAATTTATAATTTTAACATAAATTCCCCCATTCAATGTTTGGTTGAATGCGGATTATTTATTTTTGGGATACAGACATCCAATATGGGCACCGATGGTTAATTACATCACAAGTTTTTGCTTGAGAAGATTTTTGATTAAACTAGTGGTTTTCTTATTTTTTGAAGTCATTTAGACATTGGCTAAAATTGATTTTTGAAATTCATGAAAATCTTTCTTAAAGGATTTTGGCCTTTAGGACTTTCAATGGAGTGAAAGGATTAACTTGGAATTAAATTTTTGAAATGAGAGCCAAGGGAGTGAAGTAGGAGCACTTGATTCTGAGGGAAACTCAGAGGTGCTCAAACTATCCTATGTTAGGCTTTACATTTTTGACTCTATATTTGTTTTAGTTGATTATTTTGATTAGAAAGTTGGGACTTACATTCCAACAACTTATGTTGGAGGAATTGCCCGAAGGGTGAGAGCTTATAGGGTGATTTGAAATCAACCAATGCCTCTGATCCTAAAACTAAGGTGAGGACTACCGATAGGTAGTGCCTCGAATCTAAGTCTAACGAAAAGCAAAAAGGATTTATAAATTATACCTTACATGAGGCATAACCTGCCCGATTATTGAATTTATTGTCCTACCTAGAAAGGAACTACCAGCTAGACCCACCTAATACTTTAAAACTATGTCGTCCTTTTAATGCAAATGTAGAGTGGAGAGTTGTTTTTATTTATGAAGTAGAGCTTATAACTTGGCTTAGAGGCCAAGATGCCTATTTATGTTGGGGTATACAGAATGCAGACGCACAAATGCAGATTTTTTATTATCTAGTCCTTAAGTAAGGGATTTTTTACATGAGATATTTTTGAGGGCTATGCATGTTTATTTTAATTTTTGAAAAACTTGGCTCTTTGAAAGCGAGCCATACAATTTTCTTATTTAAAAGACATGAAGCTTAGATTGATTTTAGGTTGTTTACAATTTAAAGGGTAGAAAATTACTTTATCTTAAGAGCCTATCGTATCACAAGTTCAGGCCACTCCCAAGCAAAGCAATAGAAGAAACCTAAGAAAAAGACATGCTTTTCTAGCGCGCACACATTAGACAATCAACACATACTTGTATATAAACCAAAACAGAAGTATAAGTAGTGTCCCAATTATTATAAACAATTTTGGCAGCTGAGTTGCCTATCATTATACAACCCAGTCAAATTATTACAGACTCTACTTGTGGGGGATTCTTCAGGCTCTTGACTTCTAAATGGATGTAGGGCTTCACCTTTGACAGATACATCTTTTTAGTCCACTTCTTTTTGCTCCAAACCCCCACAAATTTTACATCATACTTCTATCAAATATATTTAGAAAATATAAAAGACTCAAGTCTGCAAAATAGAATTAGAAGCAGTTTATATAATAATCATATTACATTCAAAAAATTTCTAGCACTTAGAGTGCCAACATCTGCTTCTATCATATTGGTCATGCCTCTTGGAGGGTTTTAAGCAGCGCCTGCAAGTAAACAGTATTATGATTATCATGACTTATTTATTTACCCCCTTCTTTGACATGAACACCTGCACAGAAAACATATATATTTCTATGCTAACCACTTAAGGGCAAGTGCTCACAACACAGATAATTCAAAAGAGCATTCACACCAAATCATCAATCACATATGCATACAAAGAAAAATCCTAATACTAGTATGTCTAAGGGGTTGTGCACCTAAGTGTGTGAGGCTTGTGTGGTATGTCACACTAAGAGTCCTCCACTTAGAATTTGGATCTAAAGAAGAGGTGTCAAATATATAACTATTGAGCTACCTTTTGTAGGAATTCCCCCTAGCTTTTGGAGCTAGAAGAAGAATGAATTTTTTTAGCTTTGGGGCAAAAGAAGGGAGAGAAAGAGAATCCAACACATAGCTTCTGAGCTACATATTGGAAGGATTCTCCTTAGCTTTTGGAGCTAATAAGAGAAAGTATGAACCCAACATTTAGCTTTTGGGCTAAATGCTGGAGAATTCTCTAGCTTTTGGAGTTAAAGAGGGAAAATCTCCTATGATGTGGAAGTCGAAGGAGAGTTGAGGGAATATGCAACTTATGGTTTGCAAATTCATAGATGATTTTTGAACACTTTGATGTTCAAAGAAAGGGTTATACCCTTCCAACTTGAGTTAGAAGAATGGAGGGAGATAGACTTTGAATTCTATCACTACAGAAAAATCACTTATTACCGGCGGAATTTTCCGGCGGCAATTTCCGGCGGCTTTCCGCGGTTTTTACGTCTTATTTCCAACAATTTTCCGGCGGCTTTCCGGCGGCTTTCCGGCGGTTTTCCGACGGCTAATTTCCCCGCAAAATTTTGCGACGGCTAATTTCCCGTAAAATTTTCCCGCGGATTTTTCCGACGGCTTTCCGACGGCTAATTTCCCCGCAAAATTTTGCGCCTTCTAATTTCCCGCAAAATTATCCGCGGAATTTTCCGGCGGCTTTCCGACGGATTACCGGCGGCTTTACTTAACTAGTTTATTTTAATTAACAATTAAAATAAAAATTTTAAATTAATAATGTTTAATTATAATATTCAGACTTTTTTAATATAAATAAAAAAATACTTAGTTTTAACTATTTTGCAGAAACGGCGCAGTGGTCAGGGAGCGGGGCAGCGGGTGAGGAGGTCCACAGTTCGAAACTCAGCGAAGGCAGTGTGGGAGCGGGCTCGTTGGCGCACTCGGGCTCGCCTGGCTCACGCGACGCGGTCTGGTCCGGCGCGACCCAAGGCCTGGTGCGACCGCCCGCCGGAGCGGGTTGCTGGCGTGCCGCTGGAGCCGCCGGGGAGCGGTTTCAGCGGGAGCGGGTTCTTTTTTTATTTTTATTTCAACCGGCGGCTTTTGACCACCGGCAAACCGCCGGATTTATTTGCCGCCGGAAAAAGCCGTCGGAAATTATTTTCCTACGCCGTTTTTTCCGGCGGCACGAAAGCCGCCGGAAAACCGCCGGAAAATTAAAAAACCGCCGGAAATTGGTCAAATTCCGCCGGAAAAAGCCGCCGGAAGTGGGTGATTTTCCTGTAGTGTATGATTGGGAGGAAACTACTTGTTACTTTTGGTTCAACAAGTAGATTGATTTGGAACATGATTGAATCACTCAACATGGGTTGATTGAAAGAGAGCTTCATACAACTTTGAAGTTGTAGGAATGTGAGAATTTCTCTACAATTTTGAGTTTGTATAGAAGAAAGAGGGGATAAAATGCAACTTGGAAGTTGCAAGGTGGAATGATTTCTTTGAACATTTTAGTGTTCAAAAGAAAGGAATATTCACCCCTCTAACTTGAGTTAGTGGGATGAGAAGGATCTCTACAATTTATTTTTGAGTTGAAGAAGGAGAAAATAAGGTGCAACTTATGGGTTGCAAACTTCTGAATGCCCTTTTGAACATTTGGTGCTCAAAGAGAGGGGTACACCCTCCTAATTTGGGTTTAGGAGAGTGTAAGGAAATTTTAGTGCTCTCCTATAATTTGAGTCTATAGGAGAGGATGTAGGGAATGCAACTTAGAGGTTGCAAACATGAAGAAACTCTTTGAACAATTGGTGTTCAAAAAAGGGAGGATATCTACCCAATTTGTGTCGGGCAAATATGAGAATGAGACACAGGTTTGTTCTACGCATCAAGAGAGTTCATTTGGCTTTTAGGTGCCCAAAGATAAGGGTTCACTCACCTAACATGAGATAGAAGAATGGGGAAGATATGAGAATAATATTCTTATATTTTATATAGAAATATGAGTTATTTTTACCCAACAAGAAAATTTTGTTGGATGTAAACTCTCTCATAACTTTGAGGTTAAGGGAAGGAGATGTAACTTGGAAGTTACAAAATCTCTTGAATGTTTATTTGAATATTTGGTATTCAAAGAAAAGGGATGCATCTTATCAATCTGGATTTGGGAGGATGAAAGAAGGTTCACAAGTTCTCTTATAATCTTTGCTCATAAGAGATGATGATTAGAATGCAACTTAAAAGTTGTCAATTGAAGATGCACTTTGGACGTCTGGTGTCCAAAGAGAAGTTATCATCCACTTAATTTAGGCTAAGTGAATAGAGAAAACCATTTTTGAGTTCTATGTTTAGAAGGATTATTCATTGATATTGTTTTTATGTTCCAATGAATAGGATGGGAGGAACTTTGAAGTTGGTTGCAAGATCAAGTGATTCATGCAACGATATATTTGAAACTTTTGAATATCTTAAAATGACATGCATAAGAAGGATATTTGTTGGTCTCTTATTCCAACAAAAGAGGTAAAAGAACTTGGAAGTTGGTTCCAAGTTTCTTTCAATTCATGGAAAGATATGTTTGGAGCTAAAAAGAAGCTCAAACGTCATGAATAAGAGGTACAATATGTAATTTTGGGACTACAAATTGAGAAGGTCATCTACCTATATAGGTTAGGAAAATGAGATAGGCTAGATTTATAATCTAAGCATAAGGAGGATATTCTTTCGTTGATTTTTGTGTTTCAAGCGAATGAATGTGGGAGCTTAGGATTTGGCTCTAAGCTCTAAGATCTTCATATAATGATAACTTGGAATTTTAGAAAATTCCAAATCATTATATATGAGAGGAGAAATGTTCATTTGCTATCTTTGTGTTGTTAGCAAATGAAATGGAGACTTAGGATTTATTTCCTAAAATCTTCATGATTCGTGTAAGGGAACATTTGGAGCTTGGAAAGACTCCAAAATGTTACACATGGAAGTAATGTTTGTTGGTTAGATGCTCCAACAAACAAAGTAGGAGGGCTTCAGAGTTGGTTTCATGCTCAAGCGATCCATATAATGGGCATTTGGAGCTTAGAGAGGCTCCAAAATGTCCCATATGGAGGTACATAAATTTGTTGATTTTTGTCTTAACAAATAATGTTAGAAGACTTAGAATTTAATTCTAAGTTAAAAGTTATCATGTCATGAGCTTCCCAAAGCCTTTGAGTGTGCTTCAGATTATTATGCAAGAACGGCGATGGACAAATGCTTGTTGATTTTGTGTCAACAAACAAAATGCCACAAATTTAGGACTTTGATCCTAAGTCAAGATGATTCGTGCAATGAAGTTTTTGAAGCCTTGAGGTGTTCCAAACTATCATGCAAGGGGAAAAGAAGGCTCTACTAGAGAACTCCTGATACATTGGGACACTCCCTAAACCAATTTTGGCATGATTTAAGAGGTTGGATTGGATGGACTTGCTCCTAAAACCCTTTTTGGAAAGACAACACATGACGTCATCTAAGGAACCTAAAGACATAGGATGGAATCGTCATTGAAATCCTTATGGATAGGTTCTAGGAATTATTTTGCTATAGTCTAAGGAAGACCTAGGGGTGAGAGCTTTTGATTTGTCCTTTCGAAAGCTTCACCGTGTGCTTAAGTTATGTGTTGATGCCCTTGACCCGTCAACTCACAAACTACACTAAACATGCCTAAGAAACTCCAATATGCGATGGGGTGTAATCTATAAGCTCTTTGGAGCCATAGAACACTCCATCTTTGCTTTGCAAGCATCCATGAGTTTGGTGGACACATTTATGATTTTGCAAATTGTAGGCGTACAAGGACCATAGCCATTGACATAAAGCGAGTATTCAAATAGGCAATATACTCATGCAAGCTCAATTTAACATTAAGAAATGAAAGCATGCAAGAAAGAAAATTCGTTTTGCCTCCCTAAATTTAGAGAAGTTCAATGATTTTTTTCTAATCAACCTATTAGTTATAGGGTTTGTAACATGAATCAAAATTGCTCATTGACAATCCCACAACTTCATAAAAAAAATGATTGAATTAAATGCTTGAACATCTAACAAATTTAGAGGAGATAGTGGATGTCATGTCGGTGTAAACTTATCATATGCATGTGCTAATTTTATTGTAACATACAAGTTTTAGGTGTCTAATAACGCATGCCACACTTAGAGAAGATGCTCTACGCTTCAACACTTCATTCGACATCGAATGAGCCACTAAACCTATGGTTTAGTCAAAGGTAAGGGCATTAGGCATGGTAGGAATGTTATTACATGCATTTGAGAGGTGTTGGATACCAATCCAACACTCCTTCATGCGTTGGCATGCCTCTTTGGCTCTCACTAGAGAGCAAACAAGTGAAAAACATTAATTTTTTTACTGTTTTGCGGAGAGGACACCAAACAAAGGGATTTTGGGATGCAAAAATTAAGTTTTCTTAGGACCTAAGGCTTGGGGACATCAACCATATAACCACGGCTAGGGGCCCTTAGGGATTTTCCTAAGTTTTAGTGTTATACCTCTCCCGGGTTGTCCTAGCGCTCCAATCCAAGATCTTTGTGTTGTCCAAGCTCCGGACTATTGTCTAAGCCGCTCCGGATATCGCTGCCATTGTCCAAGACGTTTGGAAGGTTTTTGAGGCTTCCCTTGCTGTTTGGAAACTTCCAACAGCTCCCTTCTTTCCTCGAGGTCGACGGAATTGAAGAAGAAAGGAGATGAAGCCACTAACTTCGCTGATTTTTGGGAAAGGAAGTGAACGGAGGTCTCAACCTTTGATTTGCTTCTTTGGAATAAGAAAAAGATCTCAAACCCTTAAGCTCCCTTCTCCCTTCCACTAGAAGAACCGCACGCAAGGGCTCTGGCTTGCTGGAAGAGGGGCGACAGAACACGATGGAGCCACACAGTGGAGTCGCACGTGGGAAACCTTGGTTTCCCCTGGTGGAGTCGCGTGCAAAAAGGAGCTTTCCGCCTCTTCTTCTCTCTCGTGCTCTCACTCTTTCTGTTTCGAGACAGACCGAACAAAGGAAAGGAAAAAATGGGGGAGCCGAATGAGGATCTCCCTCTCTCTCTCGTTCTCCTTGAGGCGCACGAACTGAGCTGAGAGCTACCCGACACATTCCATCTCGATGTTTCGTTTCTTGAAATGAGAGAAAAATCTACTTGAGTAGATTTTCTGCTCAATTGATGTGAAATTGGGTGGGATTTGAGGTGAGATCTCAACCTTAGATCTCAAATTTTGATTTGAGACTCAATCTAGCTCAAATTGGCTGATTTGGGCTGAAATTGAGTTCAAATCGAACTTGACTTGGATCAATTTGGGTCGATTTGGATCTGATCGAGTTAATTTCATGAAATTTAACTCAAATCGGTGTCGAATTGGGCTCGACGATGCTCGACGATGTTCGATTCGAATTGGCTCGATTTAAATTTAATTAAATTGGATTCAATTAAATTAAATTAAAGCTTAATTTGGGTCATTTTTGCTTCTAAGACGATCGATTGGGTCGATCAAGCACGATCGAGCCTAGTCGGGCTCGATCGAGGTTGGGTCGATATGAAAATGTTCGTCAACATGGCCTTATGTAAGCCTTCACCAACCATCTCTAATCCCACCACTCCATAACCCGACTTCAACCTTTCATCCACCACAATCCCAAGAGTTCCTAATCCTTATTAGACATCTCCTGCAACACTTGTAGTCTTGGAAGATATGCAATTAAGGCTACATCAGATATCATGTTAAATGTGATGAAAATCATATACTAGATTTTATCGATCAAGTGAGCTGTCGTTAAATACCTACGCTCCATCTATATTTGATTTGACTAAGAAGGGGAAAAAACTATTTTTTTATTACTTTCATGCATATGCTGGAACAAAAAAAAGATTGAGGACCCCATGTTCCGTTGATATTTGATTCTTTGGGAAGGAAAAAGGGCAACCTTCACATTTTGTTGGTTTTTTGATCTGATTGGGAAAGAAGACCACTTTCTGTGTTTCATTAGCCTTTTATTTGGACAAAAAGCCAGAGTTCCATCTCCCTCCTTTGATCCTTAATCAGGGTCCAAGGGGAGATTCTTTGTTTGTGATGATTTTGCACAACTGATGTCCTTCAAAAGTTTTCGGGCGAATGTCGAGTAATAGTTGATGGGGACATCAGAGCATGGACAGTGTATCAGAGGCATGGCTGTCAATCTACGGCCATGATCGAGGCGATGTAGTTTTGAGTCATTTCATGTATTTGTCTTTTATTATGTTATTTGTTTTTTATTATTTATGGTGTAGTTGTTTTCCCATTTTTATCCCTTAAGGGAGGTCGTATGTAAGTCCTGAGGGCATTGTCGTCTTTCTTATTTTGAGTCTTATGTACGAGGCTATTTATAGCCCCTATATTTTTCTTTGAAAGTTAATGATTGAATAATAAAAATTTTGTGGCTTGAGTTCTTAAGAGATCTTGAGAGTGCTTGGAGAGAGAGTGAGATCTCTAGGAGAGGGAAAATGGATCACCCACCAACCTTGGAGATGGTCGGGTTCGTGGTTTGTTTTATTGTTCTTTTCTTTCAATCTCTCTTCCTCCTAGCCGCCGGATCTCCTAGCCACCCCACCTTGCCGCTAGCCAACGTCTCCCACCACCACCACCACAAGCCACCACCCTCCTTCCCCCACTACAACCACCTGCCCGCTTACCTAAAGCCCCACCTTCACCACCGACCCTTCATCCAACCGAACCCAAGCCCAAGCCGCCCCCTTCCCCCTTAGCTTTTTCCCTCTATCCATGCTTACACTGATTCCTTTCCTAACTGGTTTGATTAATTTAGGTAACTCATTAACTTATCAAATTCAAATTATTTTAATTTAAAAAGTTACCTAAAATATCACTTCTATTTTAGGAAACTTTTCAAATCCTTTCCTATTGAATTAAAGTTAAATTAGGATGAAATATTTCATCCTAAATTTAAGTCCATGACTTAAGGAAGCATTAATAGCTTCCTTAATTTCTCTTCCAAATCCATAGCCGTCAGCCCCTTTGGGTTCTCCATTAATGCTTGCAATTACAATCTTCCTAATTGGGTTTAAATATTTTAGGTAACACAATTAATTTACAAATTCAAATTCATTTGAATTTGAAATTGTTACCTAAAATACCAATCCTAATTTAGGAAAGTTTCCAAATTTCAGCCCATTAGATTTTAAAATTATTTGGGAATTAATTAAGCCTTTCCTAATTTAATAATCCCAATCAAGAAGGCTTGAATTTATTTCTCAAACCTCTCCCTCTCTTTCTACATGCCGCCGGCCCCCTTAATGGGTCCCCACCTCCTAATTAATTTCTAACTTAAAGCTCTTCTATTTTGGAAAGATTTCAAATCCTCTTTCCCTCTCTCTTAGCCGCCCCCACCCTTACCTAAGTACAACCAAATCCTTTCCAAACTAAAAGGATTTGTTGGGGGAAATAATTGTTTGAATTCCTTCCATCCCTCTAACCAAAAATTTGAACCTAATTCTTTTTCAAGCTTCTTTCTTCTGTTGGCCACTTCCCAACCTTCCATCCATTTGAATTCTTGAGAGAAGCTTTTTTCTCTCAAGGGGATTCATCAAGGCAAGCCGAGGATCATTACCTTCAACACTTCAACGCGTGGGAGAAATTTCTTTCTCTCCAAGTAAACCTTCAAAGGAAGCTACGAAGAATGACCTCTTCCTCTCAATGACTTGTTTCCGGATTTTGACAAAGGTGAACATTCTTCCCCTTTTTAATTAACTCTCTAATCCCCTCTCCTTGAAGGTGATGAAAATTCTCAAGGAGCCGAGCTTCACCTTTGCCTAAGCTAGTAAACGTAGGGTTTTGCTTCGTCGTTGCCCAAAACCTAAAAAACTTAGGATTGAGTGCACTTCATTTATTTCTAATATTATTGTTAGATTAGGGATTTTTGTTGAAATCTATTATATTTGCATGACATTGATTTTCTTTGTTATTTTGATAATTCAAAGCTCTTATTGTGCAACTTAGCCTAAACGAAGTGACTGCTCTTACATTTTATTTTGTCGTTTTATTTGCTAGTGGTTCTAATCTTTATTATTCTAATCAATAAGTCATGCAAGTTCTTTCCAAATTACTTTAAGCATTGTAGTCCTACATCATCTGGTATCAGAGCATGGTTTATCTTTAAGGTATTCATTCTAGGAATCTGTGGGAGGCTTGTCACAATCTGATCTGATTTAACCGATAACGCACAGGTCATATCATATCCGATTGTGACAAGATTGACCTCAAGATCTCATTGAAGAAGTACTAAAATGAAACTTCAAATTTATATACTAAAGAGAGCTACTATTAAATGCAATATAAGGTGAAAGACTATTGAATCTCAATATGATTTTTTTTTTCTATTTATCATCTAAAAAATATAAAATATGGAATTTATTTACAACAGTACTTGGCAACATAAAGCACAACAAAATGCAAAAATCAAAACTAACAAATCATACCTATAATACAGATCAGAGCTTGCTATCTCATTTACTCAGCTTTCTCCTTACCCTTCTATGGACCTGAAAACAAAAGAAAAAGTAGTAATGAGCTAATACGGCTCAGCAGGCTATTGTAGCCTAAAACAAAAATTAATAATCAAAATTAAAAGAATTGAGATTGTTGTGCTGAATCATATATTGAAATTAAATATAATTAAATAAATACTAAAATGAACTGAAATATAAGCAAACACTTCATAACAGAATCCTACCTCTGTAGCCCATTGGCTCCAGCATAATAACACTTAGGTAACAAAACCTCACTAGCATAATAAAATCCCACCTCGGCCGTCCACTAGCGTCGGCATAATAGAATCTTACCTTGGTCGTCCACTAGCGTCGGCGTAATAGAATCCCACCTCAGCCGCTCACTGGCTCCGACATCATATCACAACACTTTACAATATATTTTTCAATGCATTTCATTAAATAAAGCATAATTAGACTAAATTAAAAAATTGTTAAAATGTCTCAATAGTAAACAACAAAAATATTACCGAGTAAAATTCATAATTTCCAAACATAACCAAATTACCACAAATTGTGTAAAATATCATTTTGAAGCTTTAATTGAACTGAAACACTATTTTTAGAGACCAAAATAAATTTTTAAATAAACAAAAATCGCTGCTTTTTCAAAATTACCCGGCACAAATTTTTTAAAATATACTCAAATTATTCATAATCACAATCTCTATAACATATAAAAAGTTACGCAATGAAAGTTATACCAAAAAAGGTTTTACCAAAATAAAATTATCGATATTTTTTAGTAACAAAAAATGCAAATTTAATCGAAAAAATATATAAAAACATGAATTATCGAAATTTGAAATAGTCAAAACGTAACCTACCTCAAGACATAAATTTCCCAGCTGGACCGATGGATCGCTCGACGATTGCCAAATCCTTACATTTTTTCTTTCCTTCTCTTCGTTTTTTCTCTTATTTTCATTTTTTTTCTTTGTTACAAAACTTGAAACAAATGGGGGTTGGCTTATGAAATTAGTTTAGTGAATTTAGATTTTTCAAAATAATAATATTCTATTAAATTTTTAGTATAAAATTCATAAAAATTCTTATTGGAAATTATAGAAAAATATTCATAAAATAATTTATTTAATTTTAAAAACTATGGTGAAATCAGTTTGAAAATAGATACCTGATGATCCCAAAACCTCCACTTGTATCGTCAAGTGCCAATTTCTTAAGGAATTTTACTGGTGCCCAAAAACTATGAAAAAATTAGAGAAACTAAAACACAACAATATAAATGTTATGGAGAAGACGATTTATGATTTGAACTTATAACGACTCATGAATAAATTCTTTAATGTTTAGGTCAAAATGTAGTTAAAAAATTTGTGTTATAATAAGGCTCACCTTTTTCATGTTGATCTCCTTCCATATTTAGATGACTGATTTAAGAAGGATTATATTAAAGTAATTATGTATTATTCTATAATTATTTGTAACTTTATTAAGATATCTTGTATAGATTAATAAATAGAGTCAAGTTTGTGTAATAAAATTAAACTTTTTCCATCTTTAATTCTTTGAATTTAACAATAAGTTTGTCAAACAAAGAGATAAGAGTAGTAATGATTTTGTTCGAGTGAAGTGCATTAATGATGAAGATAAAAAATTTCTTTTATTAGAAGAAGATATTCAATAAAAGATGAATGAGATATTTTGCTAAACTTTTCAATAAAGATTGTAAGAACCCCATTTACGTACTGATAAGAACACTTTGAAACAATCGTCTGACACTGCTCCTATAGGAAAATCTCTATCTGAGAGCCCTTTGGTCTGACCTGAGACAGATCATCCTAAGGAAATCTTGCTTCTGTTCCTCTTGAACAAGGAGTTGCTATTGTCAATAATTCGCATAATAATTTAATTAATACTGGTTTTATTGACTGTGAGGGAAATGTTGCTATTGTTGTGCATAATGTTGATCCTTCACCTTCATGTATACTCAATCATATTATAACTGAGGTTGATGATATTATGATTGCTGATCCTCTTTGTGGTCAGAATGCTAAAACGGTTACTAATGGTGTTATTCAATTGGTTGATAGTGATAAAGATAAGAATGTTACTATCTTAAAGGATGGAGAATTTGTTGCTATGGAGCACAATCTATTATCTTCATCTAACTTTAATGTTTCGGAGAGAAAGGATTCTAAAATATGGGAGGAGGATGGTAGGTTTATGGAAGATGATGAACCTCATGTCCACAATGTTGGTAAGGCTTTTTCTTCTTCTAATTATAAAAGTGATAATCTTACAGATACTGATGAGATCATGATTGCTTCTAGATGTTTTGCCTCTGATGACAATGATACTAGTTTTATTAAATTTCAGAGTAAAAGGGGCCGCAAGCCTAAGCAAGTTTCTTTACAACAGGCTAGAAACACTCTTAGAAATACTCATTCAAATGCTTCTCACTAATATGTCTTTATGTTTAGCACTATTATTTGGAATGTTAGGGGCATTGGCTGCCCTTCTTCTAAGATTCGTATTAAAAATTTATGTCGTATTCATCATATTTCTATTCTGGTTTTGCTTGAACCCCTTATCCCTACTTCTAGATTAGCTAGTACCTCTCGTTTTCTTAGTTTTAACAATGCTGTTGCAAACACTGCTAATAAAATTTGGGTCTTTTGGAAAATTCCTATTAAAATTGATGTTATTTGTGATTTTATTCAAGTTTTACATTGTAAAATTGAGGCTTTCAATTATCAATGTTGTGCCTCCTTTGTGTATGCTTCTTCTTCCCTTTATATTAGGAAAGTATTATGGGACCAGCTTTTGAATTTTAATAGTCTCTGTCAATTACCTTGGATGGTTGGAGGTGACTTTAATGCTATTACTACTCCTTCTGAGAGGAGTGGAGGGTCGCCTCCCTCTCATCGTTCTATGTCTGATTTTAATAACATGATCTTAGGTTGTAACTTGATTAATACTGGGTTTGCGGGTAATAACTTCACTTGGAATAGGGGCCACTTATGGCAAAGGCTTGATCGTGTTCTTTTCAATTATTCGTGGATTATTGCCTTTAGTTCTACTACTGTGCTGCATCTTAGTAGAACCTTGTCGGATCATTCTCCTTTACTTCTTAACATTAACAATAAACTTATTAATTTTCTCAATTCAGGTTTAAGAATATGTGGTTACTTAACAACATCTTCTTTGAGGTTGTTAAGTATAATTGGCAAGCTCCCCTCCATCCTGACAACTCCTTTGTTGGCATGAAAATGCTTTGGTTCAAGCTTAAGAGATTGAAACAAGTTCTTAATTGGTGGAATTGCAATATTTTTAGAAATATTTTCACTAACATTCTTCAAGCTGAGCAATGTGTGGCTTTCAATGAAAACTTATGCCAAATTGATCCTTCTGATGTTAATTTTTCGTTGCTTAATCAATCTAAACTTGATCTTTTTAACTTTCAAGCTTAGGAAGAGGTTTTTTGGAAATAGAAAGTTGCTGCTAAGCACTTGGTTGAGGGTGACGGTAACACTAAGTACTTTTATGCTTTAACTAAGAGAAAAAGGGCTAAGAATAGTATTACCAACATTCAAAGAGAGGATGGTTCGTTTTCTAATGATACTGCTGAGATTGCTAATCTAGTTGTTAGTCACTTTAAAAACCATTTTAATGAAGTTTTTAATCCTATTCAGGCCATGGATCATTCTTTTATTCCCAACCTTATTTCTAATGAGGATAATGTTTTCATTTCTTCTCCTTCTTCCTTTGAGGAAGTTAAAGATACTGTTTTTAGTATGAATAGTGATTATGTTGTGGGTCCTGATGGTTACACGACTCTTTTCTTTCAAAAGTGCTGGCATATTATTTATGATGATATCTTTTCGGCTTCTTTAGATTTTTTTGCTGGTAATCCTTTTCCTAAATTTTTTATGTCCACTTCTATTGTGCTTATTCCTAAATGTACTTCTATTCAAATGTGGAATGATTTTAGGCATATCAGTCTTTGTACTTTTTTTAATAAATTAATATCTAAGATTATTTCGAATCGTTTATCTTCTATGTTGCCTAAAGTTATCTCTCTGTTTCAAATGGGCTTTGTTAAAGGTAGGGCTATTACGGATAATATTCTATTGGCTTAAGAATTAACTTAAGATTTGGATGTTAAGGTTAGAGGGGGTAATATGATTTTGAAGCTTGACATTGCCAAGGCTTATGACAACATGAGTTGGAAGTTCATTTACTTTATGCTTGACCTTTTTGGTTTTAACACTACCTTTATTAACCTTATTAAAAATTGTGTTGAAAATGTTTATTTTTCTATTATTTTGAATGGTTCTAATCACGGCTTTTTCAACTCCTCCCATGGTTTAAGGCAGGGTGATCATATTTCACCTGCTCTCTTTATCATTGCGGCTGAGTTTTTGTCTAGGGGTATTTCCAATTTATTTGAACTTAATCCTAGTCTTTATTATAAAAGTGTGGGAGGCTTTTATTTATCCCATTTATGTTTTGCTGATGACTTCATTATTTTTACTAATGCTACTATTAATAGAATTCAGAAAATCATGGCTTTTTTCAATCATTTTGAGTTAGTTAGTGGCCTCTCTTTTAGCAAAAATAAATGTTTTTTTATTACTTCTAAAAGGATTCCCAAAGATCGTATTCTTGCTATTAAAGATGCTACTAGCTTTACTCACTCGAACTTGCCTATCAAGTATCTTTGTGTTCCCTTGTTCAAAGGTAGAAAACAAACCTTCTTATTTGATGAACTTATTGCCTCTATTCATAACAAGCTTTTATCGTGGGATTCTAATTTTCTTAGTTTTGGTGGTCGGGTTACTTTAATTAAAAGTGTGCTTTGTCCTTTACCTGTTTGTGTTTCAGACTATATTTCCTACTCAAACTGTTTGTAATAGGATTCACAAGATTATTAATAAGTTTTTTTTGGAAGGTTACTCTCTCTTCTTCTAAAATTATGTGGTCTTCTTGGGAGAAATGTTGTGGTGTGTTGGAAGAAGGTGGTATTGGTTGCAAGTCCCTTTCTGGCATTGCTAAGGCCTTTTCTTTTAAACTTTGGTTTATGTTGCACTCTAAAGAGAATCTCTAGTCTAATTTATGATTTCTAAATATTGTGTGGCTAATCACCCTACCATTATTTCCTCTAAAACTGGTGACTCTAAAGTTTGGAAAAGATTGTGTAAGATAAAATGGGAGATGGAGCCTTTTATTTCGTGGGGGCTTGGTAATGGCAACATCTTTTTCTGGCAAGATAAATAGCTTGGTAAGAACTCTATTGACTCCATATTGCACTCTACTTCTTCTGATTCTGTTAAAGTTAATTTTTTATTTAAGGATACGGTTGGGATTATGAGAAGTTATCTGTGTCCCTGATTGCATTATTTCAAGAATTCTTAACTTGCCTATTAATTTTAATTCTAAAGATATTATTCTGTGTGATTTTTCTAAGGATGGGGAATTTCATATTAAGAATGCTTGACATTCTTTTAGAATTAAAGGTAACATGGATAAGATCTTTGCTAACATATGGCATAAGAGCATCCCCTCTACGATTTCCATTTTTCTTTGGTGAGTTCTTCATAAATTTATTCCTACGGAAGACAACCTCATTAAAAAGGGTTTCATTCTTGCTTCGAAATGCCAATGTTGTTTTCATACTGAAAATATGCATCATGTGTTCGTCTCTGGTCCTGTGGCTGTCAGAACTTGGGTCTACTTTGATGATTTATTTCAATTAAATAGTTTTAATGCGCATCTCCCCCTTAATGCTTTACTTAAGTCTTGGTTTGTTGATACTAAAGGTCACATTCGCAATATTATCCCCTCCCTTATATTGTGGTTTATTTAGCTAGAAAGAAATAACTCCCTGTTTAATGGAGTTAGGATGAACCACCTCAATATTATCCAAAGGGTTAAAGATAAGGTCTTATCTTTTGTGGCTGTCAATTTGGTTACTGTTAAAAGTTTTAAGAATTGCTTTCATATTACCTCTCCTTTGGGGATTGTTTGGAAGAAGGATTCTGCAGCTGTAAATGTGATTTACTGGATTAAACCTCTTCCTAATGTTTTTAAACTTAATGTTGATGGCTGTCATTCTGAGTATGGTGCTGGATGTGGTGGTTTAATTAGGGATTCTAATGCCAGTTGGTTATGGCTTTTGCGGGGCCCGTTCAAAATGGTTATATTGACTTTGCTATTAGTATGGCCATTCTTTATGGTATCCAACTCTGCATTCCTTTGAACTTAATTAATTTGGTTATTGAGGTGGATTCGGGTTTTAACATCACTCATTTTCAGGTTTTGGAGGAAGGGTGTTGTAGGCCGAATATTTTTTATGTAGTTAGGGAAATCAAGAAGTTGTTGGTCTTTATGAATACTTCTTTCACTCATATTGGTAAGGCTGGTAATTCTTCTGCTCTTTGGCTTGCTAATCATGGGTGTAACCAGGATTGTTTTACTAATTATATTAAAACTTCTATTCCTGCTCATCTTAAGGGTCTGCTATATCTTGATGCATATGGTTTCCCCTATGTTAACACTTAACTTTTTGGCTCTCCCTGTGTTGTTCTATCTTCTGGATTTTTTGTTTGCTCGGAGCTGCTTTGTTTATACTTCTCCTGTTATGGGGGAGGGGTTTTTTGTTTTTGTTTGCTAGGGTTGGATTCATAACTGGAAGCTTCTAGGCTGTTTCTATGGTGATTGTCTTTTGTATGGTGGCCTCTGTGATGTTTTTGTTCTTGTGAATTTAGATGGGAGCTATGATTTCCTTTGTGTGGATGCTGAGGGGTTGTCCCATTGTTGCTCTCCTGCTTGATGGGGGTTGAGTGATTTTGTCGGGCTACTGTCTTTGTGTGGTTGTTGTGTCTACTGGTTCTATGCTGTTCCCAAGGTCTCGGGTTTGCAGTCTCTGGACAATTTTTGGTGGTTTCCTGGGTGGCCTTGCCTGAATGGTTTGTATAACATGGAATTTTGTCTCTGGTCTGTGGGGAGTTATTATCTTGCTGGTTACTGTGTGACTGTCTTCCTTGCTAAGTTTGGAACTATATTGCAGTTCATGTATAATTCTAGCGCTAATCTCTGTTTTGTCTGTGAGACTTTAAGTAGGTGCTGCTGGATTGCTTTTGGTGGGATTGAGTGGCATGTGGACAATCCTAATAAGGCTAAGTTTATTGATTGTTTTCTGAGCTCTATCATCTATTTTCTGAGATTAGCTTCACTTGGGTCTATCTTATATTTTGATTATTTACTTACTCTTGTTCTCTTATCTGTTGTACTAATTCTTCTTCTGCCTGTAGCCTTCCTTTTTGCGGTTTTTCTTTTTTTGCAGAGGAAGATGGTCTTCAATTGTTTTGGCAGAAAGACTGAGCTTCATGGTTATTTATTGGTCTTTCTTTTTTGGATGCTAGTCTTTAGCATCTGTAGAATGTTTCTAGGATTCCTTATATTTTTTGATAGTGGATACTATTGACTCGTAGGTTTTCTTTACTTTTGCTTTGTAGCTCGTTTGAGCAGTAGTGAGCCGAGGGTTTCCCTTAAGGACTTTGTAACCTTCTTTTATATTAACGTAAAGGCCCCGCCGCGGGTTTTAACCCAAAAAAAAAAAATTGTAAGAATACCATTGACTTTAGTGACCTTGCAACCTAAATGAAAATAAATTATTTTATTTTTATTGGCGTATTAGTAAAGCCGAAGCTAGAGAGGCTTTAAAGAAAATGAAGTGTGGAAAAGTTTAGAGAGGCCGCTTCGAATGAATTAATAATAGCTTTTTTTTCTCATAATCTTTTTCTTTATAAAGGATCAATAGTTTTTTTAATAAATATATATAATGATAATTGACGTACCATTTTGTAAGCTTCATACAGTAACTCAGTGCCACTTTCAGTACATATTACATATCAATACTTTTCCTTTGATTACTTGATTCTCATAATATGTGAAATTTATAAGTAACATATGCGTTTTAATCAAAGATAAGCTTTAATAAGCTTTTGAGCAATCAAAGTCAGCACAAGAAACTACCAAACCCATTAATTTTCATCTTCTAATACTAAAATTGAAAATTATTATATATGTCATGACATAACACAATTACTTGTATTTACCCACTATTGTTTTTATCTATGTCAACAATACATCATACATCATATACATTTTTTGGCATTGTATCTTAATATTTTTCTTTAAAATACTTAAACAACACAGCCTTTTTTTTATTTATTTATTTTTATTTTTTTAACAAACAGCAATCTATTAATAAAGAAAACCCAACGGTTACAACATAAGAAAGAAGGGAAAAAAATAAAAAGAAAATTACAATTAAAAAAGCGGGCTCAGTTAGCGGTCGAGGCTTCCAGCGTCACTGAAACCACGCTAGGACCGTCCAATAAGGTGGAGAACTACGAACCAGCCCGAAAAAAGCGACACCTAAGGTTGCCACCAACGAAGCAGCAGGGACGTGAGCCCCAACCACATCATTGCCCAAGTCCCAAAAAACCAGCATATCGCTCAACATAAAAGTACAAAAAACTCAAAATAAGAGTAAGGGACAAGCAATAGAACACGAAAACACTATCACCTACGCCGGTCTCTTCCATGAAATCTTCCCCGAGAGCCAACATTGAAAGTGGGTCTAGCACGAACAAGAGTGAATTTTTCTTCATTGATCTAAACACCGCTTAATTTGATCTATTGGTTGAAAGTTTTGGTTACTAATCAAGAGATTTTGAATTTGAGTTTTGTGTATGTGATATGTGTGTGAATTTATCTTAATTGATCTAAACATTCCTTTTAAAAAAAAAAAAAAACTTCAACATTTTTTTGTTTTAAGTTCTCATCTAATATCTTTAAAATCACAATGATTAAAATTAGAGAAGTATATCTACTAAGCATTTTCGTTAGCATAGGCCGTGTTATATCATACATGTTTAATAAATTTGGATAGATGTAGAATTCATATTATAATTATTATAAAATTTATTTTGTGATTCATAAATTTCTATTGATTCAACGCCTCATTGGTAGACTGACCCTACCACTTGCGAATCTACACATTACACAAAGAAAAATTGGGAAACGGACAGATCAAAGCGCGTTTGATCTTCTCAGTTCCTACGTTATTTTTGGATTATATTTTTCACAATTTTGATTTATATATTTATATTTAGCTACAAAATTTAACTATTTTTAAAAATTGTTGCTGATAACAAGAAGCTTTTTTACAATTGGATATGACAGCGATAAATAAATTATTATCTTTTATTTTTTGAGAAATAAAATCTTTAGTATTGTAATATCTTTTTTTTAAAAAAATGTTTTTCATAAAAAAAAATATAACTAATTTTATAAATAGTTATATCAATCTCTAGCATGCCTTCAACCTCACTGTTCCACGGTTTAAAAAAAAAAAAAAGCCAAAGCACGTTGAGTAGATAGAACATCTTGAACTTCATAGATATAAGTATTATAAACTATCAAAATCATTATACAATAATTAATAAAAAGGAGAAAATTGGAAGATAATTAATGATTTTTTAGCTTCTCTTAATAAGCCATTCTCATTTCATTTTGTTGGCATATTATAAGGCTAATATTTGGTGGAGCTTAAAATACAAAAAGTGGGTTAAATTTATGTCTGATGAGGCCAAATTTGTGAATTCTGTTTAGGGGGATCCTAAAGTTTTAGATCATTATCATCATTAAATTTATTTTTTTTTTCTATTGAATGAGGTTTTAAATATTAAATATATTCTTTATAAATCATTTTAGAGAATTATTGGGTTCTTAGATCAACATTTTTTTTTAATGAATACTATTTTCAGTATTTTGTAATTAGTTGATATTCATAGACCTCCTTACTTCCAAAAGAAAAAAACATTTTATGACCTCTAATTATTTTACTTTTAGATTAAGCTTAATGAGAAAAAAATTCAACAATAATTATCTTTTTCTAACTTAAAATAAAAAATTATAAATCTCTTCTTGTTCTAACCAAGAGTATTTGATTATTAAAATCTTCATCCATCTGCCATTTCAAGAGAAAAAATATTTCAATTCCCACCAAACCACTAATTATAAATGGAATTTTAATTTCTAAGAAAGATGTTCTAGAAGATCTCTCACTTGACCTATTACTATCAATTTAGAGTCAAAATGTCAAATTCTGTAGCACACCGAGTGAGATATTACTCCTTCAAGAAAAAATTTAAAAAAAAAAATTGAGGTAAAATTTTTATGTAAGAATGTTCACACTCATTTTTCATGAGAAAATTTTTAAATTATATTAATGCTCTTTTTTAAAAACAACATATTGGTCATATTTATTTTTATATTTATATTTATTTATGAGTGTATACTTTATATAAATAAAAATAATAATTCTTAATATATATATATATATATATCCTAATGAAATTTATCAGTCATCATAATAATTTTTTTTTTATTTTTTATTCCAAAAATAATAATTACTTGAAAGGCAAGTGGATTCATTTATTTTTAATAAAAAATAATAATAAATCACAATAGTTTTAAAAACAATAAATATTTTGAAAATATTTATTTAAAATATTTAAACGCAAATTTATAATATTCTTTATTATTTTCTTACAAAAATACATATTTAATGTCACAGATTATATTTATGTAGGGTCTTATGACATACATCTTTTCAACTTTTTAGTCACATAACGACCATATATTTTCCACGTTGAAGAAAATTGCCTAAACCTGTTTGGAATTGAGCTCTATATCGCCCGCGCTGAAAAAAATAATAATAAAGTCAAAACAAGGCATTCTCACGTAATTTTTATATTTTTAGCTAATTAAATGTTTTTTCCTTTTTTTTTTTTGGCTCGCAACTCATTAATAAGATCTTGAGTCGAGTTTATTGAACCACGAGTCAATCTGGCTTGATTGTAAGTTTTTTTAGCTGCTTGTTCAAAGTAAAATATATTTTAAAATTAATTTCAAAATAATGTAATAAAATGTATACTAAACATATTTTATTATTTCTTTAAAATTTCGAAAGAGCTTGAATAATCGAGCCGAGCTCCAGCATAATATTTTTTTAAACGAGCAGAATTTGGGCTCAGTAAATGAGCTCAGGTCTAACTCGAATTTGAGTTCGAGTTTAATAACAATTAAAAGAGCTTGGCTTGAGTAGTAGTACACATATATTCGACTTATTTGCACCTCTAGATGATGTTACAGTCATAATATTCATTCGTGTTGCAAGACACAAAGCATTTAAATTCATTGCAAAATACAATTACATAACTAACATATAACTTTTAATTATTTTAAAAAATAAACTTATCTTACATTTATTTTTAAAAAATTAATCTAAATATTAAGATTCACAACAAAATGTTAATTGTAGCTTTTATTAAATTTCTTGAGTTCATAAAAATCCGGATGGAATCTTGTTTTATATGAATTGAATAAAAAGATTAGCGAATATAACTTTTATATAAGATCTAATAGAAGTTGGTTCAAATTTTTGATGGATAAGAAACATATGGGTGCAGGAGAATTATCAAAGATGCCAAAGAGACATTCACTAAGCAAAATGGAATAATTGATCAATTGAAAATAACAAAAATTCCAGCTCTATGGTATATGCTTACTGTTTTAAGTCCCTAAGTTTTTCTTTGAATATTGATTATCAGTAATTATAGAATGATGATGAACACTGATAAATTTGAATATATTTTTATGTATAATTAATGAAAAAATAATTTTAAATAATTTATATTGTAGAAATTGATAAAATTATTTGTGATATCAATAAACATATTAATTTAGCTCGATTGAAATTATATAAAAAAAAATAGTTTTTGTGGCCTAATATTCACTCGTTAATTTTAAATTATGTTATGGATTATGCAATCCTATGATCATATAATGCGATGTGAATTGCACATTTGATTAAACTTCAAATAGTGATTGGAACCATCATTCAATTAGTTAACATTATACTTATTGATGCGTCACCAAAACTTATTTTGATCGAGCACGAATCTTGAGAGGTGTTTCAGTTTGCAACTTTCAAAATTAAATGTGGGACCATCCGAACTCTAATTTCAACAAACTTATGTGGGCGTGTTGGCTGTCTTATTTTAGTTGCCCTATGTTTATGTTTAGCCAAATATAAATGTCCACAAAAAAACATGTACACGTGTCGATCAAGTAATAAAAATGTTAAGAGTGTCGATCCCATGAGAAAGTGTTCTGTTTCACACAATCGTTCTAGTACTGTCTACTTCAAGCTACAAAAAATATCCTACGCAACGAAAAAAAGGTTGTAATCTATCTAGAATGAGAATTGCAGATGAAAAGTGAATATACCAATAGAAAAAGTATTTTGGATTAATGACAATGAAATGTCCTAAGGTTTCCTAAGTAGACTTTGTTGTAGATTTGGGCTCAAGTCTTGTGATTTTGACGATAACAAATATTATTATTTTTATTTACAATGTTATCTCCTAATAATTAAAGTTCATTGCATATCTGTTTTCTCTATTAAATACTAACATTTCAGGTCCATAAGCTCACTCTCAAGCCAGCTCAAGATCGGGTAGACTATGATTGAGTCAAGTCTGTAATTTTAATTTAAATGCATGTTCTACCTTTTCTTGAGTCAATTGTAATATGGTGGATCTTGAAGCTAAGTAACCTTGTACACACACACACATGGGAGTGAGTAGATGGAGATAGAGAAAATTATTTTTTCTGACCAAATTGTACAGGATTATTTTGGATCGTACTAGACGATCAGTTCAGCTCACAACCTTAATTAGGGCATCTAGGTCATGTAAACATGATTAAACAAATTATCCTGGACGATACTTCCATCATCCTGGATGATATGCTTAAATCATAAAAACCTGCCGCCAAATTCTCGAATTTGCACTAATCGTATAGGACAATCCTGATCATCTTGGACGATTCATACCAATCATGCCTAAAATGATCAGGTGATTAGGGGAGTAATTAAGGTTAAATTGATCGATCATATCATCCAGGATGATCATAGAATCGTATTGGACAATTTGTAAGAAAAACCTTAGTTTTCTCCTAAATCTCCTGGACGTCCCGAACTATATGCTGGACGATAATATCTGATTTGGAACTAATCGTACAGGACAATCTCAGCATTGTCTTAGATGATAAGTTATATTTACATATCATTCTGATTTATCTCTTAGATGTCACGAACTATCTGCTGGATGAAATTATCTGATTTTGAACTAATTATATCGGAAGATGTCCACATTATCTTGGACGATCAGAATAAACTTAGTGTTTTAATCGTATAGGAAACCCATATTATCCTGGCTGGAAGGGTTGATTTAAACTAATCGTATAGGATAATCTGTCGATCGTCTTGGATGATCTTTGATGGTAAGTTAAAAATTAGGGCATTTTTTAAGGCCTTCTATTTTAGCCTCTCTTAATTACTGATGATTGAATCTTTGATGTTGTTCTGATCTGAGAGAGCTTAGAGAAGGAGAAGGAGAGCTTTGGAGAGAGAGAGAGAGAATTTGAGGGGGAGTTTGTGAGGCATTCATAAAGGTTGCTCCAAGCAAGAATTTAAGTTATCTTCTCCAATCATTTTTCTTATCTCCTTGGATGCTCTAGAGAGGTCTTCATCAGTACTAGATCAAGGTTCTTTGCCTACTTCAGGAGAAAGCAGGAGTTGGGGTTCTCTACCTGCTTCGGTAGGAAGAAAAAAAGTTGGGGTTGTATGCCTACTTTAGGAGGAAGCAAAAGGAGTCTTGATTTTCTACCTCATCGGGGTCAGTGAAAAGATTTTATAAGGGTTTCCCCGCCTTACTATGGGAGCAAAAGGAGAGACACTATAGTTTTAGTGCAATACCTGGAGGGGAGGCTCCAGGGAATCTGGTGTGTTCTTTTTATTTTTATTCATGCACTTAATTTCTATATTATTTACTCTTGATTATTTGTGTGGTTGAAATATCATAATTCTATTTCTGTGAAATTATTTTGCTTTCGCCTTGGGATAAAAGTAGTTTGTTTTAAAATATCAAAAATGTCAAAATGATTTTCCTTATTATTTAAGTTGAATTTTTTAAAACACCAATTCACCCCCCTCTTGGTTAGCCTAGGGCAAGTTCATAAAGGCTTAACAACCCTAATAAACTTTTAAGTGGTATTAGAGCGGGATTCAAAATATCAAGTTTTAGAAAACTTAGAATTAAAGATCCATGGCTAACTTTGGTAACCGAAACATAGCAAAAGGGTATTCCATTACTCGACCACCCTTATTTGATAATATACCATTTAATTTTTGGAAAACTCGCATGCCCACCTTTTTGCAATCTATAGATTATCACATGTGGATACTTATAAAAGAAGGTTATTCTACACCAACATGTGAAGTTAATGTCATGAAAAATAAACTTCATTTTTCAGAATGGACTTTTGATGATAGAGATCTAGCACAACTTAATGTAAAGTATTTAAACTATTTTTTCTGTGCACTAAAATCTGAAGATTACATGTGTATTTCAACATGTACAATTGGTAAGGAAAATTAGGATAGATTATGTATTACTTATGAAGGCACAAGTGAAGTTAAGCAATCTAGGTTAAATATTTTACTTCATGACTTCAAACTTTTTTACATGAAACCTAGTAAGTCAATATTTGAAATGTATACTAGGTTTATACAAATAGTCATATCCCTACATACCTTAGGAAGAGAGCTAACAAACTATGAGAAAGTTAATAAAATTTTAAGATATTTTCCTTCTTCCTTTGATGATAAGATTACCTTATAACTAAATCCAAGGACTTGAATATTTATTCTATAGATAACTTACTTGGATTACTCATTGCTTACGAGCAAGGAGTATACATTACATTCTTCTTTCCATAAGAAGGGGCCCAAACCTATTTGGATTACCAAATCAAACATTTGATGATTTTGTAGAAGTACTCTCACACAATATCTCATGAGAGCATGTGGTACCTAGATAATAGATGTGTACGTCATATGATTGGAGATGCTAATCAATTCATTTCGTTGGAGACTAGGGTTGGAGGCAATGCCACTTTTGGAGACAAAATCACTAGGAAAGTGGTGGGCACAAGTATAATTTAAAACTCCAAAAACCTTTTAATTGAAAATATTTTACTTGTTGATATCTTAAAACATAATCTGTTAAGCATAAGCTAACTGTGTGATAAGGGCTACATAATTAAATTTATAACTGCTAGCTGCATCAAAAGTCTGAATGGAAAAATTGTGCTACATGGAAAAAGATTGAATAATGTTTACATGCTAGATTTAAATTCTGTTAATTCAGATAACACCCTTTGCCTGAAAATTATTGTTGATGAGTCTTAGTTGTGGCATAAGAGGTTATGTCATGCCAGCATGAAAACACTTTAAAAAGTAACCCAAAAAACTTAATAAGAGGGATCCCCAAGTTTTGAATTCACTAAGGACCACTTGTGTGATGCCTGTCAATTAGATAAACAAGTCAAATCTTCTTTCCATTCTATTAAGGTCATTAGCACCTCTAAACCTTTAGAAGTTTTTCACATGGATTTATTTGGACCCATTAGTACTACAGGCTTAGTGAGAAAGGTCTTTGGGTTTGTAATAGTCGATGGCTACTCTAGGTTCATTTGGACTAGATTTTTATCATATAAAAGTGAGTCATTCGATGAATTTAAATCATTCTCCACTTGGATTTTAAAAAAGCTAGGTTTTCATATATTAACCAACCATAGTGACCATGGTGGAGAATTTAAAAATGAGATATTTGAAACCTACTATGAGGAGCAAGGTATTAGTAATAACTTCTCAGCTCTTAGGATTCCTCAGTAGAATGAGATAGCTAAAAGGAAGAATAGGACCTTAGTAGAAGCCGCTAAAGCCATACTTGTTGAATATTCACTTCCAAAATATGTTTGGGCAAAAGCGATGAACACAGCCTGATATGTATTAAATAGGGTGAATGCTAGATCCAAACTGAATAAGGCACCATATGAGATCATTAAAGGTAAGACACCCAACCTTTCTTACCTACATATCTTTGGATGTAAGATTTTTATTCTAAATAATGGAAAACCACTCTTAAGAAAATTTGACACAAAATTTGATGGAGTGTTCTCAGGCTATTTAAGTGTAGGGAAATCTTATAGAGTGTTTAATAAGAGGATATTGGTGGTGGAGGAGGCTACTCATATAGTATTTAATGAATCTAGTTATGAGAAGTTTAGGGTTGAAGAAGTAAATGAAGTAGGTGAGATACCCAAGGAGTAAAAACTATAAATATAGAGGAAAGGGTAGAATCCTAAAACACTTTTCATAGAGAATGGTGATATTCTTTGAGTCATCCTAAAGAATTAATCTTAGGAGATCCTTCTGAAGGTGTTAGAACTAGGCATGAACTTAGAAAAGAAGTAAATCACTCTGTCTTTATTTCAATGACTAAACCCACCAATATTAATAAAGCCCTTTTTGATGAATTTTAGATCCTAGCCATACAAGAGAAACTAAACCAATTTATTAGGAATGATGTCTGGGAGCTAATAGAAAGAACTAAGGACTAGAGTGTGGTTAGAACAAAATGGGGTTTTAAGAATAAAATGAATGATTCTAGAGTAGTAGTGAGGAATAAGATAAGATTGGTGGCTAAGAGGTATAATCAAATAGAATGAATTGATTTTAAGGAGGCTTTTGCCCTTGTAGCTAGATTATAAGCTATTAGAGTGCTACTATCCTTTAACTGTTATAAAACATTCATGCTTTTTCAAATGAATGTCAAGAGTGCCTTTTTAAATGGTGTAATAAAAGAAGATGTGTTTGTAGAGCGACCCCTAGGCTTTGAGAATTCCCAATTTTCAAATCATGTTTTTTAAAT
Source organism: Dendrobium nobile (assembly GCA_022539455.1). Lineage (NCBI taxonomy): Eukaryota > Viridiplantae > Streptophyta > Magnoliopsida > Asparagales > Orchidaceae > Dendrobium > Dendrobium nobile. Next base: position 47,334,919 of record CM039729.1, read on the forward strand.
TAAAAAAGGTTTTGTATGGATTAAAACAAACATCCAGGATATGTTATGAGAGGCTTAGCACATTCTTACTAGAAAGCGAGTTTATTAAGGGGAGCATAGATACCACCCTTTTTCTGAGAAGAGTAAGAGATAAATTACTCATTGTCCAGATCTATGTTGATGATATACTTTTTGAATCTTCTGATAAAAATTTATGTGATTATTTTTCTAAAATAATGAGTATAGAATTTAAGATGAGTATGATATGAGAATTATCTTATTTTTTGGGATTTAGTATAAGGTAAATGGATGATGGAACTTTTCTTAATCAATTAAAATACATTAAGGACATCCTAAAAAAATATGAGATTGATAAAGTCAAGCTAATAAATACTCTCATGAGCTCCAGTGTTCAATTAGATAATGACTCAAATGGAAAATCAATTGATTAAAGGAAATACAGAGGAATAATTGGATGACTCCTTTACTTGACAACTAGCATACTCTATATAATATTTAGTGTTTATCTTTGTGCCAAATTTCAAGATGATCCAAAGGAGTCCCACCTGATTATAGTTAAAAGAATCCTTAGATATCTCTTATGAACCCAAAACTTAGAAATTTGATATCCAAGGTATAGCACTTCTTTTGAGATTATAGGATATTATGATTTAGACTTTGCAGGGTATAGGGTGGATAGAAAAAGCACCTCTAAAATATGTCAATTTATATGAAAGTCCTTAGTCTCCTGATCTAGTATAAAACAAAACTTAGTTACTTTGTCTACTACTGAGCTTAGTACATTGCCTTAAAAAGTTGTGTGGCCCATGTCCTTTAGTTAAAGTAACAAATTCTTGATTTAGGTTTACCTGTGATAACACTAGTGCCATCTGCATTTCAATCAACCCAATCCAATACTCCAGGACCAAACATATTGACATAAGGTAGTGCTTTATTATAGACCATATTACTAAAGAAAACATTGAGCTATATAATGTAGCAACTAAAAACCAACTGGCTGACATCTTTACTAAACCATCATCCTTTAAACTTTTAACATCTTAAGGACCAGATTAGGTGTCATAGATATTAATGCTTGAAATTGTTACTTTCTATTTTCTGATATTTTTTTTATTTTTGTTTGCATGTTTATTTCTGTTTATGTGCTTTTATTTTCTATTTTTTGTTTTTATGTTATTTTTTATGGTCACTATTGGAATGACATTTTTACCTTACTTTTGATTTTGAAAATTTGTAAATAATGATTAACCTCCCTAAATTAGTTAAAGGAAGAAACACCATTGATTATTTCTCTTCCCATAACTCCTTTAGCGTGTAATTTTCTCTTTGAAGAAAAAACCTATTTCAAATTAAAAGTTGGACTTTGAAATTGAGATCTTTTCTATATTTTTATAGTAATCTATCTTATATGAATAATATTTAAAGTCATTAAATCACTTTCAAATTTTCTTGATCAGGTTGTTGTAGTTATTATATGAATATGATTTTGATTTATGGTTTATTCTTTCTTATATTAGAGAGTGAGTTTTTTATTCTCTTATAACTGAAAGATATTCTCACAACTAAGAGTCTTTAAAGTTTTGAAAGGGAATTAGCTCACAAAAATGACAAGAAGTATAAAATGAGCCCAAAAGAAAATTAAAAAAGATGTGCAAATGAATGCCAAATAATTGAAAGATACACAAAGTGTATCAAAAATTAAAAGATTTATTAATTTCTCCATTGTACTGCTTTAGTGGCTTCTATATTGCATCACTTTACTAGTTATAGACTTTACTGCTATTACATGTGTGTTACTATTTATGATTGATTTGTGATTATTTTAATGCTACTACTATACTTTGACTACTAACATACATATTTCTCATTTACAATTCTTTTGATTTTAGTTGTAGGATTTGGTTACTTGTCGGGCTCTTGAGCTCATTATATGAAGTTAAATAATTTCATGTCAGGCAAAGAAATAGAAGTAAGAGATTGACCAGCACTCTACATGTTCATGTTCTTATATCTCTATAAACTCTAGAACATGAAACATCCTATATTTAGGTATGCAAGAGTTTCATTTCAATACTCCAAATTGTTTTAATCTTCCTTTATCAAGGTAATATATCACACCATATTTTAACTCTGCACATGACTACTATATAGATTAAATTGAGAACGAGAAAATATCCATTAATTCATTAAAGCATAAAAGTTTATATTAGTAATTATTTGCTGGGGTGTTGAATTAAATGATAATTTTATTAAGACTCTAGTGTTGATATGTCCTTGTCTAATGTCAAGGTGCTGTAGATATTATAGTGCTAGTTCAACACTTAAGAATTTTTCTCCTTTTTCCTGAGATATTCCTACATAACAACAACTAAAAATAACATTTTCATTAAAATTCAAGACAATAAAATACTACATAATTTTCAATTAATAAATTTTCTCTAGCTTAAGCTCTTGCTTGTCTTAAGTAATAGTGTAATCACTTTTTGATCAGATTCATTAGCCCGCATAAAACTTTAGCAATTTAAAATTAGCTAAAATATAAGATAATATATTGCCATTTAGCTGTAAATTAGAATGATCAAGGTATTATAATTTTAATTTAAATATTTATAAATAATTACCCTAATAAATCATCCTTGTTATTCAAATTGAACTCATGTACTACAAGTGTAAGTGCATTGTTCATTATTAATTTTAGAGTTGAATAATATTTCATTTATAAATTATTTATTCCATTAGTTAAATTAAATTTTATTTTCAATCCTTTCATATATATTAGTTTGCTTAGCCTCCCCTATTTAGTTTAAGTATTAAAGCTCTCTTAGGAATGTGGCTGCATCATATACTAATTTTTGATGAAGTATTCATTTTTCTTTTCCTTTCTCTCTTTGATTTACTTGTTTTTCATGAATTTCTTTTTTCAAACATATTTTAGTACCACGGTAATGATTTTGAATAGCTGATTGTCTTCTTCCTTCAGGAAACCCTGAATTGAATTAATGTAAGGATTGTTATAAGCTAATTAATTCCATAGTGGAGTTTATAATGATTTTCATAATTTAATCCATACACTTTCTTTTTTCTAAACTTAACTATTTAATCTTGAAATCATTAATTAGGGCTTTAGCATTTAGTATTTGAAGTTCAAGATGAGATATTTACTTAGATGCTTTATTTAATTGATGGCTATAATTTTCAAATTAAGAATTATTATCATTTATTCATTCAATTTAGCACCTATGATTTGTGTTATTTTTAATTTTGAATTATTTTAATTATAATTTTTAACTTGGATAATTTAGCTATCAAAGTGCAAGAGCTATGGAGAGGACAATCTCAACACCTAATCAATTTAAAGAATTTTACTCAAAGGATAATTTTAACTACACAACAAAACTATCAAATAGAAAAATAAAATAGCATACACAATTAACAAAAAAGACATAATTAGATATTACTAAGAAACTAAACATGCTTTTTTATTGAGAATAATAGCAAGTACAAAAGGCCTTAAAATGCAATCACTACATCCATTACTACCATAACATGTGCACACAGATGCAACAAAGTCACAATAACTATAATTAAAATTAATCATTACAATAATAGGAAATTTATGGGGACCTTCCCAAGTAAAGAAAATAAAAAGAACAACCAACCACAATAACAAGCAATAATAAATCTCTCTCTCTCTCTCTCTCTCTCTCTATATATATATATATATATATATATATATATATATATATATATATATCAGGAACAACCAAAGAAAATAATATCACTCAAAGTCTCTATCCTCCTCTTCATCATCATCAGCATCATCATCACGGCCAGCATAAGGGTGCCAAATAAAAGAATTATAAATATGAGCAATTAGAAAATTAAGCTGATCAAGATTTTCAACAAATGGGCTCCTCCTAAATATTCTCACTGATGCTTCATTGAACACAGAAGTGTAGTGGTAGTGTTTTTCCTATATATCTAAATAATGGACCTACCATGCCCTGCTCTCATCACCAAAATTAGTAACTCTCTCTATCTACTCTCAAATCAGCCACTTACTCACTTAAGGATCTTAGAGTCCTAGTACTTACTGCTAAGTTGACTAGTTATTTCAGGCTCACTTAATCCTTCCTCCTCATCTCTTTTCCTGTTAAAACCTTCTTTTTTTTTCTCTTTTTTTTCTTTTTTTGCTTTTTGAGAGCATAAATAGGAAATAGTTTCTCCTCACCATAATCACCTCTCACACCATTAGTAACTCAAAGGAAATAGATAAGATATGGGTAACCTGAACTAACTGACATAGTACCCCTAATAATGTATAATAAGGAAGAATAAATAAGTGATTTCACATCAATGGAGTGACTAACCTGAATAGCATAATTCAACAAGGCTCCATCCTTAATCAACTCACTAATATTTTGCTTAGCAAAAAGCAGGAAAAAATAAAATAGTGGGTTAATTAAGATGTAGGAAAATTAATCGCCTTTCTATCACTTTCTTTCTAGATAGCTCCACTCCTTTGCTCACACAAAACTCTCAAGAACTCTTAATGGGTCAAACGGTGCTAAATTAAATGTGGTATCCTCACTAAACTCTAAATCCCTAATGTTATAACCACGATTAATACTCTGTAAATCAAATGGTACACATTTCCCTCTCATAAAGCATTGGTTATTTTGGGATTCTTTAGCATTAAAAATGATTTTTTTATTAGATTTAAATGAGAATTTGACTTTTAACCAAACACAATGGCAAAAAAGGATTCATGTAGCCGATGCCACTTAGTGGTACAAAGGCTTGATGTTGTTGTATATTCACTACACATGCACTTGGCTCCTCACACAGCTTTTCCCAACCCTAATCCACAATACCAGCATCGCTGCCCCATTGGGGTTTAGAAAACCTCTCTCAGGGATTATTTGCTTGCTTACAAATAATTTAATGTCTATCTCTTTGGCTTTACCTGAAATAAATCTTCTACTATCAAAAGAGAATGGCCCTCTGTTCTTACTACTCATAATCTTAGGAATCATCAGAAATTAAAATGATTGAAGGGAAAATGTAGGGACCATAAAATAACAAAGAAAAATAAACTCAAAGCTCGGTGAAAATGAAAGAAGCTAACCCTTCTTATATAAAAATGCAATGAGTGTTGTGACACTAGGAAAAGTAATGCCACGATATTGGGAAATAATAAACAACAAACATGTTGACTAATAACGTGAAGAACACGTGATGCTGTAGTGTAAGAATTGAATAATGGTGACAACTTCTTGACCAAGGAACTACCATGGCATTTGACACGTGTGAGCATTATAGCACTCAAAAATACCACTACTGCAATGTCATAACTATTAAGAATGGTTTTGACTTAACATTGCGGCATTGTAGGCAGTATTGTAGCATTCAATAAAGATTCTTAATGGAAATAGTTGCACCGTACAATAGTGTTGAATACAATGCGACAACACTATAGTAAATATAGATTTTTCACCATGATGCTATGTGAATTAGCGCTACATGAGTGGAAGTAGCACTACAATGCTTAAGTAAATAGCATTATAACCTTACACAATGCCAAGTTCCTTAGACTTCAGTGGTGTGGTTCCTGATTCAGTTGTTGAGAGATTGTCAATCAAACTTGTGGTGCTCTAAGACCCAACACTACAATGCTTAATTAAATTTGTATCTTATGTAAATTCATGAAAAATTAACTTGAAATTATTTTAGTCATAACTACAATTTGTAATTCACAATTAAAACACATATAATATTTTTGAAATAGAAACAACATAAATACACAAACAAATAAAAACCCAAATAATAAAACTAAGGTTTAACATCAATAGATTTGGGTTGCCTCCCAAGCAACATTAAGTTTATAGTCTTCAACCAAACTTGCCTAAATATATAATTTTGGTTGGGTGGTGTCACTACTCCTCAAATTTGCCAAGCTATGATATTTCCCTTTCTCATTTGGATTAACCTCAATGTTACTTGGCAAGGTACCATAGGATGTACTACTAAAAGAAATTATAAGTCATCCTAATTAATTTTTCAAGTTCTTAATTGAAGGAGCTTGAATTTGTAATTAGGTTCACATTTGAATCATTAACTTCTTCAAATGTGCCCGCCAACTACAGTCCCTCCAACCTTCATCACTGCCAACTACGGCCCCTCCGTCACCCACCGACTACGGTTCCTTCGATCTCCATCACCCGTCGACTACATTCCCTCCAACCTCCAATGCCCACCGAATACGGACACTTCGATCTTCGTCGTCAACCAACTATGGTCCCTCTGACCTCCGTCGCTCACCGACTATGGTCCGTTTTACCTATGTCCATAACCAACTATGGTCCCTCTGACCTTCGTCGCCTAACTACACTCATACCGACCAAATGAATATACCAATATTCTTTTGAGAACAAGTCTCATCTCACTTGATTCTTCCAAATCCCTCCATTAATTGTGCTTTATATGATGTATATTTTCTACATTAAGCCAAGGCCTTTCCCCAATAAAGGACATCATTTGTAATCGACTACAAACACTAGTAGAATCCTTTTAACTAGACTAGACCCATGGTTTTTCTCATTTTTTAGGGTATTCCACATAAATATCTTGATGACTCTTATGGCTCTTGTTACTCTCTCACTTATATGTGCGTGTGCTAGATTTTCATATAAAGCTAGGACGTTAAATCCTATATCTCTCTTCCATCGAGAATGTTCCAGCATGCAACACTTATAAAATACTATGTTTGCTCTTACAATTTAATAGAAAAAACTCTCTATATTTGGAATTAATCATATAATTGTATGATCATATAATCATATGATTTGATCATCCAATTAGTCATTGTCTAGTATTTTTTTTTTTTTACTTTGGATTTTTTATTTGAAAATTGAGTAGCCTTTAGGAAAAAATTAAGGAGTCATTTGAGCTTAAAATTAGCCTTTAAAATATTCTTTTAGGCTAATGAAGAAACGACTTAATATGTTAGCAAATCATTATCCTTTCAGTATAAATTATCATCCAATTAGTATTGTGAACTCATGAGGTTAAAATTATGATCACTCTAGTTTTGAGAGATATATATACATAATAAATTGATGGATTCTTACTTTGGCCATTATGCCCTTTAAGAGATCAAAAAAGATTCTTTTAGAAATACCTATAGCTTGTTAGAAGCCTTCAATAATGGATAATTTTGTCAAGATTATTATGAAGTACAATCCCCCCCCCTATAATTTCTTCTTGTGAATGATGAGTATAAATTTGAAAATATATGTCAAAATTTCTACTCAAATTTTAGAAAGTCGATATCTTCTAGGACTTTTTATACTCTTATATGTTTGTAGGCAACATATTTAGCATGATGACTTGTTAAGTAGCAGATGAAATATTATGATGGAATACACAAATTCTTATATAACAAAGTTACCTGAAATGTTATATGTGGCATGATTGATCGCAAAGCAAATCCTAAACCTAAATAGAATAGTATGGATATTGCAACTAACTATTAAAGTGGATTGCCAAAGTTGCATAAAAAGATGTTAAGTGATATGAATGACAAACTTATGAGCTAGCGATAAAAATGAGGCATGCAAATGGAGGCAATATGACCCCCTTAAAGCAAGCAATAAAGATGCAAGTATACATGTAAATGCTATAGACTATTTGCGAGTGGGTGTTAAATGTTGCTAGCGAAAAAACAATGTGAATTAGCACTGCGAATATCAAGATCCAATCAGTTACGATCATCATCGACAAAATCTGCATCATTGATTTTATGATTTCATATTATTATAATAGTGTCATAATCTATTAATAGTGGTGCAAAATGCAAATCTTAAAGTTGTCACTAAAAGAATAAAATCAATTCATATTGATATTAAATTTACCCTTCAACAACCAACTTGCTTGACAGAACTGAATTTTTTGCTTTACTTTTATAGCACATATTTTTAAGTCGCAAGGCAAGTAGCTATCCCATGGTTTCTTACCCGCTAATTTCTAACGCTGAATCAGTAAGACCTAGAAAACATGTAACTTAAAAACCCTAAATCGGTACTTCCAAATTCATCTCCGATTTACTCCGGCCGCCCTCTGCCGGCGTCGAACCGCGTCGAACTCCGACACTCTTGTTCACACTGACTAAAGTATCCAGCAAAATACTTTTATTTACTAAGCAGCCCTTCTCAGGTTTGTCGCTATCCTCTCCTGAAGTGGCTATCTCGTAGTTTTTAAATCAACCCAGCGGCTTATCTCGAAAGCGTAATGCATAAAACTGAGAGATCAGGGAGAGAGAGAGCTTGAATCGGCTCTGCTGGCGTATTGTAGAGGAAGGAATAATTTCTTTAAGCTAATTGAGCCCTAGCAGTAGTCGGAGATCTTGGACTGGCTTAGCTTAAATCGCCGGCGTTTTGATCCTATTGTGTGACTTTTGAAGTCCGTTAGATCACAGATGGACGGACGAGATTGCATTTCCAGCCATTTCTAGGCGGCAGATCTTGGAATCCATGGGGAACTGCATGACATCTGATCCTAGCCAGCCCCTCAAAATAAAATCTGGCAAGTATACTAAAGTTTCCCATACAAAGTTTGTTTTATTGTTTTTATTTGTTGCTTAGATAGGGAGAAATGCTGTGTTTCAATGCGTTGAGATGCCGATCGCGCACCATTTTTCTCGTGAGAGAGTACACATCGGTATGGCCAAAGGGTTATTATATCGAATTTCTGGCAAAAAAATTCATGCCGATAAAATCGTTTATATATAGAAAGTATCGAAGTTTGAAGTAGCCTGAGCAATAGGTTTTCTTTCGGAATTTATTAGGGCGAGGTGAGAGATATTTTAGATTTCTACTGAACTAATATGATTGTTTCTATTTGGGAAAGTGGTTAGCAACTTTTAATGACTTCAATTATGAAGCAAAATGAAGCTCTAGAATAAATGTATAAATTAAGTGTTTATTTTTCTTTTTCATTAACTTGAAATCATTAGTTCAGAGAGAGAGAGAGAGAGAGAGAGAGAGAGAGAGATCTTTGCAAATTCTGTGTTTAGATTTATCTCTAAAATATTTTTAATGTAAAGTATAGGAGATTTAAGGAGCCCAAGAATTTATTTAAAAAATGTCAATCAAATGAAATTTACACACTCTAGATTGGCGTTGTACCTAACAAATTTGAATGTTGAGAAAGACAGGATATGAATGGGGTGTTTATGAGACTCAAAGTAAACTGGGTGGAATATAATAAATATCAATCTGCATATGTCAAGTTTCTTCTTTTGAAAAGGGATTGATTTTGAATTTTATAACCATATATGAATTCAACACATGGAATAAACAGAAATAATGCGAAAATCCGAATTGAATATGTTTTTAGCTGTATTAGTTTTCAAATTTATTTATACAATATTTTGTAATTGCTAACGAGTGCCTTTTGATCTGAACCAGTGGCACATCCATCTCAGGACAAGCTGAAGAATGCTACATCAGAGGAGAATAGTGCTATCATTATGCTTACAGCTACCAAAGATGTGGAAGATTTGCGGCAGAAATCTAGTCATGGAAATGTCAGCATATTCACATATAATGAGTTAAAGCTGGCCACAAAGAATTTTCGGACAGATCAAGTTCTTGGGCAGGGTGGGTTTGGAACTGTATATAAAGGGATGATAGAGGAGAGCATAAGAGCTGGTTTCCCGTCTACTCAAGTTGCTGTAAAGGTGCTTAATCCTGAGGGCATCCAGGGAGACAGGGAGTGGCTGGTATGTTTTCTAATCCATAGTTCACTTTTCTGTGCTAAAAATAGTGTGACGATTTCATCAGTTATTATATGTAGTTTTTGGCATTTATAATTAGATTTAGTTGGTACAAGGTTATCAAGTTTACGTTAGAACTATGGACAACAACAAAGTGTTTCTTGATAGTATTTCTTATTGGTTGCTTACAAATAAAGACTTCTTAGAGTTTCTTGAAAATCAGATTTTGATAGTTGCAAGAAGATTGACACATTAATTTATTAAAGGTCTTGGATTTTGGTCCTTTTAGATCAAGCAAAGATTGTAGGCTAGTCATGATTTTTGTTCTATTTATAGCTATACTTTTCTCAGAATGTCAAATAATCTTGTTAACATCAAGTAGAGACTTCAGGAAATGCTTATCGGAGATTCGATGTGCATACCACATATATGAATCTGTATGTCATGGCTGACTTATTATGGCAGGCAAACATGAATCCTGCATCTAGAAACGTCAATGTATAATCAGCTAAATCATATAAACCAGTAACCCTTGTCAATCCATTATAATCAGCTATATGAAATGTCAATGTATTAAAGCATTAGGAGGGTTATATTCTTACTTTTTTTGTAGTTCTGGTTCTAACTCCAACAAAGAAAACAACTACGTAAAATAATGTATTAAAGAGCTCTACTCTGAAACAGAAATGAATTCTCTGTACATCTTCCATTATCGGGACTAACCATTTTTTGAACTTTTACAGGCAGAAGTCAACTACCTTGGACAGTTTAGCCATCCGAATCTTGTTAAACTTATTGGCTACTGCTGTGAGGGTGAACACAGGCTGCTGGTATATGAGTACATGGCTTGTGGCAGCCTCGAAAAACACCTTTTTCGACGTATGTAACACTTTAGATTCTTAAAACCTTTTTGCCTACCATAATAGTAAAAATTTCTCTATTAACAGGTCGATTATGCATGTTTAGCAGGAGTAGACAACTTTTAAGTGGTAACAAATAATCTTCAAAATCAACTATTTATTTATGAATTATTGTAAACAAGGGTTTGAAAGGATGGAGTTTTGGGATTATGAATATTTAAGTACTCTTTTTCTATCGCTTGTGATGCATGCATGATGATTTGCATGAATATTTGAATTGTTCTACATTATAAAATAAATTTAGTTTTAACACGTAAATGAGTATTTCTAATTTTCTTCTTGTTAAATTTGGAAGTTTAAGTAAGAAATTTAACACTGTCAATATATGTTGTAAATGAAACAATAATCTATATTATTTCCTACAAAAAATAATTTAGAAGATTTTCTACTATTATACTATCATATTTTAAAATTTGTTTTATTATAAGCCTTGACATTTTTTTACTTTGTCTCAGACCTTTATAATTTCATTGCACTATTTTGATAATTGAATGCCTTGATTTAATTCATTTAATCTTGTCTTCATGTTCTTAACAGGAGTATCCTTCATGACATGGTCCACTAGAATGAAGATTGCTTTGGGTGCTGCAAAAGGGCTCGCTTTTCTTCATGGAGTTGAGAGACCCATTATCTATCGGGACTTCAAAACATCAAATATCTTATTGGATGCGGTAGGTTACGTGAGGTTTATAATTTCAGTTCTGTTTTCTGCATTGGATTATCATAGTAATGCGAGTGTTGATAAAAATGTGGTAAGCAGATTGCTTTCAATAATTTTGAAGCAAGGAGAGTGTTGATAAAAATGTGGTAAACAATCAAGATATTATTCTCTTTCTTTGTATACTAAATGCTGCAAAAAAACTTCCTTTTGGATAGTCAGCATGTTACATTTAAGTTGAGCTGTTTCTCTTTTTTTCTTTTATCACTCATTTATCCTTTCTTTCTCTCGAGTTAATTTGTTATTGCTTTCTGTTTCGCTTCTCTCTATTGAATACTGATATCGTTGTTAACTAATCCTTAATTTCCAACTATAGGTAGAATTATAAATGATTAGTTTGATGCTTCAATAGCTCAGAAAGAATTAGGATATTCCTCTTTAATTCAAATCCCCAGCTTAAACTATGGGTTTCAAGAACAGTGAAGATTTTCTGATGTTTGGCATCGCTAATTGATAAATGGTTATTGTTGTTATTTTTTATCAAACCTATGCCCTGACAAAAGGGAGAAGCTTGTCTTGCATAAGAAAAAGATAAATAGCCATAATGGAATAGTAAATGATAAAAATAGTTTGTCTAATTGAAGTTTGCACTTCTAGTTTTTCACGAGTATAATATTGTAAACTACTTTGTTTTTTACTTTTCCTCTTTTAAAGTTTGGATGTATATTTATGTCTATATATTTAGCTTTCGAAATATGGTACCTACAGGATTATAATGCAAAGCTTTCAGACTTTGGCCTTGCAAAGGAGGGACCCATTGGTGACCAGACTCATGTTTCAACTCGCGTGTTGGGTACATATGGCTATGCAGCACCTGAGTATGTCATGACTGGTAAGTGTGCTTAGAGAGAAGAATTGATTACGTTAGCTGTAAATATGGTTTGATTTCATTTGATCTTAGCACCTCCTAACTTGACCTAACAAAGAAAGTCTTTCTCCTTTGAATTGTTTGTTAATAATGTTCTTTCCTTGTTAGAGGGATGATTTAAAAAATTGATTATACTCCTTATACCATTGCCATATTTCTATCAGACCCTCACCACAAATCAGATGATTTGATTTCATCTAATCTAAAGCACCTTCTAAGTTGACTAGAAATTGAAAATCATCTCCTTTGGCCTGAATGTTAATGCTCTTTTCTTGTCAGAGAAAAATTAAAACGTTGAGCCTTGTTTCTTGTATTACATATATGCTTGCACACATCATCTTGTGTCATGGCATGCTCGACTTATGGCATTACATGTATGTTGTGGTGGGGTTGCGGTGAGAGTTAAGTATTTATAAAAAGGGTAAAAATTGATGTCTTGGTGTAATAACTTTAAACTACGCAAAATGTATTATCATGGAAGCAGCCAAAAACTAGCTATAGATGTCATCTAGAGCAAGTAACTGTTTTTCTTGCTTTTTTTTTTTTAATCTATCTATTCAAATAACTCTGCTTAACTTAAACTTCAAAACTGTAGAGCCTTCATGTTAGCAACACAAGCTTAAAGCAAAATGGAGGCTATACACATTAAATGCAAGAGCCTTTATAATTTATGAGCAAGTTATATTATCTTGGAGTTCTTTTATAGTACTTCGCATAAGTATTTGAGGAGATTTTAAGCTGCATTAAAATGGTGTAACCCCCTTAATCCATTTTCTTTATGTAGCGCCACTGATACTATCATGGAATATGCCACCTGAGAACAAATATAAGAAGACATTCAAATATTTCTGCCTACTTTTCCATTTTCCGTTCACTGTTATTTTAGTGGCTTACATGCACATGAAGAGAGAGACAGTGAGCTAAGAGTGATACTAGTGGAATGTCTACAGTGATATGAAGTAGACACTGCCACCTAAAGTGCTCACTATCTCTTCTTATGCTGTGTATTGCGTAAACATGTGAGAGAATTTAGCCCTAACATTAGATGGGTGGGTGAAAAATAAGTTAGCATAGAAATACTAAATAGTTAGCCCTCGCCTATAGACTTGAGCTTTTAATTTGAAAATTTGTTTGATGTTTAGTGTATAAGATGAGTTACTTACCTTAAATATTTGAGTAGATTTTTATGTTGCATTAGAATATGGTAAAACTCGTTTTAATCCATTCGTTATATATGGGGTTTCTTGTACTATCATGAAATATGGAAGTGTTATAAAAATTTGAAAGAAGAGCTCATCATATTCTTCTCATTTCTCTTCTCCCCTCTCATTTGTTCTGGTGTGTGTGCATATGTGCATGATAAAAAGGGAATGAGTTAAAAAGAGATTATAATTGCAAGATAAATCAGATTTGAGTAAAGTACCCATCTAAAATTCCCACCATTTACTTTATTATATAGTGATAATAACAATCATAGCACTCAAATCTTTTTTCTTTACATATCTAATATCTTTACCAAAAATATTAATTAGTAAGCCTATATATTTGTGTCACAGCCAACTCATTGAGAATTCAATGGAATGAACAATAAAAGTTGAAATTTTATTGTGCTCTCAACATGCAGCGTAATCATTAGTTTAATAAATATATAAGATTTGAATGTTATATGTAAAATAGCATACGGTAAACTCTTTTGTTCATCCAATTCTACAGTTTTGGATCATCTCATCTATCAGACTCCTTTTAACTAACTCTACCGTTTATATAACACAGGCCATCTTACTTCCAGGAGTGATGTATATGGCTTTGGAGTTGTACTTCTTGAGATGCTCATAGGAAGACAGGCAATGGACAAGAGCAGACCAAGCAGAGAACATAACTTAGTTGAGTGGGCTCGGCCACTTCTGATCCATAACAGGAAGCTATTAAAGATCCTCGATCCAAGAGTTGAAGGCCAATACTCCATTAAATCTGCACAGAAGCTGGCTAATTTGGCTTACCAGTGCCTTAGCCAGAATCCCAAAGGAAGGCCTCTAATGAGCCAAGTAGTTGAAATTCTTGAAAGCATTCAAGCTCTATCAGACGAGGAAGTGCTCTTCCAAAGCAGTGGCAGTGCAGTTACTCTCTATGATGCTTCTAAAGAGTCTTTAGATAGCTTCACTGAAGGTAGGAATAACTCAAAGAAGAGTGAAGGGGATAGAGAAGATAAAATAATGGGTAGGAGAAGGTTAGGAGATGGAAGAAGCAAAAGTGAACCACCAAAGGAATGTGTTTTGAATAGTCCATCTCCTGATTCAGTTAGTTCTCATGTGCGCAAAGGCAGCTTCCAGTAGCTGCAGAGATGTGAAAAATGTATGTTTTCTGTAGCCATTTGCAATTCTCTCGCGCTCTCTTTCTCTCTCTCTCTCTCCTATCATTTTTTCACCTCTGTAAGTTTTGCCTACTGCAAATTTGTTCTCATCAATGAAAATTTGATATTTCATTTTAAAATACTTAACCACCTAAATCTGTATGTTTGCTAGCTGTATCATTTCTGTATAAATTTCAATCTAATAATGTGATTCAATGCTATGATTGCATGAGCAATGTTTTAAAGAGCCAAATATTCAACACTTGGCTCATTTGACGCAGTTTTTTAGCTACTATGTGGTCTAAAAAAAGCAGCAATTTTTTATTTTTATTTTTTAGTGTTTGGCTATACACTTTTTAAAGCAAATAAAAAAAAATGTCATTTTATCATAGAAGTTGAAAGTCATTTTTAGGAGAAGTTATTTGGTGTGGAGTCTAGATGTAGTTCTGCGTCCGAATTTCAATTAAATCTTGACACGTGGATAGTCAATTGGATTTTGTTTTTTGTCTTGTTAGCCTGACCAACCCGACATAACCTAGAGTTTTTTACTTTTTTGGAAAAAAGGTATAGGGTTGGCGCTCCATTTTAAGAAAAAAATATGCGAAAGCTCCCCAAATTCAAATATTTAGGACTTTTGCGGAACTTTTGAAACATGTTGAGAAAGAAAAAATGAGAAACAATCGATGAAGATTGATAGTAACGTTGTATTATTTGCGAAGATGGCATGTTGGAAATTGGAAGGTGAAAAAACTTATTCAAACTTACAATCATGAATTGGCTAGGCCAGCAGATCGACTACTAAGATCATATAGGAATATTAGTAATAAGAAAGCTTCAGTTCTTAAATCAATGATAGAAACCAGAATAAGAAACATTGATGTATTTTCCTACATTGCAGATTAAATTAGATGTTTTGGGAATGTTGGATTTTATGAGAGGTATGCATACATTTTGATTCATAAAGATGAAAGAGCAAAGATTGAATTTGGCAACATTAAATCTTTGATTCAATTATTTAAAAATCAAGTTGATGACAATATGTTCGCATGAGATGTACAAATTAATGAATTTAATATATTGTTATTTTTTTTTGGGTTGATAGGATGGGTATTATAGATTATGATTGTTTTGGAGATATGAGGATTTTTTATATAGCTGTAGGTTTTATAAATATAATTTAGTTTGTGCACTATTTGTCGGGATTAATAATCATTGGTAAAATATTTTGCTTGGGGTACCTTTTTGTTAGAGAAAATAATTGAATCATTTACATTGTTGTTTAGGACATTTGTATGAATAATAGATGATAAACATCCAATAACAATATTTGCTGATTAGGACCAAACAATGACTTGGGCCATAAAAGTTTTATTACCTCACACTCACCATAAATTGTGCCAATGGCACATCTCTAAAAGATTTCATCAAAAGTCGGGTGTTTCAATAGCAACAACAAAGTTATAGGACTCTGTATTCACTGCTTATTTACTGCATAATCAATGGTATCGAATTTGCATCATCTTCTTCAATTTTCGAACCTATGTTGCATAGTTTTCAAATTCTGAGTTGTTTTTGTTCTTTTTTTTTTACTTTTTTTTACCGCGCTTTTATGACATATTTACTGCACTTTTACTGTGTTTGATTTGTTTTTCATGTGTGTTTACTCTGTATTCACTGCTTATTTATTGTATAATCAATGGTATCGAATATGTATCCTCTTCTTCAATTTTCAAACCTATGTTGCATAGTTTTCAAATTTCTAAGCTATTTTTGTTTATTTTCAACTCTTTTTGCTGCGCTTTTACTGGATATTCATTGTACTTCTACTGCGTGTTTTCTGCACTTTTACTACGTATTCTCTGCGTTTGCTATGCTTTTGGTACGCGTTTACTACGCTTCGTTGTGCTATTACTGCACTTTTATTGTGTTCTTATTACATTTTTGTTGAGCTTTTGCCGTGCTTTTAT
The DNA here is from genome assembly GCA_022539455.1 of Dendrobium nobile. Taxonomy (NCBI): domain Eukaryota; kingdom Viridiplantae; phylum Streptophyta; class Magnoliopsida; order Asparagales; family Orchidaceae; genus Dendrobium; species Dendrobium nobile. The sequence goes on from CM039729.1 coordinate 47,351,517, forward strand.
TTTGTTGTTCTATATCGCACACTACTACACTTTTTATGTTATTCAACATGTGTGACCTTAAGGAACAATGTAAATACAAAATGAATGTAGTATTATTTTATTAAAAAATTATTAATATAAGAATCTATATAAATTTAAAACATACCTTTATTTACACTATTTGTTATTTTATAGAAAAAAATCAATCAAAGAATATGGTATAATGTGAATCAATGTAATACAAAGTGTACACAAAAATATTTATTTCTTTGATGAAAGAAACAGGACGTATGTGAATTCGGCCATAAATTTTGGCGTTTCTTTTTATCAATTTTTATGTTCTACCGAGTTTACTTTTCTTTAATGAATAACTTTTTTCATATATTTATAGACTAATATTTTGCAATCAACAATGTTCGTCTGGCATGGAATTTCACGAACACCCTGGACATTCTATTTTGTTATATTAGTTTCAAAAGATTCTTTTGTGTCCTCATATAGGTTTTTTATCTAAACAATATAAAGAACACATATTAGTTGACTTGTCATATCGAGTGAAGAATTAACACTATGCCATGTTGCTCTAACTTACGACTGCATGAAGAATTTGCTTGTGTTGTGGATTGGATAAGAAATCATAAAATTTTCAAACTCTCTCCTTCAATCTTCCTACAAGAAGGGTCTAGTGTTGATTGTGGATGATGGGTTGAAGTAGAAGTTTGTATGCATTCACCAAAACCTAATTGATATGTGAGACATATAACTGGCATGACTGATTGTATTGCTTGTATACCTACAAGAAGTCAACAAGGATATGACTAATATTTTAGCAAATAATATTATATAAAGATTCTTTATTACTTGAATACTAATCCAGTGCATTGACGAGATTTATAATAAAGGTTGGAACAGGCCAAAGATAATCTTATAAATAATAAAGCAAATACATCTATATTGTTATTATCAAAGTATTTTTCTTTTATGAGGTCATCAACATCATTTCTCAATATCATTACATTACCAGAAGAATAAATAATATCGATCTTGCAAACAAAAAAGAAGTACACATTGAATACACAGTAAAATCACAGCAAAAAATGTACTGAATATATAGTAAAAGTGTAATGAATACATAGTAGAAGCGCAGTGAAAGCACAGTAAAAGCATATTGAATATGCAATAAGTGCAATAACATTAAGTAAAGAATTCAGAGCAACTGAAACTTACTTGTCAGCTTACTTTCCAAAGTAATCATCCATAAACAATTGCTTATCTTTACTTAGAAAATCCCTTCCAGCAAATTCTATTATTTTATTTGTAGAACGATTTTAAATGAATCAACATAAATTGTATCAACTTGGGGAGCTTTTTTTTTTGGGGGGGGGGGGGGGGTGGGGAATTTCTGAACTGTTTGGGCCTCTGTTCTCTTCTTCTCATCTCTTTTTATTTTTCTTTGCTCTATAGATAGGTGTTGACCTTGATTTTGTCAAACCTTTGGTCAAGGTGATTGACTTCGTCAAATTGATCAGGTCAGGCCCCGAGACCCATCCCAATTAGTTCAGTGGATTAAATTGAATCTATTGAGCCCAGACCCGGGCCCTGGGTCAACTTGGGTTGACCTAGATCGACCCAAACTTCCCCCACTTGATTTCAAATCCAATTCAGAGCTTCTTGAGCTCATTTCTCTCCTCCTTTGGACTTAGTAGGTTAGACCCAACCCATTGGGCCCTGACCCATGTCCTGGGTCAACCTAGTTGACCAAGTCATTCCAGGTTGACCCAATTAAGCCTAAATGAGTCTATTCAAGTTCTAATTCCATCCAAGCTTATTCTTGGCTCAATCCCTCACCTATTTGAGTCTAATTTACCAAGTTGACCAAGTCAACCCTTGACTTGGTCAACCATGATCTCCCTTGGTCAAACTAGGCTTGTTTAGGTCAATTTGAACCTTTAAATGCCTTGAAATTCATTCATAATCCTCCCTAATTCAAAATCATGTGCTAATCACCTGATTTCCCTCCTATTTAGCTCTTGATCTCATCCTAACCGTCCATAATAAGTCTAGGGGCTTTAAATAGGAGAAATTAGGGTTTGTTTTGGACCTTTTGTGATTTCTCTTTCCCTAAGTCTTCTTAGCCCGAGAAATTTTGTTCTTGAGCTCCCATAATCCTTCTCCATCTCTTCCAAGTCAAATTTCATCGCCAAGCCCTCGCCGGCGGTGAGATCTCCGGCCAACCGAGGGCAAATACGTTCCAAGTCATCTTGCGTGCGATTTAGGCATTGAGGGCTCATAGAGTCTTCTACAAATAGGAGTGTGGACAGTCTACAAGTGCAACAAGTCCAAGATCTACTAAATCCATCCATTGGATTCAGGTATAACCCTAACCAGAAACACTTAGAGCAAATTAGTTTTTCATACAGTGCTTTTTTTGGCCATTAAAAGCATACCCCATAAATGATCTTCATGAGTAGAGCATGCATTTAAAATTTCAAGTCATTTGGTCCACTCGATCGCGAGAACGAAGAAAAAAAATGGTTTAGGGCTCTCGGGTAATGCGTGCGTTCGATTGGGTCGAATCGGAATCGTTGATATTATGATCAACGGCCGTGATTTGGCCATCCCACGATTTTGATTAACCGTGGATTAGATTCCGTGGTTAGGATCATCATCCGGCGCCATCACCGTCGTTGATTCGAAACAACGAGAAATCAAGCGGTTGTGAGCGCTGCTAACTGGGTTTAAGTGGAAAGCGATAAAGGTCCCGCTGTCCGTGCAATCATGAGGCGATGATTGCGCTGCCATTACCTCCATTGCCCGCAGTTTGACCCCCCAACCAGACGACGCCTCGCATCTTCCACTGAGTCGTCGCCGCCGAAATTCATTTAACATGATTTTAAATTCTTTTTAAAAGGTATTTTAACTTCATAAAACTTTAAATAATTATTAAAAATTAAATTTAAATCTAAAAAATACATATAATATATCAAATCGATCGTATTTTTATTTCCTTTAATTTAAAATTATTTTTAATTAAAAATATTATGTATATTTTAAAATATCATTAAAAAAATCATTTCCTTTTATTATTATTATTATTATTATTATTATTTAAAAATTTATATTTATCTTAAAAAACATAGGATTATTTTTGTCATTTAATTTTAAATTAAATAATTATTTTCTTATTTTAAAATATGTTTCTTAATTATTAATTACTTAGATTATTTAATTAATAACTAATTAATTCAAAATTCATTTATTTTTTAAAACTTATGAAAATTATTTTTATTAAATTATTTTAAATTCCAGAAACTTTAATACTTAATTAATTTAATTTAATAATTATTTTTAAATATTAATTATTTTTTCTAATTATTCAAAAATCCTTTTTTAAATACTTTAAACTTTAAAAATTCATAACTATTTTATTTTAAATCGGATTTCAGCGTGCAATACCTCGTTCTTATTAGAAAATTATGAATTTTATTTTAAAACTATTTTCTGTAACAAAAATTTATTTCTCTGACATATTTATGTGCTATTTAATTAGTTGCTTATTTAAATAATAATTAAATAATTAAAATGGTAATTATTTTGTAATTAAAATTTATTTTCAAAATATTTTGAAGCCTCGTTCGGGTGGCTAGTAGATATATTCTATATTTATTTATACATTTACATTGAAATATTTTGAATTACCTTAATTTTAAATTTATATATTTAATATATATGTATTTTAAACTATTTTAAATTATACATATTATTAAATGCGTTAAATTGGAGAGATCTTCTTATGGAATTTTAAATATTGATCATGTTTATGAATAGCATTCATGGTGGAGGTTGATTAGTTGGTGGTTGAGTCACAATGATTCACTAATCACTCCGATAAGCATACTTAATTACTTTTTTTATCATCTTTTGCATGTATAGGATACACAAGCACTTAGCTTAGGCCCTCCTGGATCATAGGATTGATGTGTTTACTGTTTTTATGCATTTATTCTCATGTTATCCATGGGTTAGTCCCAAACTTTCATTCTAAACCTATTTAACATAGTGACACCCTAAGGACAATAATTAATGATCCATCTAACAAACTTAGACAAATTATAGGAGCAAGAATAGATCCCTGAATGACTTAAAACTTCACACGCTTAAACTTAGTGACAACTTAAATCTCCCAGAATTTTCTAGGATTTTTTTAGAACCCTTTAGACCCCTTAATTAAGAAATCCTAATTTACTCATTAATCAGTTCCCGATAACTTCTAAAAATTATAATAAATCCGTTTTAAATCAAAAAATTACCCATAATATCTTAAAATTTTCAAAATTTAGCCTTTAACTTTAAATAATTAGGGACCCTTAAGTTGTCCTTAATCTAAATCCTAATTTAACTTTAACTAAAAATTATCATTTTGCCCTTATTAGATAATTAAAAATTATTAAAAATTCTAAATTTTCTCCAAATACTTGAAAATATCTTCTTAGGTCATTACTGACCTTTGATGGTGATTCCAATCAGTTTGGAGCTGATTTAGATCAAAATCATAAAATCACCCTTAATTAGATAATTTCGATAATTCTTTTAATTGTCCAAAACTTCTAAAATTCATAACTCTGCCTAGAAAATTCCAAATCCAAACTCAAAGTCTAATTACTCCTTATAAGCCCTAATATTTAACTAAAATGCTAGACCTCCCAAACTTAGCTTGTTTCTTATAGTGACCTTTTGGACCCTCTCAACCTAGCACGTAGAAGGACTCGGGATTTTCTAAAATTGGCTAATGTAACTAAACTTCAAATATCACTATCCTAAGTATTAAAACAAACCCACAAACTAAATTAACTAAAAATGAACCCTAATCCATTAATACTTAAATCTCAATCAATTTTTTTTTAGCCTTCAACAAATCTGAACTCTAGGCAAGCTGAACTAATTACCCTACATAGGATCTATACAAAGCCACACAAGACTATCACACACATATATATGTGCTAGGGCACCACTTCTAGCTATAGGATTAGGGCCAGTGTTACTTTTTATGTTTTTGTGATGTGATGATTTTGTGTGTGGCACGTATATTGTGTGCTTTGATTGATTTTTTGTGATGATTATTTATTTTATGATTTATGTACTTTGATTATGATGTGATTTGTGTGTTAAAATGCCCATGGGCTAGGGCCGCTTTTATACTAATCTAATCTTATGTAGGTGGTCATGCTCATATAGCGCTAAAATAAAGGGGGTCATAATCATTAATGCTTTAATACTAATGATGTCTTATGTAGATACTCCAGAGACTGCATAGCCCCTTTTAAATTAAAAGAGTGTGGACAAGCGTATTTACCTTTATGCATAATTATAAATTACTTTTGATGTGATATATAAACTACTTGGAATGATTTTATTAGGATAACCATGCAGGAGTCTGGGTCTAGATTTTCTCTTTCAAATGTAATGTAATCTATTATTGAGTTGTGAAAGTCTCCAAAAGTCTGGCATTTCAGATGCTCGGTACCCAAAGTGAATAAGAAAGACCCCTTCTCAAGTAATTTCTTAGTCATTTGGGTACCCTTTGGAGGATGAACCAGATGGAGCCAGAAGGAGATGATCCAATGGGAGATAATCCTGAGAAAGACGATCCACCTGAAGACGAAATGCCCAACTTTTAAGACTTACGTCATTAATTATGATTAGAATCGAGGTTGTTATTGGTGGAGTTTAGCCACCACTACTTTTCTGCAGATCCAAAGTTATATTTATGTGGCACTTGCCACGGACTTTAGACTTTACTTTTTGTGGATTATTTTTATTGATGTGTTTATTTTCTCTGCACATTAGAACCTGCATGCTTTTTCCTAGGTTTCTTTTTTTGCAGGTGTATAGCCTATTTTTGTTAGGCTCTCTAAGGACTAAAAATCTTTTCTACTCGTAATTAATATTCAAAATTTTAAGAATTAAATAACTTAGAAACCTAATGACCTAGGGGATAGCCAAAATCATCCAATGTCGCATACATGTTATTGCATTTCTTCTCCTTCCTTCCTATAAGACACTTCTCCGCCTACAGTTAATGTCCGTATAATCTGACCTATGAGGATGAGGTGACGGACTTGGAGAAGTCTAGTCTTCTTCTAAAAAGTATTTTTATACAAGCTTATTTTTAAAATCTCAAGCATATTTAATCTGGAGACCTTCAATTAATATGAATTGCATTAGAAACTAATTTAATTTAAATTTAATTGTATTAACTCTATGAGCATTCACCCTACATAAGTCCAGGGCCAATTAGAAAACTCTCTAGACGTCAACCCTACTTCCAAAATACTCAACCTACCTACTCATCTTTCATAAAGATTGGATAACATGGATTTTATGTGCTTTGGTTGTTAGCTGGCATCCCTCTTCAGACAGGGTATAAGCCCAGGTGCATTAGTTAGGAAACGGGTGTTAGTATTGGGTATAACACTAAACCCACCTTAGATCTAGGATTCGAGACTACTATACTGGGTGTCTCGTAGTATGCATAAATAGTGGGTAAGTCACTTCTCTTTAGGGACTATAAATCCTACTTATCTGCATCATATAGATGATGCCACTTCCATCCTTTCTCTCTGAATTTTTGAGTGATTGATTTCTTTTCTCCACCTTCTCAATGCCTTAGTCCCTTCGAGTTTGGATTTGAAACGTACATGTTGACTAAGCCATTTGAGCCCCATTTCTTTCCTTTTGAGTAGGAACTTTCTAGTCTCCCTTTGTGTACCAATCTTTCTTGTCTTGGGAAGAATAATATTAGATCCTTAATCTAGAGTTTTCTCGGGCCCTAAGCTCGAGATGTAATTAACCACGGGGGCTTATGCCCATGGGAAATGGAATTTATCAATAAATAAATCCCACTCGAGTTGATGTATTAGGTGGGGGAGACCCATTATTTTGATCAGGTCATATATATTACTGCCCATCGGGGTGCGCTAGCGAGAGTTGCTATCCTCAATGGTTAATCATATGTATGATCTAATCTGCCCTTTTATTGGCTCATTTACAAGGCGCACGGAGGCCTATGATCATCTCGATCCCTCAGGGTGGTGCTATCGTATACCCCCTTGTACTCTACAGCCAACGGTGTCCTTTAGGAGGTCCACAGATTTTTGGCGACCACAGTGGGACGTCTCTCTCCATCTTTGAATCTTATATTATTCTTTCTTATGTGTACTATATGATTGACACTCTTTAGATTAGGTTCATTTTACTCTTAGTTAGGATCCTTTTCCTAGTTATGTTCCCTTCTTAGTTAAGGTTTTCCCTATCTATGGTCTCTTTCCTTCCGGCCTTCTAGGTCATTCCGTACCTTATCGATTCTCTTCTTCCTATCAAATTTTTGTGTTCGCTCGGCTCTATCACCCTGAGACCATCGAGCAGACCCCGACACCTTCATACCTTTAATGGGTACTTGATACCTGAGGGTGGATTAGTTGTTGATAGTAGCTTAGACAAGAAAGGAGACTTTTGATGTCAGGTACTAACAAGCAACTTATTCCCCATCAGATGTGTGGGATGAGAGTCGAGGATTCTTATCAAAAACCTTCTGACACTAGTGCTAGTTGTTCACTACAAACTAGCGAACCTCCCTACCTCCTATAAATATCCTTATGTATTCGTACTCCCTAAAAGGAGACTTCTTACTTTTCAGCAGTCTGTATGGCCATGACGATTTGTCCTCTACCTCATTATGTTCCTTACAAAGAGTATAAGGCTATCTTTAAATGTGATATGCTGATACGTCACAGGGATATTTATTCTTATGTTTGTGCACACCTATCGTATTGGCGTTAGCACATAAAACCTTTAATTCATCCTCTCCTTTCAAGGAGTCGTCCCCCCCCCCCCCCCCCACCCATTTTGCTTGTCACCCCAAGCGTAATCTGGGATACCAAAACTAATAATTCAAATCCATTTTTTATAGGTGATACTGGGTCCATGCCCACTTGTGGTAGTTAGGTGTGGCGATGTTGATTCAATGTCCCTATATAAATATTCTTTTCTTTTGAGCAGGAACTTTATAGTCTCCCTTTGTGTATCAATCACCTTTTATTGGGAATAATAATATCGGATCCTTAATCGAGAGTTGTTTTGGGCCCTAGGCTCGAGATGTAATTAACTACGGGGGCTTGTGCCCGTGGGAAATGGAACTCCACCATCAAATAATCCCCACTTGAGCTGATGTAACGAGTGGGAAAAATCCATACTTACGATCAGGTCATATATATTACTATCCATCGGGGTGCGCTGATGAGAGCTGCTATCCTCAATGGTTAGTCATATGTACGATCTAATCTGTCCTTCAATTGGCCCGTTTATGAGGAGCGTGGAGGCCTGCGATCATCTCTATCCCTCGAGGTGGTGCAGTCGTATACCCCCTACACTTAGTAGCTGCAGCGGTGTTCTTTCGGAGGTCCACAAGTTTCTAGCGACCACGGTGGGAGTATCTGGTTCAATGGCTAGTTTTCATTGGGCCAAAATCTTCCTGGCACCTTCCTACCTTTCATAGGTACTTGGTCCTAAGGGTAGATTAGTTATTGATAGCAGCTTAGACGAAGAAGTAGACTTTTGACATCAGAGTACTAGTAAGCAACCTATTCCCCATCAGATGTATGGAATGAGAGTCGAGGATTCCTATCAAGGACCTTCTAACACTCTTTCCACTAGTGCTGGTAGTTTCTTGCAGACTAGCACCCCCTACCCTCTGTAAATATCTCTTTATATTTATACTCTCTTAAGGGATCCTTCTTACTTTTCAGCAGTCTGTGTGGCCAAGACGATTTATCATCTACCACACGATGTTCGCTTCGAAGAGTATAAGGTTATCCTTAAAGGGGATATGTTGATATGTTATAGGGATATTTGTATTTATATTTATGCACATCAATCACATTGGTGCTAGTGCATTAAACCCTTGATTTCTCCCCTCCTGGAGAGAATTTGTCGTTCACCCAATTTTGCTTGTCACCTAAAGTATGGTCTGGGATACCAAAACCAATAAATCAAATCCACTTTCTATAGGTGATACTAGGTCTATACCCACATGTATTAGTCAGGTGTGGTGATGTTGATCCAATGTCCCTAATTCAAATCCACTTTCTAGAGGTGACATTGGGTCCATAACCACCTAAGTTAATTAAGTGTGGTGATATTGATCTAATATTCCTAATTCAAATCCAATTTCCAGAGGTGACACTGGATCCATACCCACCTAGGTTAATTAGGTGTGGTGATATTGATCCAATGTCCCTAATTCAAATCCACTTAATATAGGTGATACTGGGTCCATGCCACCTGCGTTAGTCAGGTGTGGTGATGTTGATCCAATGTCCCTAATTCAAATCATTTTCCCATAGATGATACTGGGTCCATGCCCACCTACATTAGTCACGTGAGGTCATGTCGATCCACTACCTCCATGTTAAATTCTATATCATATAATTTTCTTTATAACTAAGCTACCTAGTTTCACTTAGCATCCATAAGTGTGGCCTGGGTTATCAAAGCCAATATTTTAATTCTTTGTCAGATTATATCTAATATCTCTCTCCCTAGTTTTGTTCATGTGGCGAACATGGCCTGGATTATCAAAGCCAATCCTACTTCACTTTCTTTATGTTTCGGTCATTGATTATGGACATATAGAAAAATATACATTAAAAAGAGAGGAAGCTCTTAGTTGAGCAAAGCCGGTTGCCCTTGTTATAGGTGGAACCCGGCTTTACTCTCTAAGAGCTTAATTTCCCCCTTTTTCTCCTTTTTTATTTTTGATGTAATAAAAAAATATATAAAGAAGCTCTAAGTGGAGCAAAATTGGTTGCCCTTGTCACAGGTGGAACCCGACTTTACTCTCAAAGAGCTCAAATTCCCCCTTCTCTATGTTATTTTAAATCTTTTGATAAAGTTAATTAAGGAATTCCGCTGGCATCTGGATACTCATGGCCACAACATTCTGTCCTCTACCACGAGGTCACTAGAAGTCAGTTTGAAATCTCTCAAACAACTTTTTCCCTAAAACATTTTTATAATTACTGTTACTTTCTCCCTCACATCCCTATGCAAATCTGTGTCAGGTCAATGTCAATGTGACTTTTGCCTTCTATTCTGCTTCCTCGATAGGGACAGACATATAGTTCGCTATTTACTTACCTGGTGGGGTGCCCGATAAGGTCCCTGGGAGGCATACCCCCACCTAAATTCCATCTACTTCTTCCCTCAAATCCCTACACAGATCTGTGTCAGGTCAACATTGAGGTGACTTTCGCCTTCTAACCTTCTACCTCGATAGGGTCAAGCAGGTAGTTGGTCACTTAATTACTTACTCAATTGCTTGGTTGGGGTGCCCGACAGAGCCCCTGGGAGGCACACCCACCACCTCGACTCTTTATTCACTTGGTTGAAATGATCAAGTGAATATTGAGCCTATCTATGTTTTCCAAGCTAAAATGCCAAGGTAGACATAGAGAATTATCCGGTTGAGAGAGCCTGACAGAATCCCTAGGATGCATTCCTCACCAACTTTTTCTTCTTTAATGATATTGAGCCCATCTATGTTTGTCAAGCTGAAATGGCATGGTAGACATAGAGAATTACCTGGTTAAGAGAGCCCGATAGACTCCCTAGGAGGCATTCCTCGCCAACTTTTTCTTCTCTGATGCCCTGGTGTGATCAAGTAGGCATCGGACCCCGACTCTTTATTCACTTGGTTGAAATGATCAAGTGGACGTCGAGCCCATCTATATCTGCTAAATTGAAATGGTAAGACAAGTGTAGAGAATTACCTAGTTGGGGATGCCTGACAAAGCCCCTGGGAGGCACACCCCACCACCTCAACTCTTTATTCACTTGGTTGAAATGATCAAGGGGACATTGAGCTCATCTATATTTGCCAAGTTGATATGGCAAGGTAGACATAGAGAATTACTCAGTTGAGAGAGCTTGATAGAGTCCCTGTGAGGCATTCCTCACAGGGTTGAATATCCACATGTCTAATCAACGTGTTAAGATTTAATTGGAGTCTGGACGCAGAGCTATGTATGGACTCCCCACCAAATAATTTCTCCATTTTCAGGGTGTTTCATCTATTTCTTTTGATTTTGGGTTCAATCGTACCTATTCAGGATGAAGATTGCTTGGAATAAGATAGGCCATTTTCTTAATTAGCTAGAATTTAGATCTAATTTTATTACTTTACACTATAACATAATTCTTTTCGTAGAAATGTTATACTGTATTAAATTTTTTTTATCTCAAATAAAATATTGGAAAATTTGAATTTATATATCTTTTAATACTTGAAATTAGAGAAATTTATTTATTTTTTATTTCTTAGGAATTATCTCCAAAAGTTTTCTTCCTATCAAAATACTCCTGCACTAGACTACAAATTTTTTTCTTAAGTTCATCATGATCAAAATTGATTTGAATAACATTAAAAAAACATTCAAATAAAATTCGATCAACATTGGTCAGATATTCTTTGAACTCTAATCCATTATTAGTAATTCTTATTTTAAAAAAATTCTATCGAGATTTGAATATAATTTAATTAAAGTGTCCAAATTTAATCAAATCTATATCACTACATAAAGCCCAAATCTAATATCATATATCACTATAAAATGTTCTATTAAAAATCACATGATTGAAATCATTTTCGTCGAGCAATAGTAGAACACTCAACTTTTTTTTCAAAATTTGATTGAAGCTTCTTTGAAAATTCTTCAAAACATATGCTATTGGTTTAATTAGATTAGCTTATCAAACCACACTATCTCCAATTTCAATTTATTGAAAATTAAAATATGATGACCTTCAACTTAATTTCATATGCTTTGTAGTGACATATAAGTTAGCGTAAAACTTAATATTGAACCATATCAGTTTTCTAGTGACTTTTACAGATTATAAAAGCATTGTAGAGAAAATAATTTTTATTAAAATTAAAGTTAAAAAGTAAATTTTTAGTAAAAAATTATTAAAAATAATTAAAAATTAATTGCTAAATAAAAATTATAATTATGATCTAAAAAATAAAATGGTAAGAAAATCATCCCAAAATAAATGTTTGGGGATTAGAGCGTAGGGGAAGACGGAGGAAGAGCTTCCGTCAACCATCTGACGGCTTACCCGATCTCAAATAAGTTTTTTATTTGTTGTTATATGCATTTTGCCATTTCTGAAGTTGTCAGACTTAAACAATTGTACTTTACTTTAATTCTTTTTGGGGGGAATTTTACTTTGATTTAATACTTACATTTCTGAAACTACTCTTAGGTAAAATGGCAAGCTCAATTGCTCACGCGCTACGGACGCATAATATTTATTGATGCCTATATGATTAAAATAAAAAAAAAACTTTCTTTTATTTTGCATAATAAATATATATTATAATTTTTTATTAATTAATCATTATCCATTTAATGATGTTGATGCTAAGATATTAAAAGTCTAAAAATAATGATGCCAACTTAATATTTTTCTCATTAATTTAATTTTACTTTAAATATTGCATCCAAAAAATATGTCTATCACCCTCCCTCTCCCTCTTCATAGCCTAAGCTGATCAAGGCTTCTTTCCCCAAGGAATTCAACCACACTCTATAACAACCTAGACTTCTTCAATAGATTTATTTGAAAATTCTAAAATTTCTATGTTGTGCTAGTGCAGTATTGTGATTTTGAGCGCAGCAGCTCGGCGGGAGCAACGTTGGAATTCAACACAGCTGCACTAATGCTCTCTGTTCTAAAATAATTCTAGAATGAGCGTGTAATGCAACGGTGCTGGGGTGGAGCGTCATGGTGGTATGCACTGAAAAAAAATTTCAAATATAAATTTCTTTCCACTCAACCATTTCATTTCCTCTCTCTCTCTCTCTCTCTCTCTCTCTCTCTCTCTCTCTCTCTCTTTTCTTGCCGGGAAAGGAAGGGAAGGAGGAGAGGATAAGGAAAAAATGAGAAGAGAAAAAAAAAAAAAGAGGCTTCCAGGTTTTTCTATATGATGCTCTTGTTATGAAAATTATTCTAAAAATCTTATGTGACTTCTATCATCTCTATTTTTAAAAATTTTGATAATGGGATTTATTCTTCTATCTAAATCAATATTTATTATATTTTCTTATATTTTAGTGAATTTCTACCATATAACTTTTGTTATGTTATAGTATTGATTATTCTAGTCATTTTGATTATATGATTTTGTATTTTTTCCAGTGAAAATGATATTTATTTTGTTTTGTATGATTTGAGTAAGAATGTGAATTTTGGCATCTTGATATGATCCTTCTGGTAAGATAAGCATTGTAAATGCTAATTTTTATTATTTGTTTATGTTCATAATGTGCATAACAAGGAAAGGCTGGTTATTAAATCTGACTGTCTGGAAAATATTTTCTTATACAAGAGGGTGAGTCGACGGACTTTTCTTAAATAAGAGATTTGTGGTGATATCATTTAAGATTCTCATGGTCAAGATTACGATTCAAGAGGGAGTTATAAGAAGTTTACATGCTAATGCGGTAAGAGTGGTAACTCTTATTACTGAGTTAGCTAACTATTAAATTAAAATTAAGATAATAATTAATAAACATGGTACATGTATACATACGGAGCCTCCGACCATCGTCTCCTGGAGACTTTATTCTCTCTGACCTCCGTTGCCCGCCAACTACGATCCTTTCGACAGTCCATCCGACCAACGTCACCTGCCAACTACAACCCCTCCAACCTCCGTCACCCGCCGATTATAATCCCTCTGATCTCTATCACCCATCAACTACGGTCCCTCCGACCTCCTTCGCCCACTGACTACGATCCTTCCGACCACCTTCGTCCACTGACTACGATCCTTCCGACCTTCAATGCCTATCGATTAAGATTCGTCCACTGACTAAGATCCTTTCAACCACCATCACCCACCAACTATAGTCCCTTCGAATTCCATCGTTTGACAACTATGGTCCCTCTAACTTCCATCTCCCACTGACTATTGCCCCTCCAACCTTCATGGCCCACAAAATACGATCTCTCCGACCTTCATCGCATGCCGACTATAGTCCATCTAACCTCCGTTATCCTACCAACCAAATGAGCAGGCCAACATTCTCTTGAGAATGACTTCCTTATCATTGTATTCTTCTAATCCCAACTATGTAATGTGTTCTATATGATACATTGAGCTAAGGCTTTTCCCCCAAGGAGAGGCAACTTTTGTTATCGACTAAACAACTAGTTGAATCAATTTAGCTTGGTCAGGCCCCATGGTTTTTCCTCTTTTCATGATTTTCTACATAAAAAACTCAGTGTCTCTTACAACTATCGTGCCCCTCTCTCTTTATCTATATATGTACTGGATATTCATTCAAAGCTAAGACATTAAGCTCTTTATCTTTCTACCATCACAAATGATCCAGTCCACAACAATATATATTGTTTCGGTTATTCCTTTTGGCATGTGAGCATGATAATGATATGATTATGAATACAAGTTTTCGTAAAAATATAAGTTTATGTTACCGAATGATTCATAATACAAAATGAGTAAGCCTTATACGATATATGATAATATTTTTGTAAGATTGAGGCTTAGACTTCACATGTCTATATGATTTAAATTTTTGATGTTTTATACATATGTATTGGTTTTACTGATTGATTTGACTAGTAATAGACTAGGACTTAATTGGCTTTAGTTTATTGATGATTAATTTTGATTTACCCCACTTTACAGATATAGCATGCATACCATATTATTTATATGAAGATTGAAGACTAGAGTTTTCAGTCTTCAACATATGTTTTTTCTGCTTCTGCATCAATTTATGATTATATGAATGAATATTATTATAAACTAAATGATTGCATGTATATTGTTTCATTTTCACGCTTTAAGTTCAATTCTATGTTTTAGTGACCTGATGAGCTTTGTAAGCTCATTACATGTTGTTAATTAATTTTAAACCAAAGAAGAGGTTTAGGCTCTGGAGGGTAAGGTTGATCATCTTCAAGATTTATTAAGTTATTGTTGCTTTATTTTTAGTGATTCTTTCGTGATCAGAAGTATATGGATAGAATATTGTAGTAGGTTGAGCTTCTGGTTATTATATATTGCATTTTGATAAGTGTTATATATAAATGTTTGGAGATAATAAAATTTCTTGGTTGGTTATTTTTCTTTCAATTAAAACTAGTAGCTTAGATTTAAGTAGGAAAATGAAAACTAAACAATTCTTTCAATTTAGATCTTGGGGCATGAAAAATCGCAAGCTCCTCTCTGTTGAACCAGAGTGCAGCGTAATGACCAGAATAGGGAAGGAAAAATAAGAACTTTTCTTATTACTTGTGTATAGAATAGGTACAGTATTTATAAACATAAAGAAGCTGAAGAGTAAACTAACGGCTATCTGACGTGGCTTTCGGTTATACAAGAAGTGACTTTCTTGTATAACTTACATGCCCCCTCAAACTAATGGCTGTGGATCAGCGATTAGTTTGTTACATAAAAACTTAAAACGCCTAATCGGGAGCGATTTGGTGAAGACGTCCGCAATTTGATCGTTGGTGCTTATGTGATGTACTGAGATATGGTTGGAGCGGATGCAGTCCCGTATGAAATGGCAATCGACATCGATATGTTTAGTTCTGGCGTGGTAGACAGGATTGTTAGCTAGTGCGATGGCAGACGTGTTGTCGCAGTAAATGGTTGTAGGATTTGTTTGCGGAAGGTGAAAATCCTCAAGGAGACGGCGAATCCAGATGACTTCGGCGGCTTCGGATGCTAGTGCACGGTATTCGGCTTCGGTGGACGAGCGGGCCACTGTTGATTGCTTCTTAGCTTGCCATGAAATGAGAGATTTTCCCAGAAAATTGCAATACCCCGAAACTGATTTCCGATCGTGAGGACTGTTGGCCCAGTCGGCGTCCGCATATCCGTGCAAGGTTAAGTCATCTTTATATAGAGGTATACCGGTTGATGTTGATCCTTGTATATATCTAAGCAGCCTTTTTAGATCATCGAAGTGGCTGTTGAGAGGAGCATGCATGTATTGACTTAATTTGTGTTCAGCAAATTGGATGTCGGGACGGGTGAGGGTGAGGTATTGGAGTGAGCCGATTAGTTGACGATAGAGATGTGGATTAGGGAACTCGGGGCTGCAGTCAGGAGATTTTCCGGTGCTGCAGGTTAATGGAGTGGCCACTGGTTTGGAGTTATGCATGCCGGCTTTCTCCAAGATTCATGTAGCATATTGTTGTTGATGTAGAAGCACACCGTATGAAGTTTTGGATGTTTGGATGCCGAGGAAGTTAGCCAGGGATCCCAGGTTCCGCATTTGGAATTGTTCGTGGAGGCTTGTGAGGAGTCGATTGATCTCCGGTTTGGAGTTGCCGGTGAGCAGTATATCGTCGACGTAGATTAGAATGTAAAGTTGGTTTGGTCCCGATTTGTACGTAAAAAGAGAGGGGTCAGCATTGCTAATCTTGAAACCGAAATTTAGAAGATGATGAGATAAAGTTGCGTACCATTCGCGTGGTGATTGTTTGAGTCCGTATAGAGCCTTGTTTAGTTTGCACACAAAAGTTGGGTGGACGACGTCTTGGAATCCAGGTGGTTGTTGCATGAAGACCGTCTCGGAGAGTTTGCCGTGCAGGAATGCGTTTGAGACGTCGAGTTGATGAATATCCCAGTTGAAATGGAGGGCAATGAGGATGAGAACACGAACGGTAGGGATCTTGGCTACGGGGCTGAAGGTTTCCGTGTAATCGAGGTCGTGCTCTTGGTTGACACCCTTAGCGACAAGCCGAGCTTTATACCTTGCAATCGTGCCGTCTGAGTTTAGTTTTGTGGGAAATGTCCATTTGCACCCGAGGACGTTTTGAGCTGGATTTGGAGGTACGAGATCCCATGTTCCTTGAACCTGCAGGGCTTGGAATTCTTGCGACATGGCTGCACGCCAGTGCTTGCTTTTGCTAGCTTGATTATACGTGGTGGGTTCGGCGTCGTGGATAACGTGAGAAAGATCAAAAAATTTCTTGGGTTTTGAGTGCCCTGTTTTGGATCGGGTGGCCATGTGATGGGAATTATGATGTGGGTTGGAGATGGTATTGTTGATGGCAACATTTGGAGGTATAGGAGAATGTTGTTGGCTGACAGAGGTATCTTGAGAATGGGTGTTGGAATGTGGCGATAACGGGACGGAAGGCTGAGACGGTGTGTTCTGAAATTCTTTAGTTGTGGTGTTGAGAATGGCAGTTGGAAGATTGGTAGTAGGAACTAAGAGAAGTGGGGGAAGGGGATTATGGTGACTGTTGGTAGAAGAATTTTGCGTGGTGAGATGTTTGAAAGGAAATTGTTGTTCGTTAAACACGACATGGCGCGAGGTATAAACTTTATTATTTTTGGGATCAAGGCAGCGGTATCCCTTTTGAAAGGGAGCGTAGCCGATAAAAACGCACGGGTAAGATAACGGGGATAATTTGTTGCTAGAATATGGCTTGAGCCAAGGATAGCATAATGAGCCAAAGACTTTCAGATTGCTGTAGTTGGGAGGTTTTTGATATAGCAGCTCATGCGGAGATTTATTGTGCGTGTTAGGAGATGGAAGACAGTTGATTAGGTAGACAGCGGTGAGCAAGGTATCTACCCAGAGGTAGGTAGGAAGAGAGGCGTCAATGAGTAAGGTACGAGTAGTCTCGGTAATGTGCCGATGTTTGCGTTCGGCCACGCCGTTTTGAGCGGGAGTATACGGGCATGTAAATTGATGGAGTATACCTTGTGACTTGAGATGCGTCTTGAATTTGTTGTTGATGAATTCGCCTCCTCCGTTGGTGCGTAGCTTGCGGATGTGAGTTTGAAATTGGCGTTTTACCATTTTCTGAAATTCGAGGAACTTGTAGAAGACGTCCGACTTCTGCATTAAGGGGTAAATCCAAGTATATCTAGAAAAATCATCAATAAAACTGACATAATATCGATACCTATAGTTAGATATAGTTTGGGATGGACCCCAGACATCGGAATGAACTAATTCGAATGAAAAAGAACTCTTATTATCAGATGGTTGGGCTGGTAAACGATGGCTTTTGCCCATTCTACAAGAGTTACAGTTCTCAGAAAAAGAAGTTTTATAGAGACTAGGAAATTGTTTCTCTATATGTGCTAGAGTAGCTGCCAAGGGATGTCCAAGTCGTCTGTGCCAAAGATCGGGAACCGTTTGGACGGAGATGAGCGCTAGCTGAGACAGGGCGGCAGTCGTGTTCTTGGCTGGACGGAGGGGGTACAGTCCGTTAATACACGGACCCATGAGAAGAATGTTGTTGTTCGTCCGGTCCTTGATGACGTACCCATGCGAGGAAAAAGTAATGTTGCAAGCATTGTCGGTGGTTAGTTGATGTACCGATAGTAAGTTGAAAGAAAGGTTGGGAACAAAATTTAGACGAGATAGATGAAGGTTACCTTGAGGAGTTGGAAGTAGACCTTTGCCCGTGTTATGGATCGGAAGTTGCTGGCCATTTCCGATTGTTACTTGAGTGGAGCCCGTGTATGGTTGAGAGTGTTGAAGTTGTGATGGGTCTGATGTTAGGTGAGACGACGCCCCGGTGTCAAGATACCATTCTGTCGGTGTAGAGGGAACGGGTGATGTAAACATAGCAGTATTTGGTTGCTCGGTGTTGTATTGGTCGTCATGCCGATACCAGCATTTGACTGCTGAGTGGCCATTTTTACCACATATTTGACAGGTGATGGCGTTTCTTGGTTGCCGAGGTCCTCTGTTAGTGGAAGAAGGAGGATGATTTGAAGCGTAGTTCCGACCGCGAGATTGGTTGGATCTTCCTCGACCTCGACCGCGTGGAGCAGCAAGTGCGGTGGAATTACCTGTAATTTGAAGCGAGTGAAGCTCACGGGCAGTTTCATGCGCAAGGTTTAGTTCCTCACTGCAAAGGAGAGTGTAGAGGTCGTCGAGCGAGAGCGGTTGAAGGTTGGTTCGAATGGATGTTTTGAATGATTGGTAGGTGGAGGGCAGTCCGTCTAAGGTATAGTGGATAATTTCTTCAGAGTTAATGGGAGCTCCGGCTGCAGCGAGTGAGTCAACTATTTTTTTGATTTCAAGAAGATACTGTGCCATGGTTTTGTCTTTCATTGTGAGATAATGAAGTTCATGTTTGAGCTGAATGATTCTGGATCGGGTGCTTGATTGAAGTCGCCGATCAAGAATCGACCAAATTTCATGGCAATGTTCGACCGAAAGAACATAAGGAAGAATTGTCGGGGAGATGACGGAGTACAAAGCCGCAGCGAGATTCTGATCAATCAAGATCCAGTTGGTGTATTCCGGGTTCGGAATTGATTGACCGGTGACGGAATTGGTGTTTTCCGGCGGGATGGACGAAGACCCGTCCAAGAACCTAAGATAACCATTTTCCCAGAAAAGTTTGAGAACTTGTGAACGCCATAAGGGATGGTTATCAGAGGTGAGCGGTTGTGCAATGATGTTCTTGACATTCCCCATCAAGAATTTAAGAGCGGTGGGAAACGTCGGACTGGTTTGTCCTTGATCGGCGGCGTTGGTGGTCGAAGTGGGATTTGAGGTGGCTGTTGATATTTCCATGCTTGAAGGAGAATTCCGGCGGGCAGAGGAGGGCGGGAGAACGTGATCGGACGAGGAGAAGGAGAAGAGTCACTGCTCTGATACCATGTTGAACCAGAGTGCAGCGTAATGACCAGAATAGGGAAGGAAAAAAAAGAACTTTTCTTATTACTTGTGTATAGAATAGGTACAGTATTTATAAACATAAAGAAGCTGAAGAGTAAACTAACGGCTATCTGACGTGGCTTTCGGTTATACAAGAAGTGACTTTCTTGTATAACTTACACTCTCATCCATGTAAAAGTGATCCATATTCCTCTCCCTCCCTCCCTCTCTCTCTCTCTCTCTCTCTCTCTCTCTCTCTCTCTCTCTCTCTCTCTCTCTCTCTCTCTCTCTCATGTGAACTTGTTACTAACAAGAACACCAACAACAAACTTCACATAAAAACTAGGCATTATTCTACATGTCCCCATCAATGACTACTTTACATTGGTAAATAGAATTACATATAATGAGCTATTAATCTGTAGTTCCTATTTTGTACCAATTGTTTCATATATTTGAATTAACGAGTGCTCTTTATAATCTTTCATACTTGCATTCATCATAACATCGTAGACTCCACCACCACCAGCTCCAAGAGTCTTTGATACCTCTTCTTCTTGGCATTTTTGACCTTGCTCATAAGCGAGGTAGCTTGAAATTCTTGAACATTATGGTCAAAGCCCCATAAGCGATAATATTTCTTGAAACACCTTCCATATTTCTTCATATTGCAATTTTATGACTAAAACCTTCACTTAATGATTCTTTCTTAATTGTTCTGCTTGTTCTACTATATAAAAAATATGCACTCATGTGCCCACTATTTTAGCACCATTGAATTATCGGCGATTATACACCCATACACATGTTAACCTGCTACCTATTAACTCGCCAATGCCCTACATCTTAGCATATTGTAATAAACTTATATTGTCAATCTCTCAAAAACTTATCTAATCATATTCTTTTATCAACATATCTCAGGTGTATATCTTAACATATTCTCTCAACAAATCATCTCACCATACTCTCTCAATAAGCAATTTTGATAAACTTTCTCTCGCATGATATACCAGTGAAAAGATTTTTTATGTTTCATATGGAGCTTATAAATCATCTCAGCTACCACACATAAAGCTCATTAGCAGCATGCCCAAATGCTTGTTAAGTTCTCAAAATGTTTAACAACCTTACTTATCTTTTAATATAGCTAATGTGTTAAATCTGTATTTATTTTGAACATCATGGCACATGTTCTACCTAAACAGCTAGGTAAAATAATAAAAAGCTCTAAATACCAAAGGTCATTATTACATTAGTATGAACTATTTTTATTTAATCCTTTACTGAGAGGTGCAGAAGTAATCACAGGGATGCATCCATCTATTTAGCCCAAAAGACCTCAATGGACCTCAATCACACTTAAACCATATAATTGTAATACAATTATTTTTATTCATTAATTATTTAATCAATTTATTTTTCTTAATTATGAGATATTGAATAAATATCCCTAATACTACTTTTTTTTTGTGATACCTCTCTTATCTTTTTGTAAAGTAACTGGAGTGTAATTCTCTTCTAAATTTTTCTCACTTTTAATGCATGTATTTCTCATCTTGGGATACAAAATTTTTTTACTATTTATATTTATTGTTTGTTTTTTATGTAAAAGTTAACTATATATTTGGAAAGAATGAGAAATGGTTGTTAAAAATACAATAAGTATGCTTATTTTGAATCTCATGTGCATCTAAACACAATTCATTTTGAGAACTCTCCATAAATAATATATTTACTTCTTTTGGAATAATTGGAATCTATGCTCAAGGATATTCTACAATTAGTGATTATAGTTATTGTGATAGTAATATCGCCTATGCTTTCTATTGACCTCATTTTTGTATGAGGTCACTAGGACTAATCCAGACCCCATATCTACTTTAGACTGTAGGATCTATCCAAACCCTAGGATCAATTCTGATCCTAGATTAGTCCAGATTCAAATCAAGCCAAGACTTCAAACATATCCAAATTTCAATTCCAGTTTAACCCTTGATCCAACCTCTAATCTAGCTTCAACTCTATTCAACCACTTATAATCATCCAAATGATCACAAATGATTTAGATAATTCAATTTCAATTATTCAAATCCAAAACCCAATTCCAACTCAAAAATTCAAACCAAAATCCAAGGTTCAAAGGCCCTATCCTGAAAGCCTTTTCCAATGATTTTTCAAACACTTCAAATACAAGTCAAATGACTCTCGATTCATGATCTTTCAATTGCATATTAATTAGACATGTCTATAAGATATACCCTCTAAATTTGAGGCCTTCCCATTCTAAGACATCCTAATCATCATTAAGAGTGCAATGAACTTAAGCCCATATCTCCTAGTCAGACCTGGTTGACCAGGTCAATCAGTTTTGACCAAAATACCCCTCAAGAGTCTAAATAGTCATTTTAAACCAAATAACTTCCAAAATGCATGAGATCACTTTCATTCAACTCCAAATGTCAAACCAAACTTACTAAGCCTAATATAGGTCTTGGGTCAACTTGGTTGATTAAGTCAACCTAGGTTGACCTAATGCTTCCTTAAGGATCCAAATGGATATTTTCAACTCATTTGGCCAAATTGACTTCTTCAAACCCTCAAACATATTCCAATGTATAATTCAAACCTTCCTAAACTTATCATGACTCAAAACATATTAGATTTGACCAAGTCAACGAGTTCTAACTTAGTCAAACTCCCATATGTTTATGTTTACTCATCCAAACTTTACTTGAATTATTTTAAACCATTTTTAAATCATCCTACCAGTATTTGAGACCTTCCCCTTTGCCACCTCATCACCCATTGACAATTAACTAGTCAAACTTAGTCAACAAATGAGGTGGGAGTTATCAAAAGGTAAAAAAAGTGCTTATGTGAGCTTAGGTGGCCATGCCACCTTGGCAAGTCAAATCTATATAATAAATCCACATCTCCATGCATTAAGATAACTATGAGGAGTACATGACAGCAGCCCAAAGTTTCTCTCTATCTCCCAAATTAAGGCTGGCAATCATTAGGATGAATGGATAATTGCCACTTAACTCAAAACTTTGGCTCTATCCCCTATCATCAGAATTTTCTGATTCTAACAGCTTTGAACCCATCCCATGGATAACCCAGCCTCTCCAACTATAAGAGCAGCCTCCCCAGCCATTCTCGTACCTATTGAAAAGCTTAAGAACTCAATTTGAAAATAGAGAGAGAGAGAGAGAATATATTTGCTATAGCAAATTCTAATCTAGCCATCAACAACTCCTAGACTTTTCAACAAAGTTGTGGAGGATCAAATTACCTTTTCAACAAGCCCAAAATAACAAAATCCATCCATACGAATGTAAGATATCTCAACTTTTCTATTAAACTTTGATTTGAAATCACAGAAAATCTACAACACATGAAGCCTTCCAACTTTAGGTGTTGGAAGAATATGTTACCCTAAACCTGTGTTTCAAATTTTGTTGAATTTTGATGAGTATTTTGCAAGTTATAATTGTTTAAAATTTTAGTTCATTTGAACTAAATAGCTCTCGATGAACTAGAGCCTTTCCAATCATTCCTTCTACACGATCGGACGACTCATATTCGACTTCGTCATCCTGGTCAAAACTACACGTTGGCCACTGGATTCGAACCCCGTCCGTTTCAAATAGCGGGCATCGATGTAGCTTCATCACGATCATTCATATGTTCCACGGTCGATCTGATAGTTGTAATAACCACTGATGTGGTTAAGTGACGGTGGTGGTGACACCGTGAAAGCTTGAGTAGGTTTTTAGACCTTATTGAATTGTCCCAAGGCTAACCAAAAGGGGGTGAATTGGTACTTTTAAAAATTTCTTGAATTTTCAAAACTATTTTTAGAATGTTTAAACAATAATGTTGAAATATGTAATTTTGTAATAAAATAATTATCACAATAAATTTTTCAACAATAAAATTTTAAAATGCAAAAAAATAAAAATACTAAAAAAATAAAGTGAACAGAAGAACACCAAATTTATAGTGGTTCAGTCAAAACTAGACTTACGTCCACTCCCTGAAGACTCATTCTCCAAGTATTACACTAAATCAAAGTGACTCTCTTTTTGCGCTTACAGTAAGGAGAAGAAGCCCTTATAAACTCTCTTCTACTAACTTGGTGCTGTAGAGTATCGACGTCCTTTCTCACCCTCTTAATGATGGTAAAGAACCTTCATCCTTTCTCACCCTCCTGGTGATAGTAGAGTATCAACGTCCTTTCTCACTCTCTTGGTGATAATAGAGAACCTTCGCCCTTTCTAACCCTCCTAGTGATGGAAGAGTACCGATGTCTTTTCTCATCCTCCTGGTGATGGAAGAGAATCTTTATCCTTTTTCACCTACCTGGTGAAGGTAGAGAACCTTCATCCTTTTTCACCATCCTAATGAAGGTAGAGTACCTCGATATAATGTTGAAGATCTTCTATCAAAGCCTCCAGAGGAGATGGGTAGAAATTTGAAGAACAAAAAGAGATCCTCACTTTGGGTAACGTTGTGAATCCGTCCAAACCCCCCCCCCCCCCCCCCCCCCCCCCCCCCCCTCACTTGATCTCTCGCACTTCACTCTCATAATCTCTCCCAAACACTTACACTCAATGGCCACTCTTAAGAGAAAATCATAGCAAAGGTTTTGAGTGTCAGTTTTTAGGACACTTATATATATATATAAAAAAAAAGAAAACCCATCCAAAAAACTAAAAAATTATAAGTGAATCGACTTAAGATCATATAGTATGATCGAGAATCGTCTATATGAACATTTCAAAAATTCATGTATGATCCCGTACAAACCTTATTTAATACTATGTCAGTCATCTAGATGAAATGACATCATATTATATAAACAGTTCAAACTTGAACTTGTTCATTTGTTATGATCCTGTATGAATCTCATTTAATACATTGTCAGTAGTCTGTACGAACAGTTCAAAATTGAACATGTTCATTTGGTATGATCCTGTACAAACCTCATTTTGTACTATGTCAATCATTTGTATGAACTGACAACATATAATACAAACAGTTAATACAAATCATGCTTCATTTGGTACGAACATGGACAACCCCAATTTATATTCTATTAGTCATCTGTACGAATTAGTATCGTACAATATGAATAGTATAAAAATAAATGAACTCATTTGGATGAACTGGTATGCATCCTATTTTGCACTCAATTAGTCATCTGTATGAACTAACATCATATAGTACAAACAGTGCAAAAATTCAAGATATGATTTAATTAACTTCATTTTGGAGGAAAAAATATAACAAATCATCTAGTATAACTATAAATCATACAATACGATTAGTTTCAAAATTTTAAATTTTTACTATCTCCTCTAGTGTGTGTGCACATTTACCTAATTATAATCACACTCCCTTAGACTCTAGAAAAAAAATTACAGACTTCATTACATGAAACCCTAATCTACTCCATCTTGAAATCTCAAAAGTCTTAAGTATGATTTCCCTAAAATATCAATACACACAAACAACAAACAAAAATGTACAGTACATGCTAAGAGAAATGATAAAATTAACATACCAATAATATTTTTTATCATAAAAAATGTGTTATCAAGCTGAATTCCTAAGTTGTAATAATCTCCCTCTTTTTTATGATGGTAAAAATAAATATTGTTTGAATTATAAATAGAATTTTTTCTCCTAAACTCCCCATCAATAAAATTAAAAATAAACAACATGAGGATCATAAAAATTTCATCCCTTTTTTGTTAATTTTGGTTTTATAAACAAATATAAAAACAAAGTACACAAAACACAAAAAAATACCAGGAAACCAAAATCCATAAACAACCTCCCCCAGAGAACATAAATTCTAAACAAACTTAAAATAAAAAAAGTTAAAACAAACTAAAAGACAAACACAAAACCAAAAGACTTCAAACACAAACAATAAATCAAACCAAAAGAAAAATAATAACCTCCCCCTATTTTATTATAAAAAAAATCCCCTTAAAAAAAAAAGTTGTTCTAGACAAATCTAATAGATGATAAAGAAGATAATTTTAAACTATTTGCTCAGATAACATTAAGGTCCTAATTGGAAAAAGAGAGACTCAAATTTTAAATCAAAAAATAATTTAGATAAGAAAAGTTGAACATGTTCAATGTTTGCTTTGGAAAGCAAAAATATCAAATAGAATAATCAACACAAAATTAATTATATCGAAATCTTTTTGTTTCAAATTCAATAGTTAAAATTATCATCTGATGTAAGGAATTTTTTAAGAATAAAAGAATAGATGTAGTGTAGGCTCGTTTTATGCTTCTTTATTAATAAGAATTATTTGAGAGGTAAAAATTGTCTATCTTTTCATTTTAGACTCATTTTGTGCCTCTTTTCAAATTTGGAAACATTGCGCATCTTTTTTTTTGGGGCCCATTTTGTGCCTCTTTTTTAAATTTGGAGTCATTCTGCATCTTATGATATTTCATTCTTTCCACAACCTAATTCAATAAATCATAGCTTATGTGATTATCTTCCAAATAAAAGAAAAACTTTTCTCATATAAAGAAGAATAATCCACAAAACAAAATCCTATTTTCAAGTATAGAATCAAAATATTGAAGAAGAAAATAAAAGAAACATAAGTGACTAATTTTGCAATAATTATAAGCATAAGATACAAATCTATTAAAATAGTGAAATGATCTTATTTTCTAAATCTAATGTATAAATTGATTTAAAGTTTGGGGAGTGAAAATTATTTTGCTAGGAGACTAAAATGTAGTGCAAAATTTTTTAAAATTTTTTTTAGATCAACATTAGTAATTTGAACAATAAAAACTTAAGGACAAATTAAGAGAATTAAAAACAAAGAAAGACAAGCATTTCATTAAATATATAAACCAAATATAATAAATACATATAAAAAATAAACATCATAAAGCCATCACATGAATACATAAAAACAAAATATACATCAACTACAATAAAAAATAAAGACTAAAATACCTAAGGATCTTGATCTGGAGGTGGCTGAGGAGAAGTGAACATAAAAAAGTAGTTGTTGATTGTAGCTACTTGAGTGTTCAGAGAGTCAAATTGTCTTCTGACCAAGCCCATATCTTCATTTTATCTGGCATCCTGTTAATTTAGGCGAGTCTCAATATGATAAAATCTTTGATCAAAATGAGATTCAAGTCAATCAAATTGCTAGACCATTTCTTAATAGAAATGATGGTCAGGTCCAGGAGCAGGTGCTAGTGCATTCCCTCCTTCATCAAATTCTTCTCCCTCAACCCCTTGGTCCAAATTAAAAAGAGAATGAAAAGAAGCATCAATGAAATAGATTGGAAGATTTGTAGGTGGATTGGGGTGAATCAAATTGTACTTCTTTTCAAGAATATAGGTGACCAGGTGTCCTAAAGACATTCTTCTTTCTTCTATTATTAAGAAGTCTAACGTCAATAAGTTTATAGATGTAGTCCAAAATCAATTGGGCTTCATCTATTGGAGTGTTTGACATAATACGATATGTGGTTGTAGACAGCAAATGAGCTAGGTTAATTCGATTACCAGCTTTAGGAATAATAGATATTTATAAAACATGCTAAATGATCCTAGCATTTTGATTCAAGGTGTATACACGAGATAAGTGATTAACTAAAGTGACACCTATAAGATTTGATTTATGGTGGACTAGTTAAAATTAAGCCTCAAAGTCATAGTGTGCGCCTAGGGGTGTCAATATTGGACCTGACCCGAACCCAACCCAAAAATTTCAGGTTTGGGTTGACCCGAACCTAAAGCGAGTCAAGTTTGGGTCTGGAAAACTAACCCATTTGCAAAATCAGGTTGGGTTCGGGTTGACCTAGAAACCTGGGAATGACCCGAAATGGCTTGAAAAAATCGTTCGTTGCTTTGCTTCCTGTTGTTGGCTCGAGTTCACAGCCAGCGCATTGCCATCGCTGCATTCAATCAAAATGTTGTAACTTCCAATATGATGGGAAGAGAACATCATCCAAGGAGCAAAGTTGAACAACAACGAAGGAGCTGGCATTGACTCGAGTTCACAGACAATGAACTCCCATTGCTGCATCCAATCAAAATGTTGTAACTTTCGAGTTCCGATCCGACGGGAAGAGAATGCTGTCTAAGGAGTGAAGTTGAACAACAACAAAGAAGTCGTTGTTGACTCAAGTTCATAGTAAGTGAACTCCCGTCGTTGCATCTGATTAAAATGTTGTAACTTTTGATCGGACGGGGAGAGAATGTCATCCAAGTAGCAAAGTTAAACATCAACG
Source organism: Dendrobium nobile (assembly GCA_022539455.1). Classification (NCBI taxonomy): domain Eukaryota; kingdom Viridiplantae; phylum Streptophyta; class Magnoliopsida; order Asparagales; family Orchidaceae; genus Dendrobium; species Dendrobium nobile. The sequence goes on from CM039729.1 coordinate 47,379,527, forward strand.
AAGGAGCCAGGTAAAGCTACAAGTTCACAGCCAGAGAACTCCCATCATTGCATTCTATCAAAATGTTGTAACTTCCGATCCGATGGGAAGAAAACATCATCTAGGAGTGAAGTCGAACAACGACGAAGGTGCCGGAGAGGAAGCAAGGGCGTAAGCAAACTCCTGCTGTTGCTTTCATGCTTCCAATCAAAATGTTGTAACTTTCAATCTCATGGGAAGAACGTCATCCAGAAGCAAAGGCAAACAGCAACAAAGGCATCAAACTCATTTACAGGTCGGGTCGGGTTGACCCAAACCCAAAGCGGGCCGGGTTCTGCTCTGAATAATCAACTTATTTGCAAAAATGGGTCGGGTTGACCCGAACCTGAATAATGCTGAGACAGTTCCTGGTTCAACTTAAACTCGACCCGTGACCCAAAATTGACACCCCTATGTGCACCCTTACCCCTTCAGTTCTAAGGTGTAGGAAATTCCCTAAATCTTCCTTAGTAATCTCAACCCTCTATTTAAAAACATATGAGTACATTACAATATTATTTTCTCTCATTCTCAGATTAGCAAGGAAATATTGAAAGGTATCATGATGGAATGCATAGATTAAGGTCAGGATGAAAGAAATTAGGGTGGAATAAAAAAGAGACATAACAGAAAGTTGATGTCTCTTTGGATAAGGAGACGAGATGGAGTCATTTTGGCCTCAAAGAAACATTGGTAAGCTTCTTCATTCTCTTTAAAAAGGAAATTATTATCTAGTTGACTAGAATGAGAGGAAGCTCCTTTGGAGGTTTTAGCTCGATTACTGCTGCTTTCCATTGGGAGACTTTCTAACACAAGAAGATTTGAGAATGAAAGAGATTGGTGAAGAAAACTCAACAAATCCCTTCCAATTTAAAGAAACTTGCATGATTATACAATACAAAATAAGGTTCGTACGTATGACTATGCGGTCATACAAGACAAAAATCTTTTCGTATATATGAATGAAAACTGCCAAAAATGAAATGGGTTTTTATCAACTGCCATTTTTGAGGAGTCATTTCATACAACTTTTTGACCTAAATGATCGTATAGACAAACATGTGTTCTTCTAGGATGATAAGGCAATAATGATCATACTCTGGCAGTTAGGTTCACCCACATACAGAATGACAACAAGATCGTACAAACGAATAAGTGTTCATCCGGGACAATCTTAAAAAAAATAACTACACTCAAATTTCCTCCCTATTCGTACAAAAAAATGAAGTATTCACACAGTGCGATGATGTATTTATCTAGTACTATCTATTTACAAAAACATATTTTTTGCTTACAAACTTAGAAAAATTATCTTGCAAAATCTAGTGATATTATATAGTATGAAAGTGGTTCATACAGTACAACTAAAAAATGAATTTTTTGATTTGCACATGATTATCATGACTCGTTTCCAAAAATAAGTTAAACAAGATCTATGAGGCACAGAAAAAATAAAAAGAAAAATAATATAAAAGAAAAATCAAACTCAAAATAAAGAAAAAAAAAACAAATCACAAACAACAACAAATCATAAACACCAACAATAAAATACATCACAAATGGAATTTGTTGAATTTCAATTCTCAAGCATAAATACCAATTATGCCCAATCTGATTTTTAAGGTGCTAAACATTTCAAAAGCAAGTGATTTTGTTAAAATGTCAGCAAGTTGATTTTCAGTAGCTACATGATGTTGCTCAATTTCTTTTTAATCACATGATCTCTAATAATGTGATGCATTATATATATGCTTGTTCTAGAGTGTTGAATAGGATTTTTTGAAATACATATGACACTTATATTATCATAGAAAATTAGAATAGCATCAATAAAAAATCCTAAATCAATAAGTTATTATTTTAACCAATAATCTTATACCACAACTATTTAAGGTAATGTATTCTGCTTCAGCAGTAGAAAGGGCTATTGAATTTTGTTTTCTACTAGACCAAAAAAATTAAAAAGTTTCAAATTAATTGATAAGTTTTAAAAGTACTTTCCTGATCAACCATACATCCTGCAAAGTCTGAATCAGAATATCTAATAATTTCAAAAGAAAAATTATGTCTTGGATATCATATCCCTAAGTTTTGAGTTCCCGAAAGATATATCAGAATTCTTTTAATAGCAATCAAATGAAATTCTTTTGGATTAGCTTGAAATCTAGCACAAAGACAAATGCTGAACATGATATCTGGCCAGCTAAAAGTTTAGTAAAGTAATGATCTAATTATTCCTCTAAATTTTTTTTAATCAACAAATTTGCCCTTAGAGACATTATCTAAGTACACTGAAGAACTCATTTGTCTACTTATTGGTTTATCTTTATCCATTTTGAATTTCTTGAGGTTATCCTTAATATATTTTGACTGACTCAAAAATGTGTCATCCTCTTTCTGTTTTATGCTAAAACCAAGAATGTAACTTAAGTCTCCCATCAAATTCACTACTCATTATTTTTGAAAAATTATTACATAGATTTTTATTAGTGGATCTGAACAAAATATTATCAATATATATTTAAACAATGAGTATATCATCTCCTACTCTTTTTACGAAGAGATTGGTATCCACACTTCTTTTAACAAATGATCTTTCTAGTAGAAATGAGCTCAGTCTTCCATACCATGCCCTAGGTGCCATTTTAGTCCACACAATGCATTTTTCAATTTAAACACATGTTTAAAACATTGTGAATTTTCAAAACCTCGCGGTTACTCAATATAACATCCTCTTATATCACCCCATTAAGAAAGATATTAATTTTAACATCCATTTGAAATAATTTAAAACCTTTAAAATAGGAAAAGGCTAGTAGTACACTTATCACTTTAAGTTTGGCTATAGGGGTATATGTTCCCTCAAAATCATTCCCTTCTACTTGATTGTATCCCTTGGTCATCAATATTGCTTTATTCCAAACCACTACACCTAAATCATTCATCTTATTTGAAAACCCACTTATTTCCAAAACACTTTGATTTTAGGACTTTCAATTAACTCCTAAATATCATTTTTAACAAATTGATTCAATTATTCCTGCATGGCAAAATTCAAAATTCATCAGAAAGTGCTTGATTTATATAAGCGGGTTCAATCATATAAATAAAGGCTGAGTGGTTCACTTCTTTCCTAAGTTCATACCTAGTCCTAACACCTTCACTTAGGTCTCCTAAAATCAATCCTTTAGCATGACTTTTAAGAAATTTCAATTCTCTAGGCAAAGCAATTTTTATTTCAACCTTTTCTTTAAGATTTGCATTTTCAATACTTTGGGTTATTTCTTAGACATCTTCTTCTTCCAACTTAGACTCTCCTAAAATATTAGATTCATCAAAAACTATATGTGCGATATCCTCAACTACCAATGTCCTTCTGTTAAAAACTCTATATGATTTGCCAACACTTGAATCTCCTAGAAAATTTCTCTAATCAGATTTAGGATCCATTTTTTCTAAAAGAGTATTATCATTATTATGAATAAACACCTTACATCCAAAGACATGTAGATGTAAAAACTTGTGTGTTCTTCCCTTAAGAAGTTCATAGGGTGTCTTACTCAACTTAGATATAATATTCACCCTATTCAAAACAAAACTAGTCATATTAACTGCTTTAGACCAAAAATATTTTGGAAGTGAATATTTAGCCAATATGGCTCTAGCGGCTTTTATCAAAGTTCTATTCTTCCTTTTAATAATCCCATTATATTGAGGGGTCCTAAGATCTGAAAAGTGGTGATCTATTCCTTGCTCTTTATAGAAAACTTTAAATTTTTCATTTTTAATTATCCTCCATGATCACTTTGAATTGAAAGAATTTCTCAACTTAGCTTCCTCTAAATCTAAGTAGAAAAATTTTTAAACTCTTCAAATGATTCATTCTTATTGATAAGAATGTAATCCAAGTGAATTTTGAATAATCATCAATAATCACATGCCCAAAAACTTTTCCTCCTAAACTTACAGTGTTGACCGATTCAAAAAGATCTATGTATATGACTTCTAGTGGTTTGTTAGTTCTAAGATCTTTAATTGAATGAAAGGAGAATTTGACTTATTTTTCTAATTAACATGCATCAAATAAGTGATCTTTAGTGAAGTCTAATTTGGGTATTCCTCTAACCAATTTTTTTTTTGTAATCTTTCTTAGATTTTTCATACTCATATGACAAAATCTTTTATGTCATAACCAAGATTCATCAGTGATAGTTTTGAGACAAAAAGTATTAGAAGATTTAATATAATTTTAATCAAGCATGTATACATTATTTACCCTATTTTCATCCAACACATCAATTTCATTTAGGCTTATAATGCAGCTTATAGGTAAAAATTTAATATTAAAACCTCTATCATAAAGCTAACTAATAATTAACAAGTTATGTTTTAAGCTTTTAACCAATAAAACATTCTCAATAAAGAAATTATATTATTATCAATCATAATTGTACCTACTGCTCTCCTAGTATTATTATCTCCCAATATCACTTTGCCTCCAATGATATAAATTGAGTTATATCTCCAATCATATATTTCAAACATCTACTATCCAGTTACCAAATGCTCACATTAGGGCTTATATGAGAGTGTTTCTCCTCTTGATCTGACTGATCAAGTTTATCTGCCATTAAGCACAAGTTTATGACTTCTTCTTCTACTTCTATTTTTGAGGAGTTGGAAGATGAGTTAAACCCAGAAAGCTCTTTGCATTCTTCTTTTGCCCTTCCTAACATTAGTTTTCTCCTCAACTTTCTCCTTGATAGGATTAACTTTAAGATTTGGTCAATCTGTTTTTATATGTCCAAGCTTCCTGCATTCATAACAAATGACTTCATTAGAAACTTTTTCATTTTTATTGAACTTACTTTGCTCCAATGCTGACGTTCCTATTGCTTTCTTATAAGGGAACTTTTGAACTTCCTAGTCATGAGTGCTATACCTTCTTCATCCTTAAGCATTGATTGATCACTTTTTGAATCATCCACTTTCAAAGTAATATTCTTCTCTTTTTTCTTGTTAACTACATCAATATGTCTTTGATTCACTCCATGCTCTTAAGTGATCAATGATCAAATCAGATTATCAATAGAATATATATTCAAATCTTTTTACTCTGTTATGGTAGTTATCTTTGCATCATAAGTAGTAGGTAAACAATATAAGATTTTATTAACCTTTCCAAAATTAGTTAGTTCTCTGTCTAAAGCATGCAATGAGGTAACAATATGAGTAAAATGTGTATACATATCCAAAATTGACTCATTTAGTTTCATGCAAAATAGTTTATATTCATGTAGTAAAATATTCAATCTAGATTATTTAACCTTATTTGTCCCTTCATAAGTTATGTAAAGTCTATCCCAGATTTCTTTTCTAGTTTTGCAAGTAGAAACATGTATATAGTCTTTTGATTTAAATGCATAGAAAAAATGATTTAGACATTTTGCATTTAGCTGAGCTAATTCTTTTTCTTCTACTATCCAATCAAGGATTGGTGTTTCAACTCTAATGTCATCAACAAGTCTAATGGGTCTAGTATAACCTTCTTGTAATAGTATCCATATTAAATAGTCAAGTGATTATACAAAGACATGTGAATTTTTTGAAAATTGAAAGGGATGTTATCAAATAAAGGTGGTTTAGTGATAGAGTATCCTTCAATAGTGTTTCAATTTCTAAAAGTAGCAATGATCATTTTTCAAAAAGTAGTCCAAACTTTAATTTTTTAAATAGGCTCTCATACCATTCAAAAGTTCGAGTAGGTTATTATACCTTATTGATCTGTTCCAAGACTAACCAAGAGGGGATGAATTGGTAATTTTAATAATTTTTTAGATTTTTAAAAACTATTTTTAGAAAGTTTAAACAATAATCTTGAAATATATAGTTGTGTAATAAAATGATTATAATAATAAATTTTTTTACCATAAACTTTTAAAGAGTGAAAAAATAAAAATACTGAAAAAGAAAAGTGAACAGAAGAATACTAATTTTATAGTGATTCGGTCCAAACCAGACATGCATTCACTATCTGAAGACTCCTCCATGTATTACACTAAATAAAAGTGACTCTCTTTTTGCCCCCATAGTAAGGCGGAGAAGCCCTTATAAACTATCTTCCACCAACCCGATGCAGTAGCGTAGCGACATCCTTTCTTACCCTCTTGGTGACTACAGAGAACCTTGGTCCTTTCTCACCCTCTTGGTGATGGCAGAGTACTGACATCCTATCTTACCCTTTGGTGACGGTAGAGAACCTTCATCATTTCTCACTCTCATGATAATGGTAGAGTATAGATATCCTTTCTCACCCTCTTGGTGATGGTAGAGAACCTTCAACCTTTTTCACCCTCCTAGTGAAGGTAGAGAATCTTTATCCTTTTTCACCCTCCTGGTGAAGACAGAGTACCTTGACACAATATTGAAGATCTTCTCCCAAAAGCCTCGAGAGAAGATGGGTAGAAATTTGAAGAAGAAGAAAAGATCCTCACTTTGGGCAACCTTGTGGATCCCTCACAACTCCCCCTCACTTGATCTCTCATAGTTCGCTTTCACAATCTCTCGCAAATACTTACACTCAATGGCCACTCTTAAGAGAAAATTTTAGCAAAGGTTTTGAGTGTCAGTTTTTAGGACTCTAATATAAAAAAATAAGAAAAACCATTTAAAAAACTAAAAATTATAAGTAAACTAACTTAAGATCATATAGTACGATCAAGAATCTTCTATATGAACATTTCAAAAATCCATGTATGATCTTGTACAAACCTTATTTCATACTCTAGCAGTATTATGTACAAACTTACATCGTATTGTATAAATAGTTCAAAACTGAACTTGTTCATTTGGTACGATCCTATATGAATCTCATTTTGTACTATGTCAGTCATTTGTATGAACTAACATTATACTGTACGAACAGTTCAAAATTGAACATGTTCATTTGATACAACCCTGTACAAACTAACATCGTACTGTATGAATAGTTAACACAAATAATGCTTTGTTTGGTATGAATGTGGACAACCCCATTTTGTACTCTATCATTCATCTATACAAATTAACAATATACAGTATGAACAATACAAAAATAAATGAATTCATTTGGGATGAACTAGTACGCACCCTATTTTGTACTATATTAGTCGTCTGTACAAACTGACATCGTACAATAAGAATAATGTAAAAATTTAAGACATTTTTTATTAATTTTGTTTTGGAGGGAAAAATATAACAAATTATCTAGTATAATTCTAAATCATACAGTATAATTAGTTTTAAAATTTTAAGTTTTGACTCTCCCCCCCAGTATGTGTGTGCACGGCTACCCAATTACAATCACACTCTCTCAGACTAAAGAAAAAAATTATAGTCTTAATTATATGAAACTTTAATATACTCTATCTTAAAGTCTTCAACAGTCTGGAGTATGATTTCCTTGAAATGTTAATACACATAAATAACAAATAGAAAATATCCAACACATGCTAGAAGATATAATAAAATTAATAGAATAATAATATTTTTATATCATCAAAAAACATATTCTCAAGCTGAATTCCCAAGTTGTAACAAACCACATCCATAATTAGGCAAAGATTGCACCAATAAAGTTTTTTAATTAGGTTGATTTAAAAAATTAATTTAAACAGCTAGAACTTTTAAAATTCATAAAAAATCCAATTTTTCATCAAATTGAGTATTCTTAGGCTCATTGGAAAGTATTTGAGCCCTACTATTCATTCAAATTTAAATTAGGTGTTTTTATCATTGAATTCTGAGTTATTCAAATTTGTTTAAAATTCATTTTTAATAATTTTCTCACAATCTAGTGATCAAATTAAACCTAAAGTTTGGTGGAAAATAATTGAGCATTTTAGGTATCCCCCTATATTTTTCATAGGTCCAGATGCTCAGTGGATTACTATGTGATGAATTTATAATGTAATGGGTACATTATAGACCTAAAACTTGAAAATTTCATAACTATCCAAATTGGTAGAATTACGTTATCATATTGTCGTGGTGTGTTTGTATATATATCCCAGGGTTAGGTGATTAAAGTTTCAAACCATATTGAATACTAGTGACAACTAGGAAATTATACACACACCCAATAGGGGTAAAACTTGGGAACATTAAACTTAGTGATATTTTATATCTTATGTCCAAATTTCTCTTGATTTGGATGTCATTAGGTCAAAAAACTAATCAAGTGAAAATTCAGCCTTTTTAGGAATTTAAAAACTTCAAAAAATTATAATAAATTCAAATTAAATTCAACAAATTACAAATATAACATCAAACTGACCAAAATTTGATCCTCTACTTAGAAAAAATAAAAGTCTTGTCACTAGACCTTTATTTTAACTTTAGTTTAAGTTTTAATGAAAATTAATATTTAATTAAATAAAAAATAAAAATATTAAAAATTCTAAATAAATTCTAAACACATGAAAACACTCTTATGGATCATCCATAATCTTTGGGAGTAAGATGAGTTTGGAATAAAACAATCAAACTTTCTTAATTAAATAATTTTAAAAATAATTTAATTAAACAAACTTTTAAAAATCATAACTAATTCCAAAAAAATCTAAATTGACCAAATTTAGTGTCATTCAACTCCATTTGAGGTCTAGTATTTTTTTAAATAACAAACTAATAGAAAAAAAAGTCAAAATCAAAAAGTCAACTCTCAGGTAAAATATAGTTCAAAATTAGGAAATTTTTTTGAAAATTTATAACTTAATCTAGAAAACTAAATTTAGCAAACTTAAAGGCATTATACTCCATATAATGTTTAATATTTATTAAAAATATCAAACCATCAAAAATCACTCAAAATAAAAAAGTCAACTTTTAGTTAACCTTAGTTCAAATTTCAACTTGAACTTCTAAAATACATAATTAAATATAAAAAAAATTCAATTCGAGAAAACTTAAAGCCTAATTAGCCATTTTTAGGTCTAGTATTTCAGAAAAATATCAAAACTCCATAATTCAACTTTAAAAAAAATCAACTTTAGGTCAAATCTCTACTTAAACTTTGAAAATTCATAACTAAATATAGAATAATCAAAATGTAATAAAATTATTGTCTAATTATTCATCCTAGGGTCTAATACTTAATAAAAATACTAACTTTCTAAAAATCAATCTTAATCTAAAAGTTAAAGTTTGACCCCTTACTTTAATAATTAAAATTCTCCATAAAATTTCAAAAAATTGAATAATCAATCAAAATTCTACAAATCAATAATTTGATCAATAAAATAAATCAACCTACCTTGTAATGCACAATAATCACTCGAAATATAAAGTTTCTAGGATTGGCTACCTCGGGCTGTAGGGCCAAGTGTCCTGAGGAGTCATGGTTCTCAAGCTTGTGAAATAATGTCATGAATGGATTCAATTGAGTGTAAAATCTTAAAATCAATTGATTATTAATAATTCAAACAAACATAAAATTCTTAATTTAACTATATTAATTAGGTTTTTAGGTTGGACTACCTCAGGTTACTAGGCTACATGTCCTAAAGGCCTGGTTCCTCGAGCCTATGAAATAACGCCATGAACCAGTTGATGACAAACTTAATTAAATTGGTTCTAAAATTAGTAACTAACTAAATCAATCAAAATCTTTCAACTCTTTAAAGCTTAACCAATCAATCTTTAAAAAGACATTTAAAAATTCATTTTAACATATGAATATTTTGACTCTAATCAAAATTTTCCTTTAAACTTTTCAACCAAGCATACTATCAAGCAACTTTAAATCATCATCCTATATAGGACATATTCAAGTCACACAACCTACCTCACACACTTTAGATGGTTTTCTAGGACACTACTTCTAGATTTAGGCTAGGTTGGTATTTACTTTTATACTATGTGTTAGGTTTTTTGAGCTTTCACTGCATGCTAGTTATTAAAATTAGATGATTGTTGTAACTGTTCATTTAATTTCTATACTCTTTGGGAATAAAACTTCTTTTTTTTTAAAGGAGATGCAATTGCATTAAACTGGAAATAAAAAAACAACTTAGAAAGGTCTATCCTTCCTGAACAAGTCTATGAAACTTGCAGGAAGGTTGGATTCAATAAAAGAATCCCAAAAAAAATCTCCTAACAATGCATACTTGGCACAAAAATCTGTCGATCTATTACATTCTCTATGAGCAAAAAGAAAAATGACATTATTGAAGACTTGTAAGAAAGAAAGGTCCGGTTTGTTACCTTTGCTGGTCTTCAAGTTGATAGAATCTTGAATCATCTTCATGATATTTACATTATCTCCTTCAATGATTATTCCATTGTAATTACAAAACCAATTTTGAATGTAGCTTCCAAAAGACATAATTGCTTTGAGTTCCAAATAAGCAATATCCCAATGAGTTAGCTTTCTGCCATAAGCACATAACATTCTCCCTTTGTAGTCCCTAAGAACACCGGCAAGACCCGCCATGTAGTTATCCAGAAGAGCAGCATCAACTTTCAGTTTAATCCAACCGTGAGGAGGGGGACACCAAGACTTGGACAGCATATGCTGGTTGGTGTACCAGTTCTTTTCAATTGGATTTGACTGTAGATTAGAAGAATGGGAGATAATTTTTGCTACAGCATAAGCTAAAGGAATTTCAGCATTACCGTGCTTTGTCAAATTCCTAGATTTCCAGCTATAGAAAATAGCCATAGCATAAACCTTCACTAGACCCTTTCCAGAATTCTGCTCTAAAGCCGTAGTGCACTCCTCCAGATTTTGAAATTCAGGAACATTGAACCCACGTCTTCTCAATTCCTGTAATAAAGCTTTCAGTTTTTTACATTTTATAATAGCATGTTATGCATTTTCATTCTCATGACAATATCTTGGGCATTCATTCGAATTTGCTAATCTTCTGTAAAAAAGCCACTCCATAGTTGGTAAATCTCCGTTCAATGCTCTCCACCAGAACAAATACACCTTCTGATCCAGTTTCAACTTCTTCAACCAAATGTACTTGGTATACTTACTTTCCTTCTGAAACCAGATAGCCTCATTGCTTAATGATGAAACCGTTTTGCTTGTATTTGAATGAATGAGCTCTATTTTATCTTCAACAATATTTGTACCCTTCTCCATCTGTCATATTATCTTTACCATATCCTCAGAAAACAATTCAATTAATTTCTCTGAATTCCAACTCCCATCATCATTCATAAGAAAAGAAACTTTCTTATCATCAATATCCATCGTATTGCACAATGCCGGCCATTTGTTAAGACTTCTATCAAGTATCCAATTATCAGCATTTATATTGATACTTTGACCATTGTTAATCTGTTATCTAACAATTGGTTTCAGATGTTCAATGCCATCTTTTATTAATTTCCAAGCAGTAGAAGCACCTCTTTTCACGTTATCTTCCCATCTTATTGCTCCAAATTTTTTGAATAGAAATTTGTGGAGGAGAGATTTCTCGTTCTATAGGAACATCCATGCCATTCTCGACCTTAACAGTCCCTGACTTGCTGCAGCTCCATGAATGCCGATGCCCCCTAAGCTTGTAGGTAAGCAGAGAGTTTCCCAAGCAATATAATGCACCCCTTGTTTCCCATTTTCTTTGTGCCACAAGAAGTTCCTACATATTTTGTCAATTTTAGGAATAAGGGAGTGTGCCACCTGATAGTTAATCATACTCGAATATGCAGTTTTAATTAAGAGGATTCTTCCAGCCAGAGATAGCCATTTAGCGCCCCAAGAATTAAGCTTACTCATTGCTTTCTTGATGGTGCTATTATAATCTTAAAGCTTCTGAGAACCAGTTTAATACCCAAGTAGTGTAACTCGTTGACTTCCTTAAATTTTAGAATTTTGTTTATCTTTTTTCTTCTATTTTTGGATACAACATTACCAAAAAGAACCATGGATTTCTGTGAATTGATTGCCTGACCCATCCATTTGCAGTAACTTTTGAAAATTCTCTTCAAAATCTTTGCATTCCTATTGAAAGCCTTTGCCATCACTAGAACGTCATCAGCATATCTTCTCAGTATTGGAAGCTAATTTCTTGCCCAACTGTTCTTTATACTCATTAAAAGCTTTAGAGAGGAGATATGAACATAAAATAAAAAGGCTTGGTGATAACGGACACCCCTGCCTGAAACCACATTGAGCATTAATCCAATCGGTTCGTTTACCATTAATAACAATGGAGAATTTCGAGTTTGAATTACATTGAAGAATAAGCAGAATTAATTTATCCAAAAATCCAGTCAATTTCAAAACTTTTTCAAGAGTTTCCCAGCACATACAGTCGTATGCCTGTTCCATATTGATTTTAAGAAGAAAAAAACCTGGCTTAGCAACAGATGATCTCATCTTACCAACCATCTCTTGTGCGATAATGCAATTGTCTGAAATGCTCCTCCGCTGTATAAAAGCTCCCTGGAACTCAGAGATGACATTCAGTAGGCAAATTTTAAATCTATTCAAAATCATACCAGCAACCATCTTGTAAATTGTTTGACATAGACATATAGGTCTGAATTTAGAACACTCCTTGGCATTTTGAATTTTTGGGATTAACACTACCACTGTTTCCTTCCATTGTTCAGGCATCTCCCCTGTTTTGAAGAAGCTGTTCATGGCATTCCAAGTTTCCTGTTCTATAATGCTCCAATAATTTTTAAAAAATAAGCATTAGCCCTATCAGCACCAGGAGATTTATTATTACCCATATTATTGAGTGTGAACTTCAATTCTTCCATAGTGAACTCAGCTTCTAAAATATTCCTCAAATTTTCTTGAATGCACTCAGAGTTTTTGAAAATCGGCCAGTTATTCAATTCACAGCTTCTTTTGCGCCATTTCTGTTTGAAAAAATTTTCCATGATACAATGGATATCATCTTGAATTGAAACCAACGAACCATCCTCTTTAGCAATTTGAAGAATCTGATTGCTCTTCTTCTTGGCTGATGCGTAAGTATGAAAATAACTTGTGTTCTTCTCACCTTCCTCCATCCATTGACATTTAGACCTTTGTCTCCACCAGGTTGCGATTCTAGCCAGGTTAGCATTGAATTCTTCCACCATGCTTCTCAGTAGCAAAAGATCACCCTGACTCAAGCCTCCTTCCACTGCTTCTCTGTTCTGAAACTCCAAAATATCCTACTTTAGCACCTGGTTCCTCAAATTTAACTCCTTCAATTTGTTCTTACTCTAGTAAAAAAGATTCTTAAGCGATCTTTTTATTTTTCTTTGAAGAACATCATTAGCAGTACCATAATCCTTCTTCCTCCAAGCCTTGTTGAAAATACCTTTGGCTGCATCATACGAGCACCATAAGTTCTCAAATCTGAATTCTTTTTTAAAATTCCTTCCTTTATCTTCGAGTTGTATGAGAACAGGACAATGATCCGAAGATATCCTTTGAAGATGCTTTATAACTGCATTAGGAAATTGCATGATAGCTTTGGAATTAAACCACATTCTATCTAACCTTTCCCATATTCTAGCAAGTCCACCTTTGTTGTTGCACCAAGTATAATTGGGTCCAACAAAACCAATATTATGGTAGTCATTTTTGATCATAAACTCCTTCATTTCTTGTGGGCCTTGGGAAAAAACAAAACTTTTTCCCCCCAATTTCTCATTACTGTTAACAAGGCAGTTGAAATCTCCACCAACTAAACATGGGATTTCACAGTTTAAATGATTCTCAATCATTTCCCAAAGGTTCCTTCTATCATACAAGCTTTTGCTACCATAGACAATGCAAACATTAACAGTTTTGCATTTTGGTGTAGTCAGCTCATCGATAATACATTGTTTTGAAGTCATAGTAACTTTAAAAGATGCAGTTCTATGCTTCCAAAGAACAAGAATGCCTCCGGATTTTCCAGCCACTGCAACATGGTGGAAATCCCATTCACTACCCACCATCCTTTTAACATCAATACAGCTCAAATTCTCCATTTTTGTTTCTAGTAAGCCAATGAAAAAAATACCATTTTCATTAATCATGTTTCTAAGGTAGTGGGAGGCTGCTTTCTTCTTGCCTCCCCTATAATTCCATACTAAAATAGAAGTCATTAAAAAAGTTTTGGGTTTAAGGCCCCAGCCTTTACATCTCCTCCCTCACCTCTTCTAGTTCTATGCTTTCCTTTTATAGGTCCAAGCATTTTCATCTCTTTAGCAAGTTTGGTTTTACCACTAGACATCTTAATGGTTACTTGAAAATTTTCCCCCTGCTTATCCTGAATTTTATTCCCCAAAACTTCTATTTGTTTTCAACAAGAGATAATTTCTTCTCTGTCAGGAAGTTGACATTTTCTTCTTCTTCAATTTCTCCCAAAATTTCAAAAGGATTAACAGTTTTCTTCACCTCCAGAACCGCCCTGTTTTCCATAATCCTTTCTGAAATTTCTTGAACACTGTCTTCCATATCAAACTTTTCCTTGTATTACCAGCTCACATTTTCCTTTTTCCACTACCTCCACATTTTCCAAAATTATTTCACCTTATTCAATAAGATGCTTAGCCTGAGATTGAATTGAATAACACAATTCATTCTGGAGATTGCTTGCTTCTATTATTTCTTCCACATTTGTTTTCTTCGACTTGATATTCCAAGCCTTAACTGTCTGGGTCTTTTTCTCCACAGTTTCCCTGTGTGTGGCATTGTTGAACGCTGCTTTAAATTTTCTCCTCTTATTGTTCACCAGCACCCAAGCACCGCAGTTGTCCCTTCATTCCTCTGCCTTTATCTGATGCAATTCCTGCATGCTATCTTTAGAAGATACCTTGTTTTCTACAGCATTAACTTTCAAACATTCCTCCCTCATATGGACAATTTTTCCACATTCAAAGCAGAAATTCGAAATTCTTTCAAAACTCAAATTTCTAAAAAAATCTCCCTCCCAGGCTTTCAACCCAAACTCCAGCCGGTAGCTTCTGTTCCAGCTTGATTCGGATGCAGATTCTGGTGAATTACCTTCTGCCCCAACTGAACATGTTGCCATCTAGCATCATTGGTTTGCCAACTGCAGCTGCTATCCTTTCTATGTTTTTTTCATCCCAGCATTGTAGTGGTAACTGCGGCATTCGCATCCAAATTGGAGAGGTAAGACCTTCCATAGTTAACGGGGAGAACTCTGGTGTCCATTTCTCCATACCAATTATATGCTCTTTCACAAACCATGGTCCTCCCATTAGAACTCCTTCCAAGGCTTCAACTGTTTTGAAAGAGCACAGGAACCACCCTTTCCCCAGAGTCGTGAAATGGAAATTGTCAAAAACAGCCCACTATCTTCTAAGTTCCCAAGAAACTTCTTGCGGCTTGATGTCTTTACCAAAAACCTTGCAAACCAGTGATTTTTCCAATAGATTCACATTCTTTATTTCATCTTCTTTAATTAATTGAATCGCCTCATCATCTTCCGTAAATATGGCTTCTTCTTCTCGGAAATTTAAATAGATGTATGGTTTTCTATTCCATACATTACCACTACTCAACTTTTCCATTTTCTTTTCAGCCAAATGATCAGCAATCTGGTTTACATTAACCTCCTTGACTTGTTCTGCATTTATTTCTATTTGAATTACTTGCTTGAAGCTTTTCGGGCTTCCAAGATTTTTGTCAGATAATCGATGATTTTCAGCAATCACACTACTATTCTGGTTAGCAATAGTTTTACCAAAACCATGAACAAAAATATTCATCCCTAAAGAAGACATTCCCCGATCAATGCCTACCTCATTAACATGAATTTTTCTCAGTTTTTTCGGAGTCTTCAAATCCGAAATCACCTCAATCGATTTGCCTTTTCCCTCAACAAAATGAATATTATGAGGTACATTGCTAACCTCATCATTAATAACCAAGAAACCTTTCGCACGTCTTCTTCGCGCCTCCTCCGAATTCATAGCGGATCTTGAAATAGCTCGACCTGCACTCAATTTCTTGTTCTCCAACTCCTCAATTGGAACCACCTAATCATTATTCTGACTCAAATTATCTATCGAAGAACAACGAACATCCGCCTCCATGCGTATCTGGCAAACCGATCACCGGCAGCAATAACCACGAAACCAGAATTCAAAACTTTCTCTCTCTACTTCTTGCAGCTTCTCTCTCTAACCGAGCATCAGACTTGTTGTGTGATAAAAAATTTCTATACTTTTTGATTTGATTGATTATGCATTAAATTTACCCTTAGATTAGGGGCAATTTAAATGATGACATAATCTTATACAGGTGGTCATACTCATACAGGACATTTAAAAATAAAAGGGGGAAAAAATTATAAATATTAAATTGCTAATCGTGCTCGCTATACTAAGTCCCCCTTTTAAAAGTTAAAAGATCATGACCAAGTATGATTGGTTTGTGTATTTTAATTTCAATATATAATTACTTTGGATGGTTTAATATTAATTATTTAGGACAACCCTATAGGTTGTTAGAGTCTAGATTTTTTTATTTTAATGTAATATAATTTGAATTCTATTTAGTTGTAATTATTATAGTGACAATTGGAGATGGGATAGATATCCAATCTAGAATCCAAAGAGAAGAGAGACATCTCCTAGGGGAGAGTTCCTCTTCATTTGGATATCAAGATTAGGATACTTTGAGAATCCAAAGAAAAAAGAAAACTCCCCATTCAATGGGGAGTTTCTTTTCATTTGGATATCCGAACTCAACTGATCTAAAGAGCCTGTAGAAAGAATGAAGCCCATTCTCAAATTCACTTGAGTCTTAGGAGTATAATTTGGGTTGTTATTAATGGTATCCGGACACTTTATTTTTTGTAAATCTTCAGTTGTAATATTAAGTGGCATTTATCACATGGACATTTAATTTGATAAATTTAATGTCCTTCGCTTAATTTGATTCGATAGTAGAAATTGCATATCTTTTCTAGCATTTTTAATTGTACGTTTCTTTTAATTTAGCCTGGAACAATTGGAGGCTTGTGAGGGCACATTAAAAATCTTTTTAATTATAGTTAAATTTAAAATATTTATGGTCGCATAAAAACTCTAACAATTTTAAGAAGTAAGCTCAGACTCGCCGAGAGTTTTTTATGCATCATATTAAATTTTTTATCGTCCTTGTTAGGCACCTCTCCGATTGTGGGTTCTGACAGGACACCTGACCTATTAGGGTGCAGTTCTGTCAAGGGGAAGTTGCGCAATCTTTAGGGAAAACCCTATTTTTTAAGTCTTTTTAAAACTGATTCATTCTAATTTAAAAATTTATCAAGTCAACTAGCATGCATTGCATTTGATACAAACTTAAAAGTGTTTAAAAATTTAATTACATTTTTCTTTAAGCATCAATTTACCCAACATAAGTCAAGGTGCTAAGTAGGATCAGCTCTAGTTATCTGTCCTAATTTCTCAAAACTTAATTAAAAGTTCTTACCTCTCTTGCACAAAGATTGGATTCATGGATTTTAAGTGATTAAGTGGTTAGTTGGCTTCCTAATCTACACCAAGGTAAGCTCACACTGCATTAGGTAGGTTCATGTTACTGATTTTTCAGTACCCAATTTAAACTTTAGTTTTAAGGCAGGTTCAGACTATAAGACCTCAATTAACCTTCTGGGAATATGAACCCAATATTTTAATAAAATTAATTATTCAAATTAAAAATTTTCTTTAATCCAGAATTCAAGCCTAACACATAGAATAAGTTGAGATGTCTATGAATTACATTATAATACTAAAAACCTCCTACTCTGCCTCTTTTGACCTCTAAAATAAGTGTTCAATCGTGATCGAATCTCAAATCCAATTCCAACTTCAATTCTTTAACATCAATCTTTAAAAATTTAAAATGAAATTTCTACCCTTATTTTAATCGAGAGTATTCGTAAGAAATTTAACTTTCTTATGATGTAATTAACTACAAGGGCTTACGCTCATAGGAGATTTAGAAATCCACTTCAAAATTTTTAAAATCAAATTTTCAAAACTTAATTAATTTTCTTTGGGAAAATTAAGTCTACAATCAATATCATCATTTTCAAATGATGAATAACAATTGATATTTTCTTCACTTAGGAGGATATATATTTATTTTTATAACTTTAATTATAAAATTAATGATAATTTATCCAAATTATCATAATTAAATACCTGATTAAACAATCATTTTGACCCTCTCGGGTGATATGTAGTTCTTGCTTGAATTTTACTACAATTATCAGAATGAATTTTTAATCCTATAAATTGAACCCAATATGGATTGGTATGCTCATCTTCTAAGATGATATACCATTCATAATGATAGGTTCAATTTCAAAATTAAAATTCTACAAATTCAATTCTCCCAAAAAATATTAATCTCTTTAAAACTCAACTTTGCAAACAAATACTTTTCGACTATTTTTAATTGCTTACTTAGCCTAACCACTTTCCTAATTAAACTCACACTTTATTGCCACATTATTGCATCCTGGAATATTCACGGCGGAAGAGAAGTATATAGTTTAACGTCTTAGCATTGTACGAAGATCCAGCACACAAGTAAATGAAAGAGAGAGGGTGCATAATTTATAAGAGACACTAGAGTTTTTACGTGGAAAACCCTGAAAAAGGGGAAAAACCATGGGGTCTGGCCTAGTTTGAAAGAATTCACTAATTTTTGTAGTTTATTACAAATGAGGCCCTTCCTTGGGAGAAGGCCTTGGCATGATGTCACAAGTGTATATCATATAGAGCGCATTAAATGGTGGGAGTTACAATAATCAACATAGACATATTTATTTAACTGGCAGGACCATAGTCGATAGAATAGAGGTCAGAAGGATCGTAGTAGGTGACAGAGATCAGAAGGACAGTAGTCAGTATGAGACTAGGGTCATAAAGACCATTGTATGGCGAGGGAGGTCGGAAGGATCGTAGTCGACAAGAGACTCGGGTCAGAAAGATCGTTGGTTGGCAAGGGAGGTCGGAATGACTGTAGTTGGTGATAGAGGTTGGAAAGACTATAGTCGGCAGGAGACTTGGGTCAGAAAGACTATTTTCTTGTAAGGGAGGTCGAAAGGACCATTGTAGGTGAGAAAGGTCAGAAGGACCATAGTCTGTAGGAGATTGGGGTCAAAAAGACAGTTGTCTTATGAGATAAGTTGGAAGGACCGTAGTAATAGAGTAGTACTCTAATAGAACTCTAGGCATCAAGTGGTGGTCTGATTGAAGTCTGGGCCCCAAGTGGTGGTCCGGCAGCCCTATTGTGTCAGGCGGTGGTCTGATAGTGACACTTCATCTTCAGGGGCACTCTAACTTTGGGTGGCATTTTGATAGAACTCCGAACGTCAAGTTGTGGTTTGGCAGAAGTCCAGGTTCCAAGTGGTGGTCCGGTAGCACTATGATGCCAGGCGATGGTCCGATAGTGACACTTCAGCTTTAGGGGGCACTCCGACTTTAGGTGGCATTTTGACAGAACTCTGGGCATAAGGTGGTGGTCTGGCAGAAGTTTGGGCCTCAAGTGGTGGTCCGGCAGCACTCCGATGTCAGGCGGTGGTCTGACAATGGCACTTCACCTTCACGGGGTACTCCAACTTTGGGTGGCACTTTGACGTCCTTGGAAGGTATGGTGGTGGTTTAATAAAACCTGAAGGTGGTGCGACGCAACTCCTGTGTTTGTGCGACAGAACTCCGGCGATGGTTGAGGAGGAGCTAGGCGGCTGGAGCTTTCTTCCTGCTTTTCCTTCTTCTCTCCTGGCTCTTCCCCTTTAAAAGAGGAAATGTGGTTCTATTTATAGAATTCTTGAGTGGCATGGCTTGTAAATAAGTGGAAGATCAAGGGTAAATTGGGAATGATTCGGATGGATGGTCGATATTGATTCCTACGATCATGCACTGTTCAATGGACCTTTAACTGACTTAATGATATCAGAATTTGATGATCTTGAGCTTATTGGATTTTTCTCATCGAGCTGCTTGATTTGACTATAAGCATTTCACGATTGGATACCATTTGGTAATCCAAATTGTGGTTTGATCCTTCCAAAAGTGCTTTGATTCTTTGATTTGGACTCATTTGGGCTCGGATTGGGTTGATTTTGGTGCCATTGGGTTTGTGTTTCCAAGATGCTCAGCTCGACTATAAGTTTGCAGAAATCAGAGTTTGGATTATCTCAATTTTAATTCTTGAAGCTTCCAACTTGATCTTGCTCCAAGATTCGTGTCTGATCAAGATAATTTTTTGATGATGTATCAGTTACCCCCTTATTTTCGGACATCGAAGCTTGCAAAGTCCGAATATATATATTTGTACTTTTTTGAACGGCTTATTTGAGCATATGAGGCAAATCGAACATTGCGACCTAATTTAGATCAAATAATATATATAATCAAGTATTTTGATAACTATCCTTAATTATGATAGTAATGACATCATATATTTATACCTAATATTGTGATATTTAAGTCCAAAATATATTATTAAGTGATCAAATCATGACTAATATTATTAAATATATGTAACCTGTTATACATGATATAGGTTATATGTTATATCTATTATTAAACTTTTTATTCAATATTGAACGTGTAAACATATTCAGTTCATCTCCTTATTACTTAATTTATAACTTGTAATAATTTTATAATATATTGATTGATATAAATCATAGATCGTTGCCGACCATATATGATTCCTCTGTTACTAATTACTCGTGTTGTATTCAAATTAAGTTATACCATAATTCTTCAAGAATATTCTGCTAAACAAAATATGAAAATGTGCTATCTCACGGTGACTTTGAAACACTGAGCTTTTAATAAAGAATGTGTGCATATATTAATATAGTTGTAATTAGAATGAATGTGCCGCTAATGCAAAATGTCCATTGAACTAGCCTCCGAACAAAACACCTACTCGGGCCTCCAAAAATTGGAATATTTTTTTTGGGAAAATTTGGGGCATAAGCCCATATATTACGGTGAAGAAGAAAAGTTACAAGTAAAGACAATACAAGTAAAACTACCCATCATAAGCAAGGAACAAAAACTTATGAGGTAGAAAATTAAAAAAAAAACCCAACTATACCACCCATAAACTATCAAAATTCAAAAAGAAGCACAAAATGTGGTAAGCAGCAGATATAACCCAAAAAGTGGATATAAAGCATCAAAGTAGCCAGCAAATCCCGCATGGCAGAGATGGTGTGCAGAGAATCAAGCAACATAGTAGTAGTTCCCAAATGAAGAATCCCCAGCAAATTGCAAAGTGAATAGAGCCGTGCCTCAGAAATAACAGTTTGGAAGCCTGCACCTACATCAAAACAGAGAGAAAATAGCTCCCGAGCCCAATAGTCTGGACTCAGAAAATTGCAAAAATTTGATAGACCTATCTTTGGTTGCCCAAATACCGTCCAAGGGAAGGATAAGGGGAGCTTCATCATCATCCAGGCAGGGCAAAGCACCATAATCCGAAGGGACGTTGTGAAGCCAGAGAATAGTAAAACAGAACAGAACCTCCACCTTATACCATTCCCAGCAAATCCAACGAGTTTTTCTATTTCAAAATCTTCCCAGAAACAGCTCTTTTTATAACAAAAGCATTGGCCGTGCTACTGGATAGCAAATTCCCATACCTCCTACTATTCCTTTCTTTCCATATATAGTAAACACAACAGTAAATAAAAAGAAAATACATTTTCTTCACTTGATGCGATAGAGAAAGATCCCCATCTATCCATTCTAAAAGCTCCAGAATGTTAGGCCTAAGAAGCAGTTTCCTAGCCGGAGGGATAACAGCAATAATGATATCGTAAGAGTACGAACATTCAAAAAATAGATGAGAAATAGTTTCAAGAAATACATGGCAAAGACTGCAAGTATTTGGAATTATGATGTTTCTTTTGAGCAAGGCATCCGCTATTTTCAATCCATTTACTAAGGCAAGCCAAGTGAAGCTGGAATACCTTAAAGCATGAGACTGATGCCAGACTTGGTTGGACCAAGAGCACCTGGGAAGATTGGAATAAACCTCAAACAGATAGTCAAAAAATTTACTGCTCGGATTATTTCCCCAAGAGAAACAATTGTTGGTAGCAGTAAGGATAGGAATACCCTAAATACCATCCCTAACAAGGGGAGGAATTACAGCCGGCAAATCCCATTGGTCATTAGAGATGAAATCTCTTAAGAGGGACTTAGGAGAGGTAGCTTGTAGGACATATAATCCATCTGAGAAATCCTCCAGCCTACCTTTATAGCACCAATGATCCTAGTATATAGAAATTGGTGCATTACCAGTAACACAAAAATAGAATTTACTCCTGGTAGCAACAGCCGTAGCACAAACCAATTTCCAAAATTTTGAAGCAGTGGGAGGAGGAGGACACCAAGGGGATAGATACCTAGAACGGAGCCAGGAGGAAAAGGGGATTCCATATTGTACATTCTCAAGATTACTGAACAATTAAAAGCAAACTGCATTCCAGCCAGGGAAGGAATGCCCAATTCCCCAAATTGCTTCGGCCTGCACACCTTCTCCCATGAAACCATATGAATTTTCTTGGAGATCCCAGGGTCCCCAAAGAAAAGAAATTTGGAGCAAACTTTTTTAAATATTTTGTAAACAGCCCTAGGTAGGATAGCACCCCGGATCCAGTAAGCAATAGAGTTAAGGATGGTAAATTTTAGGAATTGAGTCCTCCCCGCAAAAGAAAGCAGGTTAGCTTTCCAACCCGAGAGTTTTTTAGTAATGCTGTCAGTCAGAGGCATGAAATCCGCAAGTCTAAGCCTATTGAAGGACAAAGGGATTCCTAAATAGAGAATTTTGTGACTGATGTTGTGTATTGATAAGGCTTGACAAAGATCCAATTGGTTAAGCACATATTTGGGAAACATAACAAAACTTTTTCCTAGGTTCACATGAAGACCAGAGGAGTTAGCAAAAATCTTTAGAATATTGGATAGGGCTTTGCAGTTCTCTAAATTGGCTTCCCCAAATATAATAACGTCATCAGCATAGAGAAGATGGGAAAGAGAAAATCCCTCCAAGAAAATCCCTTTGAAGCCTCCCTCATCCAGCAAAGAGGAAAACGCATCCATCACCAGGCAAAACAAGAAAGGGCTTAACGGGCAACCATGCCTTAAGCCAGCCGAAGAAGAAAAATACCCCTCCAGGGCATCATTTATAACCACAGAAAAATTAACATCATAAATACAGGATTTGATCCAGCTAACAAAAAGTGTAGGAAATCCTTTCTGTAACATTCTTGCAATCAAAAATTCCCTAGATATCGTATCAAAAGCTTTCTGAATATCTAGCTTTGCACAAAAAAACTTATTGCCACCCTTTCTCTTAGCAAGAGCAATTACCTCGTTGGCAAGAAGGATATTATCAGTAGATATCCTAGATTTAACAAAATCAGATTGGTTTTGTTTAACAATTAAAGGAAAAATGTGCATAATTCTATTTGATAACACCTTGGCAATAATTTTATAAAGAGAGTTGCATAAGTCTATAGGCTGGAAATCAGAGAGGTGCTCAACCTTGTTATGCTTGGGGATAAGAGTCAGTGCAGTTGCCTTAATACCAGGTGGGAGATACCCTTTAAAAAAAAAGGATTTAACAGCAGTACACACTAGTAGACACACAATATGCCATCCCGTTTTATAGAAATGAGAGTTGAGCCCATCCGGCTCAGGGGTAGAATTTGATTTCCCTTTAAAAATAGCCTTGCCGATTTCCATATCTGAAATAGGTTGAGTAAGGGACTCAAAGTAAGCTTCCGGGACTGAATTCCCCATTGGAAATTTGTTGATATCCAGAGAAAATGGAGGAGGAGGATTGAACAAAGTTTGATAATGTTGAATGATCTCCTTAATAACATCATCCCTGCCAAAGGTCGGATTAGATGCAAAGAGGTTAAAAACATCTCTAGAATTGCTTTGCCTACTCTTAATTTTTGCATACAAAAATTTGAGATCATCCTCGCCATGCCTTAGCCAATTTACTTTTGCTCTTTGAATAGCCCAAGAAGCCATTATGTTGGAGATCTGAGATACTTTATGATTGACCTCTTTGAGTGCAAAGTTAAGAGTAAAATCAGAAGGATTCCCCTGAATCATGCCCAATAAAATAGATTGTTGCATAGTAAGTTCATCTAGGTAAGAATTAATCTTGGAAGAGCTAGCCCAAGATTCTTGTTTAACCTGTTTGAGAGTATGGCATAAAAAAGAGAGGGGGTTACCAGAAATAGGCTTAAAAAAAGCCTTCAGAAGAATGAACCAGTACTTATCAAGCTTGGTCCAATAGTTTTTGAAGAGAAATCTGTGGTGAGAATTAAGCTTAATTCCATCTTGCAAGATAAGAGGGCAATGATCCGAGCACAAGGGACTTTGAATAGAACAGAAAGAACGAGGAAAAGCAGCCATCCAAGCATTGTTGATTAAAGCCCTATCCAGCTTGATGTGAATAGGGAGATCAGTACGTTGGTTGAACCATGTGAAGAAGGGGCCCACTGTAGAGAGATCACTAAGACAATTTTCAAAAATCATATTATTAAAATCCACAAGAGAACCATGCTGAAGAGGAGAACCACCCAACTTTTCAGAGTCATATCTGCAGCAGTTGAAGTCTCCCATCAAAACCCAAGGGGTGCTAGAAGAGGGAGCAGAATTACCAATGAGAGCCCACAATTCCTTTCTCTCAGTGCTGCAGTTGACGGCATAAATAATAGAAATATGAAAAAGATTGACAGAGCCAACAGAGATAGAGCCACATATAAGTTGGGGAGTAATAAGATATGGAGTAAAGTGAAGCTTATTAGCATTCCATTTAATCCAAATGCGACCCGATGAATAAAGATCAAAATTATTGCAGCTGCTTTTATTGGAGAATATCTCATGTGACTTTTCAAAGAAAGGATTGCTCAAAGCAGGTTGATGGATCCTAGTCTCCAAAAATTGGAATATCAACCGTCTTATTAGAAATAATTATATATTAATATTAATTAACTTATTATTATTATAGTAAGCTTTTTGACTTTATAAATTCCAAAAAATTCAGAAATTTCTGAAATAGTTTTTTGAATTCCTCTGTTACATGGAGAATTATATCTATACTTATAATTCACAATCTGGCTAGTTCAATTAATCTTTCATAATGCCATTTGTGATTATAGTATTTCTTTTTTTTGGAAAATGATTATAGTATTTAATTCCCAATGTTTGAATTATTGCCACTACTTGACTTTTAGCATTCTTAGGATTTATACATCCGATTAAATTATATTAATAAGCTATGAGTTATATCAATTAGTAATTGTCTCTTAAAATTTCAAAATTGTTTATAGAAATTTCTAGAGAGACTTTCATCTTCTTCTTACTCAACTATAAACACTTCTCTTTGGTGTATAAAAATTTGAACCTTCCCCTCTCTTCTCTTCTTTCTCAAGCTGAGGCCTTTCTCTAGCTCTGTTCAGATGGGTATCCCCTATTCAGCCCTAGGACCCCTCACTAAGTAGGAATTTTCTCCTCCTTCGAGAGATTTTGTGGAGGTCAGATGTTAGTCGGTGGAAGTCTAAGATCGGAAAAAAGTCCAACATCGGGAAGAACTCCGGTGACATGTAGAAATTATGCATCGGGTAGAAGTCTGACGATGTGCATAAGTCCAACAATGGGTGAAAATTCAATGTCACGTAGAATTCTAATGAAAGTCAGACAAAGAATAGAAGTCCTATGACAGGTGGAAATTTGGCATCAGGTAGAAGTCCGACGAAGGTCTAGCGACGGGTAGTAGTCCGATGATGGGTAAAAATTCAACGTCGAGTAGAAGTTCAACAAAAATCCAGTAATGAGCAGATGTCCGATGATGAGAAGAAGTTCAGGGTCGGATAGAAGTCCGATGAAAGTTTGTTATCGGGAGGAAATTCAGTGTCGGGTAGAAGTCCGACGATGGGAGGAAGTCTAGGGTCTGGTGGGAGTCAGACAAAAGTCCCATAATTGGTAGAAACAGGAGGAAGTTCAGTGTCGGGTAGAAGTACTATAAAAGTCCCACAATGGACAGAAGTCCAACGACGTGATGAAGTTTAGTGCCGGGTAGAATTCTAACGAAAGTCTGATGACGGGTAGAAGTCCTATGATAGATGGAAATTTGGTGTCGGGTAGAAGTCTGATGAAGGTCTGGCGATGGGCAGAAGTCCAATAACGGGAGGAAGTTCAACATTGGGAGGAAGAGTGTAGGTCAATAGAATTCGTTGAATATATATGACCTATCCAAGATTTTATGTCAGAGAGTCGCTCGATAACATTAACCTATATGAAAAAGGTTGAGAGAATACACCAATGATGTATGACTTATTTGAGGTTGTATATTAGAGCATTACTCGATGATGTTAACCTATATGAAGGAGGTTGAAAAAATTCATCAAGGATGTATGACCTATCCAAAGTTGTATGTCAGAGCCCTACTCAATGACATTAATCTGTGTGGAAGAGTTCTAGAGAATCCACCAAGGATGTATGACCTATCTGAGGTTGTATGTCAGCCCTGCTCGATGATGTTAACCTGTGTGAAAGAGGTCAAATTGAATCCCCCTGGGCTCGATTTTGCCTTAACTGAGAGGGGCAAACGCCACGTGTATACCTAATCAAATGTAAAGAATTTTCTATCTTTAGATCTTTAATGCCTTTTTGAGGCTAAGATAAAGACCTTGCCCAAGGAGTAAAAGTCCATTAAGAGATTATATAAAACTTATAATTGATTGGAAGTATCCCTGCATTTATTGGGATTTTCTTAAAACATCATCATGATGTTAAAAGCATTGGAGAATCTTTTTTTACCGCGGTAGGAGTTAAATTTGCCCCTTAGTCCGCATCTAATTCTTGTGAAAATGATGTAGCAATGGTTGATGTCAAAAAGTTGATATGAATGACCTTCTGAGGTTGGAGCAAAATTTGACCCCTAGTCGGGAACCATGTTCCCACAAACGGTGCGAAACTATTGCTTCTTGGAATATTCATGGCGGTAGAGAAGTGTATAGTTTAACATCTTAGCATTGTATGAAGATCCAGCACACAAACAGATGAAAGAGAGAGGGAGCATCATTTATAAGAAACACCAGAGTTTTTATGTGGAAAATCCTAAAAAGGGGAAAAACTACAGCGCCTGGCCCAGTTTGAAAGAATCCACTAGTACTTGTAGTTGATTACAAATGATGCCCTTAATTCCTTGGGAGAAGGCCTTAGCTTGATGTCACAAGTGTATATCATATAGAGTGCATTACATGGTGGGAGTTACAATAATCAGCATATACATATTTGTTTGGTTGACAGGACCATAGTCGATAGAACATAGGACAAAAAGATCATAGTAGGCAATAGAGATCGAAAGGATCATAGTCGGCTGGAGACTAGGGTTAGAAAGACTGTTATATGGCGAGGGAGGTCGGAAGGACCGTAGTCAGCAGGAGACAAGGGTCAGAAAGACCGTTGGCTGGCGAGGGAGGTTGGAAGGATCGTAGTTGGTGACGGAGGTCATAAAGACTATAGTTTACAAGAGACTGGTGTCAAAAAGATTGTTGTCTAGTTACGGAGGTCGGAAGGACCATCATAGGCAAGGGAGGTCAGAAGGACCATAGTCTATTGAAGACTGGGGTCAAAAAGATAGTTGACTTGTGAGAGAGGTTGGAAGGACCGTATTAGTAGGGTGGTACTGTGGTAGAACTCCGGGCATTAGGTGGTGGTCTAGCAGAAGTCCGGGCATCAAGTGGTGGTCTGGCAACCCTCTGGTATCAGGCGGTGGTCTGACAGTGACACTTCAGCTTCAGGGGGCACTCCAACATCAGGTGGCATTTCGACAGAACTCCAGGCATCAGGTGGATGTCTGGCAGAAGTCTGGGCCTTAAGTGGTGGTTCGGTAGCACTCTAATGCCAGGCGGTGGTCCAATAGTAACACTTCCGCTTCAGGGGCCCTCCGACTTTGGGTGGCATTTTGATAGAACTCCGAACGTCAGGTAGTGGTCTGGCAAAAGTCCGGACCTCAAGTTGTGGTCCGGCAGCACTCCGATGTCAGGCGGTGGTCCAATAGTGGCACTTCAGCTTCATGGGGCACTCCAACTTTGGGTGGAACTTTGACATCCTTAGAAGGTATGGTGGTGTTTTGATAGAACCTAGCAGTGGTGCGGTAGAACTCCGACGGTGGTGCGACAGAACTCCAGTAGAGGTCGAGGAGGAGCTAGGCGGCTGGAGCTTTCTTCCTTCTCTTCCTTCTTCTCTGTTGGCTCTCCCCCTTTTCAAGAGGAAATGGGGTTCTATTTATATAATTCTTGAGTGGCATGGCTTGTAAATAAGTGGAATATCAAGGGTGAATTGGGAATGATTCGGATGGATGGCCGAAATTGATTCCTACGATCATGCACCACTCAATGGACCTCTGATTATCTTAATTACATCAAATTTTAATGATCTTAGGCTTGTTGGATTTGTCTCATCGATCCGCTCGATTCGACTATAAGTATTTCACAATTGGATACCATTTGGTAACCCAAATTGTGGTTTGATCCTTCCAAAAGTGCTTTTAGTCTTTGATTTGGACTCATTTGGGCTCGGATTGGGTTGATTTTGGTGTTGTTGGGTTCGTGTTTCCAAGAGGCTCAGTTGGACTATAAGTTTGCAGAAATCAGAGTTTGGATGGTCTCAATTTAATTTTTGAAGCTTCGAACTTGTTCTTGCTCAAAGATTCGTGCCTGATCAAGATAATTTTTTATGATGTATCGCACATAATAAGAGTGTAATGTTCAACTTTATATTTATGTTGAAGGCTTTTGAAGACATGGTTCCTTCTAAATTTAAAGCTTCTCAAAATAAGTTGTATAGGGTTAATATTAATCCCTCACATCACTGTGACTCACGAGATAATCTTTTGTCACTGTGTAATATTTTGAATGCATGGAGATGCCATATTTTCTGTCACATTTAATGACTTCATTAAGAGATGATCTAATTTCATGTTCTTTAAAGAAATGACTCATTTTAGGAGCTCTCCTACATGTTCTTGACATAAATATCTATATTGAAGAGGCCCTTAAAAATATCATATTATCTCCTTTATTAAGTAAAAAAATAATAGAACTCAAAGAATTATATTACAAGGTTCAATAAAGTCTCGAAAAAAGTTTCTAGTAATAATAAGTTTTTGGCTAGTGGTGCCTCCACTATAGGCTTACAATCGTTAAAATTTAATTTTTGGTTATCAACAATCCTCCCAATAATGTGAAGTATATTATTTGTAATGCAAAAAAAAAAAAAAACAAAGAAAGATGGAAAATAACTTCAAGGAATTTATGCTTGAGTTGGAGTTATTCATTTATATAATGCCCTCATAAAATCATAGAAATGAAGATATAATATAAATGTCATGTAGTCATCAATGGAGTGATGCTAGGTAATTTGAATTTTATTCTTAGTGTAAGAGCACACACAAAAATTTATTTATAAGATAACTAAAAAACATATGATAAATAGGATTAAAGTGCTTCATTAAATTCCCTTGCTTTTCTATTGCTTTAACTTCGTAGAGTATATATATGCCTCCCTCTATCTCAAATTTCTTACAAACCTACAGTTCAAAGTACCTCTAAGAGATGGAGCTTATTTTAAAATAAATAATCGAGCATAAAAGTTTCTCATTATAAGTGGGAATTCAAAAGACTTCTATTTTCCTCTTTGGATACCCCTTCATTAAGATATTGTTAAGCCTCGGGATCTATATTGAAATAATTTTTTTATGAATAGTGGATAGAATTATGCATATGTTCAGAGCCTCATATCATAGGACCCTTACCCTTTCTTAAAACATGTCAAACCACATAATGAGCATATAGCCCAGTAAGAAATCAAAATCTTATAATTGCAATCAATGCAAGATAAAAGAGAAAAATATGCTATAAATTATATAAAAATATATATGTATCAATGTGTGTGTGTGTGTGTGTGTGTGTGTGTGTGTGTGTGTGTATATATATATATATATATATCAATAATTATTCTATAATATTTCATATCTAAGTCAGTTTTGTTTCATTCTTCCATCACAAACTCTCTTCAATCAGTTAGTCAGCCAATCTTTATCACTCAATTAATTCCATTCAATCTTATCATCCATTCAGCCCACAACAATCTGTCAATTATAGTCATGGTATCAATAACTTTAGTTATTATCAATAAAAGTATCAGTAAATAATACAATATTAAAAATTAATAATCAATATTAGTATCAAAATCAATAATCAATATTCATATCAATAAATTGATTTCAATATTAGTAATCAGTATCAATATCAATAATTAGTAACAATAACAGTAGTAATTTTAGTATTAGTATTAGTATCTGACATTAAGATAAGGGTATCTTGAGTTTGCAGGTATCTCATATAATCAATTATATCATTGAATCAATATTCTATAAAATATTCATGTGAGAATATCTTGAGGGTATCTTGCTCCTATATTTATGACTCCTAATCAATCTCCTCTTATGACAAACAATCAGTATACTTCTTATAACTCCTCTTGAATCACAAAAATCACTTGCCCCAACTCCTTAAAACTTCAAATATGACTCTAGCTCTTTATGACTCCCATAAATAAATTGCATGAATTAGTAGAGTATCATGTGGGGATACAATATTATATATTTGATATCAATTAGTACATCATTTCATCAGAACCAGAAGTACATTCAAATACAAATCACTCATATCAGTACATACCAATTTTAGTATACTTTTTCCCTACTCATTCACATAAAAATCAATATACACAAATTTGACTGGTGAAAATGTAATAAAATCATATCTAATCATTCAGAATAATCAAATTTATAACAAATCAAAATTTAAATGGTAAAAGCTTGCGAGATCAAGAAATGATGCTTTTTTGGCAGATTTAAGATAGATAAATTGATAGAAATCAAAACTATTAAAAATGGGAGTAAGAGATTAGTCAATGATAATATATAGAATAAAATTCATAATATGAATGATGGGTAAATATGACCCAAAGACCTTTCTCTCTCCTTTCATTGTTTCTCCTCCTTTAATTTCTTCCTGGCCAAACAACCAAGTGAGGGAGGCAGTGGGATTACATAAAGATATTTATAATAAAAAATATATAAAAATACTATTAGTAACCTAGTATCACAATGCTCTACTTCAAAATTTTAATATTTTTAAAATAAATTTATTTCACACTTTTAAGTTATTACAATCTCTCCACTTTCGAGAAATGTTATCCTTAACATTTTTATATCAGTTATAGAGAGAGAGAGAGAGTATGCTCAAAATAAAATTCAACTTAAATCAATTAATTATAAATTAAAAATCACATTAAATCACTACAAAGATATTGTGTGAAAAACATAACTTAAAGAAGGATAAAAGAACACAAAATCATAACAGTTGATACATTTTCTTATGCTTAAACAATTAAACAAATCTTTAAGATAAAATGCGTAGAAAATCATGTGTGCTATTAGTATTCATGCATGCAAAATAAACTCCCATTTTTATTCCACTCATAAGCTCTTTATTTTGCTCATAAGCTTTAGTTATATTTAAATTCTTTTAATAACTATTACTCTGATACCATTTTGCCTTACCTCAGGATCTACATTGGAAGAATTATTTATAAATAGTTGAAAGAACTATGCATGCTCTCTAGAGCCACATATCATAGGATCCTTAACCTTTCTTTAAAATATTTTAAACCATGTAATTAGCACATAGCTCAGTAAGTAACAAAAATCTTGCAACTAAAATTAACGTAGGAAAAGAGAACAATATGCTCACATCAATCTGTTAGTTATAATCATAATATCAGTAACAGTACTCAATGGTAATAATAGAATCGTATCAGTAATAATATCAATAATCAATTGTAGACCTCTGAAAGGGATCCGTTATACGGGGGACAGAGTGCAAAGGGTATATAATCACACCATCTCGAGGGACGAAATAATCGCAGGCCTCTACACTCTTCACAAGTGGGCCAATGAAAGGGCTGATTAGATCACACATATATTTAAGCATTGAGGATAGCGGCTCTCACCAATGCACCCCGATGGGTAATAATATGCACGACCTAATCGAAATAATGGATTTTTCCCACCTGATATATCAGCTCAAGTGGGGTTTATTTGATGGTGGAATTTCATTTCCCAAGGGCGCAAGCTCTCGTGGTTAATTACATCTCAAGCCGGAGCCTAAAAATACTCTTGATTAAAGATCCAATATTATACTTTCCAAAGGGGGATTGACATAGAGTGGAGACTAGGAAATCGTATTCAAAAAGAAAGAAAGGGTTCAAGTGGGCTTAATCAACATGCATAATTCATACCACATACGGAGGGACTA
Organism: Dendrobium nobile; assembly: GCA_022539455.1. Lineage (NCBI taxonomy): Eukaryota > Viridiplantae > Streptophyta > Magnoliopsida > Asparagales > Orchidaceae > Dendrobium > Dendrobium nobile. Next base: position 47,411,917 of record CM039729.1, read on the forward strand.
AGGAACTGAAAAGAAATTGAAGAGAAAAGGAAATAATGCACTCAAAGCATATAGAAGAAAAGGATGGAGGTGGCATCATCCATGTGACGTGGACATGTAAGATTTATAGTCCCTAAAGAATAGGAAAATTACCCACCGATGAGGTATACTACAAGACATCGAATATAGTAGCCTTGAACCATGAATCTAAGGTGAGTTTAGTGTTCTACACCCAATACTAACACTCATGTCCTAACTAATACATCTTGGACTTATATCCTGTCTGAAAAGGAAAGCCAGTTAACCACCTAAGCATGTAAAATCCATGATATCCAATCTTTATGAAAGATGGGTAGGTAGCTCAATGTTTTAAAGTTAAGGCCGACATCTAGAGAGTTTCTTAATTGGCCTTGGACTTATATAGGGCGAATGCTCCTAGAGCTAATACAATTAAAATTTTTATTTAGTTGGTTTTTAATGTAATGCAAGCTAGTTAAAAGGTCTCCAAATTAGAAATGCATCAAATTATACAAGTATTTTTTTTAGAAAAGACTGAGCTTCCTCAAGTCTAGCACCTCATCCTCATAGGCCAGATTATCCAAACTCTACCCGCAAGCGGGGAAGTGTCTTATAGTAAGGGAGAAGAGAATGCATGAATATGCATGTGACCCCGAATGACTTCGGTTATTCCTTAGATTATTAGATTTTTATGTTATTTAATTCTTAAAATTTTAGATTTTTGTTACGAGTAGAAAAAGATATTTTGTCCTTAGAGAGCCTAGCAAAATCAAACCATAAACATACAAGAAAGAAATTTAGAAAAAGCATGTAACTTTTACTGCGCACATAAATTAAATACATCAATATAAATCACCAAAGTAAAAGAAAGTCTCAGGTAAGTACCATATAAATACAACTTAGACTCTATAAAAAAGTAATGGTGGCCATGCCCCACCGACATTAGCCTAGATTCTAATCCTACTGAATGACGTAAGTCTTAAAACCAAAGCATTTCATTTTCAAGTCTTCATCTTCAAGTGGATTGTCCTCCTTTGGATCGTGTTCCTTCGAATCATCTTTCTTTGGATCATCTTCATAGGATCGTCTTCTAGAAGGGTACCTAAATGACTAAGAAAATCCCTATCAAGGGTTTTTTTTTTGGGAATCGAGCATTGAAATGCCTCACTTTTAATATACTTTCACAACTCAATTATATTATAAATTATATCATTTAAAAAAAGAAAATCTAGACTCTCTTGTATGATTATTCTAAATAGTTTAAAAAAGGAAAAAAATCTTAATAAGTTCATATATAGAAATAAAATGCACATGTTAGCCATACTTGGTCATGATCTCTTAATTTAAATGGGGACTTAGCATTTTTTTTAAGCATTCACAAGAAATATTGTTAATCTTAAAGCTTAATTATTTTGCCCCCTTTATTAGTGTTGCATGAGCATGACGACATATATAAGATTGAATTAGTATCAAAGGAACCCCTAAACCATAGGAGATCTATCACACAAACCACATTGCAAAGGAAAAGTACAATAATAAATAAACATCATAACAATCACAATAAATCAGACCAATCAACACACATCTACATCACAAAAGCAAAAAAGGAAAATCGTTGGGCCTAATCCTGGGGCTAGAAGTGGTTCCCTAGAAAATCTATAAGTGTGTAGTAGGCTTGTGCGGCTTTGGATAGTTCCTATATTGGGTAGTTAGTTCAAGTTGCTTCGTGCTAATATTTGTTGAAGGTCTGAAAGGGAAATTTTGATTATAGTTCAAATATTAAAGAATTGGGACTCATTTTAGTTTATATAGTTTGTGGATCCATTTTAATACTTAGGATACCAATCTTTAAAGTTTAAGTTAAGTTAGCGAGTTTTAGAAGGTCTAGAATCACCCTATCCGTCAAGTAAAGGAGATCTAAAATATCACTATTAGAAAGAGTCTAGGTTTAGGGGTTCTAGCATTTTAATTAAATATTAGGTCTTAAGATGAGTAATTAGAAAATTATTTTAGGAAATTTTGAATTTTCTAGGAAAAGTTATAAATTTTAGAAATTTTCAGCCCTAATTAATGAACTATGGTTGACTGGAGAGTTGACTTTTTTATTTAGGTTAGTTTATGGGAAACCAATATTTTAATAAATACTAAATTTTAATTAAAGTTAAATGCTTTTTAGTTTGCCTAATTTGGAATTTTCTGGAATTAGTTATGAATTTTCAAAGTTGATGTAATTAATGAATTATCAAAATTATTTAATAAAGGTGTTTTAGGGGTTTTGATCAAATCTGCTCCAACTTACTTGGAATCACCCCCAAAGGTCAGAACTGACCTAAAGAGGTGTTCCCAAGTGTTTGGGAAAATTTTTGAAGATTTAATAACTTTTAATTATTTAATATAATCAAAAAGGTGATTTTTAATCAAAATTACATTAAGGTTCATTTTGAAGTCCAATTAAGAGGGTTTTAATTTTTTTTTATTTATTTTTGAAAGTTATTAGTGAATAATTAAGGGGTAAATTTGGGTTTATCAATTAAAGGATCTAAAAGCTCCTAAAAATCTCTAAAAAATTCAATGAGATTTAAGATGTCACTAAGCTTAAATGTTGAAAGTTTTAGATCAATCAGAAATCTATTCTAGCTCCTAAAATTTTTCTAAATTTGCTAGACATATCCTTAATTATTGTACTAAGGGTGCCGCTATATTGAGTAGGTTTAAATCAAGTTTAAAGACTAACCCTAGGGTAATATAAAGAGGAATGTAGTAAACATAAATACCCTATGTCTTTAGATTTTGAAGAGCCTAAACTAAGTGATTGTGCATCTTACACATATAAAAGATGACTGAAATAATAATTAAGCACACTTATTGATGTGATTAGTGGATGATTGAAACTCAATCACCCACTAAAACTTCCCCCAAGAATGCCATTCACTTGCATGACATACTATTAAAATTCTAAAGGCAGATCTCTTAAAATTAGAGAAATTTGAAATAAATAATTTTAAAATTATATATATATATATATAATTTCATGATCATAATAGTGAGAGATCCTCTAGTCACCCGAATGAAGTTTCAAAATAAATTTTAATTTTAAAATAATTAATATATTATTTATTTAAATAATACTTAAGTATAAATAATAATTAAATAATAAAAAATTAAATTAGAAAAATAATGTTTTATATCATAAAATAATTTTAAATTGAAATAACAATTTTTTTAAAAATTTAAGGTATTATATATAAATCTAGGATTTAAAATAAATTTACTATAAATTTTTTAAGCTTAAAGTATTAAAAAATAATTTTTTTAAAAAATAATTTAGAATAGTTAATTTTTAAAAATAATTATTAAATTAGGTTAAATTAAATTCTTAAATGTTTTTGTATTTTAAAATAATTTCCAAAATAATAATTGTATAACTATTAGAAAATATATTTTTGATTTTAATTAATTACTAGTTAAATATATAAGCATTTAATTATTTAAATAATTATAAATTACTTTTAAAAAAAATACAATTGAACATAATTTCTAAAAATAAATAATAAAAAAAAGGTTTTCTCTACTTTTTTGGAATAAAAAGAAAGTAAATAAGTATTTCTTATTATTTAAAAGTAATTAATAAATATTAGAGAAAATTAAAAGATTTAAATATTTAAATAGTTAAAATTATTTAAATAATAATAAATATACCATAAATAGTTTTAATTTCAAATTAGTATATTTCAAAATAATTGCTTAATTATTTAAATAAATTAATATAAAATGTTTAATTTTTATAAAGATATTTAATATATAATTAACTTAAATGCTAATTAAAAATTTAAAATGAAATTAATTAAATAATTATATATATATATATATATATATATATAATATTTAAAGATAATTTTAATTTTAAAATAAATAGGGTAAAATTTTGAAGAAAATGATATATTATACTTAATTTTTGGATTAAAATTAGATTTTCTATGATTTAATGAAGTTAAAATAGGTTTAAAATAATTTAAAATAAACAAATAAAAGAGAAAAAGCCACGAGATGACACTTAGCAAGGAGGGTCTGGTTCTGCGATTTCCGGCAATCATTGCCTGGCAACGTAATGATTGTGCCGCCGATAATAATTGAAGTGTGATTGCATCAACCAAATCTCTGCTCCATGGTTCCTCTTAACTACGTTAGTGTGGTTTAAAGATCATCTGATCTTCCACTATTTCGAATAAACAGTTGTGAACGAGTCGGATAGAAGCAATAGCCACGAGATTGAGTCTGTAATCGAACATAAGGTGTGGAACGGCAAAATCTGAGCCGTTAATTGTAAGATCAACAGCTTAGATTATATGTAATGCGTACGTTACGTAAACTGAAACCCTAGAAGTAAGTTTTTCTTCGTTTGATCAATCAGATTGATCAAATCCGATGAAATTTTAAACACAAGATCTATAACTGAAGAGCAATCATGGGGGGGGGGGGTAATTTACATGGTTTAGAACGTGCTTAATGTAATGTTAATTAACCCTAAGTTTCATATACTAGGGTTTACAATTTCACCTTGGTTTATGGATGGATTAATCCATATATGGGCTTGTTCCACTTGTAAATTGTCTATGCTCCTATTTGTAGAAGAAATTGCATTTTTAAACATAGTGGATCGACGGTAATTTGCTTTGGAACATTAAGGGTCTTGAGTCGCCGAAGATCTCGCCACCACCGGCTTTAACCGATCAAGTTTGACTTGGGGAAGGTAGGGGAAATCTATGAGAGCTCTCACACAAAATATTTTGGGTTGAGAATAGCTAGGAAGAGAGTAATTGCAAAAGTCCTCTCCTTAAAACCCTAATGCCTCTATTTAAAGGCTAAGGTTTAAGAGGGACAACTAGGATTGAATCTAGATTCAATTAGAAGGGAAATAGCTTGAATTAGTTGGTTGTGGTTTGAGTCTAAAGAATAATAGGAAAGCATTAAGGGCTTTAAATAAGGTTAATTTGACCTAATTAAGCATAATTTGACCAAGGGAGGCTTGAGTTGACCAAGTTATGGGTTGGCTAGGTCACCTTGGTCAATTAGACTCAAATAGGTGAGGGGTTGAGTTTAAGGGTGATTTCAATTCAATTTGAAATCAAATAGGGTCAAATGGGCTAAGTGGGTCAACCTGGGTTGATCTGGTCAATTAGGTTGATGTAGGGCATGGGTTTGGGCCCAATAGGTTGGGTCTGACCTACTGAGTATAAGGGATGAGTGAATTGGGTCTAAGAAGTTGTGGATTTGATCTGAAATTGAAAGGGAGAGGGTATGGGTCAATTGGGTCAACTCAGCTTGACCTAGGGTCTGGGTCTGGGCTCAGCAAACTTAGTTTGACCCACTGAATATAAGGGACGTAGTCCTGGGGCCTGGCTTGATCAATTAAACAAAGTTAATTATTTTGATCCAAGGGTTTAAGTAAAAGGAGGGTCAACATCAATATAATATAAAAAATCAATAATTAGTGTCAGTATTAATATCAATAATCAATATTTATATAAGTAATCAATATCAACATCAAAAATCAAAATTAATATTAGTAATAAGTATCAATAACAATTTCAATAACAATAACAATTTCAGTATTAATATCAATATCTAACATTAAGATAAGGGTATATTGAGTTTTTGGGTATCACCTACAATCAATTATATTAGTGAATCAATACTCTATCACATATTCATGTGAAGAAATCTTGATGGTATCTTTCTCCAACACTTATGACTCTCAATTAATATACTCCTTACAACATTCATTAAATCACAAGAATTAGTTATCCTGACTCCTTATAACTCCTAATCTGTTTATAGCTCCTTATGACTCTCATCATTGAATCACATAAATTAATACAGTATCACATGTGGTTATCATATCATATATTTGATATCAATTAATACATCATTTCACCAGTATCAGTAGTAAATTCAAGTATATATCATTTATATCAATACATTCCATTTTCAATATTCATTTTTTTTTCTTACTCATTCAATAAAAATCTATATACACATATTCAACTGGTAAACCATGCAATTAAATCATATCATTTTATAGCATATCAAAAATTAAAAGGTGAAAGCTTATAAGATCAGGAGATAATACATTTTTGAAAAATTTAAGAGAGATAAAATTCATAGATATCAAAATAATTAAAAATATAGAATTAATATAGGTAAAATAGAACAGTATGTTGTAAATGATATAAAAAATTATATGTATCAATATATCTATATCAGTTATTTGTATCAATAACCAGTTTATAATATATCAAATCTCAAATCATTTAGAGTGGTCAAATCTACAGCATATTAAAAGTTAAATAGTAAAAGCTTCTGAGACTAGGAGATAATGCATTTTTTGGTAGATTTAAGAGAAATATAATCCATAGAAAACAAAATCATTGATGAGATAGGAGTAAGATATTGATCACTTAAAATGAATAAAATTTATAATATGAATAACATGAAAATACATCCGAGACTTCTCTCTCCTTTCTCTTCTTCTCCTTCTTTAATGTCTTCCTTGACCAACAATCAAGTGAGAGAGGTGGTGGGATGAGGAATATATATATATATATATATATATATATATATATATATATATATATATAGTCATATATATATATAGTCATAATTTTATTCCTTCAACAAGCTAGAGTTGATTTCTCCTGTTTGAAACCTCCAAACATCCCGTTGACTATGTCTAAATCCACCTTCACAACTGTTCAATCCCTCAACCTGCTGACTCCCTCTATATAACTGATCTACACACAAGACCCCCAACTCATCAAGTAGCTCTCTATTCCCTGAGCTTTCTCACACGCTGATCGACACACAAGACCTCAAGTCGTCTAACCTTCAACAGGCTGACCTTCACTTTACCGAACAATTCTTGCTGGATCTCTATGAACCAAACACCAGATCTCCTTCTTGTTGCGCACGTAAGCTCGATTCCACCTCAACCAAGCATCTTCACAACTTTGTGTCGTGGATCCAATCCAACTATTTCTTCTCCTTTATATCCCAAATGCATGACTCAACACATTACCTCAATCCTCCTCCCATACAATGAACCAAACTCACATCCTCTCAACCAAGTCCACCTCATAACCCAAAACACCCCCAAAGCTCAAATTAACTCTCTCACATCACCCTATAGCCATCTCATCTTCTCTCTCTACCTCTTTATCTTAATGTTATTAATAGAATAATTAATACTATTAATATTATAAGTAATAATAATTATTATTATTACTATTAAGTAAAATAAGAAAAAGAAAAGAGAAATAAAAAGAAAGAGAGAGAGGAAATTAAAAAGAGAGAGAAGAAAGAAAAAGAAAAGAAAAAACAAAGAGAAATATTTTATGCACATTTTCACTATCATTGTCGCCTTAACATTACCACCGGCACCCCTCATAAAGTTATAATGTTCCCTATGTTGAGAAAGTTGCTACTTAGTTTTGCATGTTTGATGTTTTTACAACTTGTATGTTTTTTATGATTCCAAATATTATTGCTTTGATTATTATTTTTCCTAACATATTTTGAAAGAATTATTTTGCTCTTGAGTGTACTAACATAAACAGGGAAATCATACTCCGGATTGTTGAAGAATTCAAATCAAGATCAGTTTAAAGTTTATTGTAATGAAGTCTATATTTTTTATTTTATTGAGCTGAGAGTGTAATTATAATTGAGTAACTGAGCACGCACACACCGGGGGACAGTTTAAAATTCATATTTTTTAAATTAATCGTATTATATGATATCACTTCGTACGGGATGATCTGGTCAGGCATTTTTCCTGATGAGAAGTTGAACGAATATAAATGAAAATATTTTTTTTTTCTAAGTATGGATCGTACAGGACTATCTAAGCTTCATACAAGGACGAACGTCTCGGGTTTGTTCTTGCACAAAGATCATACGGGACGATCCTAGCTTCATATAAGGATGAACGACTCGGGTCTGTTCTCTAACGAAGATCGTATGGGACGATCCCAGCTTCGTATAAGGACGAACAACTCAGGTTCGTTCTTGCATAAAAAAAAATTCTAAGTATGGATCATATGGGACGATTTTAATTTCTTATAAGGACGAACATCTCTGGTTCATTCTCGCTCATTTCGTCTCAACATTTCGTATAGATGAATTTTGAAGTTTTCTGACTGTTCATCCCAGATGAACTTGGTTCATACCGAATGATGATCAGGTACGAAATGATTTCATACCAATTCACAATAGGTTCATACGCAATAGTATTTGAACTATTCATACGTACAAACATATGATCGTACTGTGCGATCATGTACGCTCTAAATTGAAAATTTTAGTTTTTTGGACTGTTTTTCGTGTCCTTTGTATAAAATATCCATTAAGAACTGACGTTAAAAATTATCGTCTTCATGATTTTTCAAGGGAAATTGAAGGAGAGAGTGTGAGAGAGTATTTGAGAGAGATTTCTTTCTAGTGGAGTGTGAAGGGTTAACAAGGTTATTCAAAGGTAATGATCTCTGAATGTGATTTGTATTTTTCACTCTTCTTCTTGTCTTTTTATATTGCTCATGAGAAGATCTTTGAAGGAGATCCAGTTCTCTGCCGACACTTGGAAAGTGTAAACAACCGACGGTACTCTGCCATTATTTAGAGAGTGTGAAAGGACGATGATACTCCACCGACACTTAGAGAGTGTATAATGATGACAGTTCTCTGCTGACCCTTAGAGAGTGTGAACAGCCGAATGTACTCTACCTACACTTGGAGGGTGTAAAAGGATGATGATTCTCTACCACACTAGGGATTGGTGGACGAGAATTTTATAAAAGCTCCTCCTCCTTGCTGTGTGAGTAAAAGAAGAGTCATTTTGGTAATAGTGCAATACCTGAAGTGGAAGGCTTCAGGGAGTGGATGTAGGTCGTGTTTGACCGAACCACTATAAATTTCTGGGTCTTTTATTTTCTGCATTTTATTTATTGCAAGTTATTTTCTATAGTTGAAAAGTTTTATTTTTGAAACTTTAATTAACTTGTTTTGTGAATCAATCAGTTTCATATTTTAAATCCATGAAAATTTTTAAATTACCAATTCACCCCCTCTCTTGGTTAACCTTAAGACATTAGTTTAGGTTTAACAACATAATCTAGATTCAACAAGAATCAATAAGTGGTATTAGATTTTTATTTCAAAATTAGAAGTTTAGACTACTTTTTGAAAAATGAGCATGGCTACTTTTGGAAATCGGAACACACCTAAAGGGTATTCGATCACTAGACCTCCTTTATTTGACAACATCCCTTTCAATTTTTGAAAAACACGCATGTTTATAATTTTACAGTCATTAGATTATCGTATATGGATCTTAGTACAAGAAAGGTATACAAAATCAACTAGATTAGTTGATGGTATTAAAGTTGAAACACCCTTTGCAAATTAGACTATAGAAGAACGTAATTTAGCACAACTTAATGCAAAATGTTTAAATAATTTCTTTTGTACACTTAAGTAAGAAGACTACATGAAGGTTTTCACTTGCAAAAGTGGAAAAGACATATGGGATAGACTTTGTATTACTTACGAATTAACTAATAAAGTAAAATAATCTAGATTAAATATCTTGTTACATGACTAAGAATTATTTTTTATGACACCCAATGAATCTATTTCTGATATGTACACAAGATTTACTCAGATAGTCACTTCTTTGCATGCATTAGGTATGGAACTAATGAACGCTGAAATGGTTAATAAAATTCTTCGTTATTTGTCTACTGCTTATGATACAAAAATAATTATTATTATAGAGTCTAAAGATTTGAATGTTTACTCTATTGATAATCTTTTTAGTTCACTAATTGACTACGAGGAAGGAGTGAGCCAAAAGAAGATTAATATAGGTGAATAAAAAAAGGAGAAGAACATTGCACTGAAAGTGGAGGAATAGGAGAGTGATCTTTCATAACCTGAGGATGAGAATGACATTGCATTGATGACTAAGCAATTTAGGAGCTTTCTTTTAAGGAAGTAGAGGAGACGCCAATAGTGGAACAATGGTAAGTTTAATAAGAATATTAAGGTATCTAATGATGTAATTTATTATGAATGCAGGAAACCTGGACACAAAAAATCAGATTGCCCAAACCTAAAAGTCATTCCTAGCAAGGAGAAGGTTGAGGATAAACCAAATGTGAAGAAGGGTAAGAAGATATTCCAAAGAGCTTTTTGGGCGAACTCAGCTTCGGATTCATCAGAAACAAAAAAGGAGGAGAAGTCACCAATTTATTCTTAATGGCAGATAATCTTAATTAGTCAGATCAAGAAGAGGTATGTGACTTAACCTATACTAAACTGTTAGAAGTTTTTGAGAGAATTCATGATACATATAAAAAGCTAAAGAAAATATATCTTAGTCTGAATTTAGAAATGCAAGAATTATAAAAAGAACATGAAATCCTTAGGAATGATCATGTATTAATAGATAACAACCACATGAGCTTACTTGATGAATTTAATGACTTAAGAAAGAAGAAAGTTATTTTAAAATTATCATATGCTCAATTAGAAAAAGAATTTAAGGATTTTAAGAATGAATCAGAAAAAAAGAGCATTATTTAAATTTTAGTAATAATGTGTTAAAAGATTTAAACACATTTCTTAAATTTAAAGTAAAAGCTCTTGAGAAAAATAGGAAATCACCAATACTTGAAAATTTTATTAATCCTATTTTGTATCCAAAATTTTTAAAACCTAGGAAGAGATAGAATAATTATAAAAGATTGAGAAATTCATTTCCTAGAGTTAAATATTGTTCTTGTGGCATAATTGGACACATTGTACACACTTGTACTTTGGATAGAAAAACTCATTTAGTGTGAAGACCTAAGATGCATAACTCAAGACATATCATACATGCATCCATTTTTAAATTGCCAAAAGGAGAACCTAAACTTGTTTGGATTTTCATGTCTAACATTTGATAGTTTTGTAGGCATGCTCTCATACAAGGCCTCATAAGAGCATTTGGTATCTAGACAGCGATTGCTCAAAGTATATGACTAGAGACACTAAACAATTTATATCACTGGAAGCTAGAAGTGGAGGCAGGATTACACTTGGAGATAATACCACTAGGAAAGTGATTGGATCATGTATGATTGGCAACTTGCAAAATTTTTTCATTGAAAATGTGCTACTTGTTGAAGGCTTAAAGCATAAACTGTTGAGTATTAGCCAACTATGTGATAAAGGATATAGTGTAAATTTATTTCCTACTAGCTGCATATTAAGCCTTAATGATAATAATATTTTGTATGGATTAAGAGTAAATACTATTTATATGCTATATTTAAATTGTATCAAAATTCCTAATATTTTTGGCTTGAAAACTATTTTTGCTGAATCATGGTTATGGCATAGGAGACTTTGTCACTCCAACATAAAAAATCTTAGGAAAATTACCTAAAAGGAATTGGTTAGATGTATATTAAAACCAGACTTTACTAAGGATTATCTTTATGATGCATGTCAATTAGGAAAATATGTGAAGTCATCTTTTCAGTCGAATAAGGATCTTAGAACTAGTAAACCTTTGGAGATTTTACATATGGATGTTTTTGGATCAATTGGAATAGTAAGTCTAAGAGAGAATATAGATTTGTGATTGTAGATGATTTTTCAAGATTCACTTGGGTTAAATTCTTATATCATAAGAGTGAATCATTTGAGAAGTTTAGATATTTTTTGACTTGAATTTAGAGGAAATTAGGATGTGAGATTTTAATAATCCAAAGTGATCACGGTGATGAATTTAAAAATAAAAAATTTAAGGATTTTTATAAAGAGAAAAGAATTGATCATATTTTATTTGCACTTAGAGCCCCTCAATAGAATAGAGTAGTCGAAAGAATGAATAGAACATTAATAGAAGCTGCTCAAGCCATGTTGGCAGAATATTCACTTCCTAAATATTTTTGGGCTGAACCGATTAGCACAGCATGTTATGTTTTGAATAAGGTGAACATCAGATCAAAATTAAATAAAATATCCTATGAGATTCTTAAGGGGAGAACACCTAATTAATCATATTTGTATATTTTTGAATGTAAGGTGTTTATTCATAATAATGGAAAATCCATCTCAGGAAAATTTGATCCAAAATCAGATGAAGGAACTTTCTTGGATACTCTAATATTGGAAAATCTTATAGAGTATTTAACAAAAGAACTTTGGTAATTGAGGAGATTACGCGTATTGTATTTGATGAATCTAGAGTATTGGAAGAGACAAATTTAAAAGATGATGAAATAAAAATTAACTCCCAAACGATTGAAAAAGTTAATTTAGAAAAAATTTTGGAATTAGAAAAATCGATGCCTAGAGATTTGAGATTTTCTAAAAACTATCTTAAGGAATTAATTTTTGATGAACCCAGTGAGGGTGTGAGGAATAGGCGTGGACTCAGCAAAAAGTCAATCATTCTGTATTTATTTTAACAATAGAACCCATAAATATAAATCAAGCACATTTGGATGAATTTTGGATTTGACAATGTAAGAAGAATTAAATTAATTTGTAAGAAATGAAGTTTAGGAATTGATTATAAGGTCAAAGGATCAAAGTATAGTTGGAACTAAGTGGGTATTCAATAACAAAATGAATGACTTAGGAGTTGTTGTTAGAAATAAGACTAGATTGTGAAATTACTAGATGGACAAGAGGGGGGTGAATTGTGAAAACTTTTTGGCAATAGTTAAAATCGAAGTAGTTCTAATAATTTTTTTTATGTTTTAAAATTTTAACATGAAAAATTTAAACAACCTTTTTCCAAGCAAATATTGAAAAATAAAATGCATGCAGTAATAAAAGACAATAAGGAAAAAGTACACTGAGATTTTTATAGTGGTTCGGTCAAACCATGACCTACGTCCACTCCCTAGAGTCCTCCGCTCCGGCTATTTCACTACACACAATAGCTCTCCTTTTGCCCCCCTTGGCAAGGCGGAGAATCCCTTACAATACTCCCTTTCACCAACCCGGCGTGGCGGAGTGCCAAACTCTGTTTTCACCCTCCTGGCGACGGCAGCGAACCTTCTCATTTTTCTCCCTCCTAGAGAAGGCAAAGTACCTCAAGGTCACGGATGTAGAAGAGCCTTTCCCCTTGGAGATCCTCCCATAAATTCTTCTAGGGCCACAGGAGGAGCAAGATGCAGCAAGTTCACAACCGTGTGATCTCCCTCACTCTCTTCTCCCTCACAATGCTCACCTTCTCTTTCCTCTCTCAAACCCTAAAGAACTTCTCAAGAGCTCTCTCCCTCGGAATCCCTCTCTAACTACGTTCTCCTCTCTAATTCACACCTTAAAATATGACAAGTTTTACACATAAAAACGGGCTCCAAAATCCCTGAAATCTCAAAGTAGTTGTTACTACGTACAATACGGTTTTTAAATTGTACAGTATGATATGTATAAACAGACTTCGTCCTAGTATGAAGTGGTACGAATAGTTCAAAAACATTCATACAGTATGATATTAAATCGTACGGTACGATCCACAACAATTCTGTTCGTACAGGATGATAGTCGGGACGATCAAACATAGTCTCTGTTCATCATATGGTACGATGTACATCATACAGTATGATGAGACAAAACCCAAGAGATTGTCCAGGATGATCTTTGGGACGATTATAATTCATCTCTATTCATCGTATTGTACGAATTGGTTCGTACAGCACGATGTTAAAATTATAATTAAGCCCAAATTTCTTGCACTAATCACGGGTTAAATTAAGTAAGTATTTAAAATAAATTATAGAGTACGAACGTGTTCGTACAATACTAACGGCGCAAAATAACTTACTTAAGTTAAAACGACTGCTAGGGTTTTGGATTTGAACATATCATACAGTACGATTACATTCGTACGGAACGATCTATTCACAGAATTGTCCTATTAAGCTCTGATCGTATGGTACAAAATAACATCGTACAGTACAATCTACAGAGAATGAAAAACTCTAAATTTTTCATTTAAAAACACTCTCCCCTTGTGTGTGTGCATGGTTGCTCAGACTTTTATGCATTTTGTGGTCAGACTCAAGAAAATAAAAATAAAATAAACAACAAAATACATTGCAGACTCATACTCCTAATCTACCCATTCTTGAGACTTCCTGTCGTCCTGAGTAGCTTTTGATCTTCCTGAAATGTTAGTACTCACAGACAATAGCAAATAAAATAATATTCAATGAATAGATAATTCAAACGATATTATTTGTCATCATCAAAATCTCAAACTCAGGGTCATGGGATGCAACAATCTCCCCCTCTTTGATGATGTCAAATAATATTTGTTGTAAGCAAGTGTTAAAGGCATTTTTTTAAATTTAATTTAAACATAAGAACAAGAAGAAATGAAATAAAAGAAGATGCATTTCGAAAGAAAAAAACATGTATTTAACCATAGAAACAAAATACAACAACCTTCTCCCCTTTTTGACAGCACCAACAAGTGGAGCAAACACTAAAAAAGAAAAAGCAACTACAATACAAAGATAATTTATAGTGGAGGATCCTGATCAGTAGGCGGTGGTGGTGGGTTTGGTTGGAAGTACTAAAAGAGAGTGTCAAAGCGCTGATCAATAGCAGTAAAGCGTTCTCCAAATCATTGCATATCTGTCTCGTGTTGCTAATGTTGTACTTGAATGTGAGTATTGAGACGAGTCTGAAGTTGGTCGAAGCGTTCGACCAAAACATTGTGTGCTGGTGTAGGTTCTTGGGGTGGTGCATGTTATCGTGGACGTGCTGGAGCTGCAGCTGAGGCATCTTCACCTTCTTCTTCATCAAGCACAGGTTCTTCTGGCTCGTGTCCCTGATGGAAAAGAATATGGAAAGAGGCATCCGTATAAAAAATAGGAAGATTGTCAGGTTCACCAGGATAGGTCAATTGATATTTATTTTTGAGAATATATCCTATAAGGTGACCAAGAGCTGTTTTTTTTTTCGGCGAGTGGTAGGGAGACGAACGAAGGTCATATGGCGAATGTAGTCAACAATTAAATCGACCTCGTCGAATTTGGTGTTGGACATGATGAGATAGGTAGCGACAGATAAAATAGGGGTCATGTTGATCTGGTCGCCAGCTTTGGGTATTATAGAGGTTCTAAGGACATGTTGAATAATTATGGCATTTTGAATTAATGATTGGATGAGGGGCTGGTGTTGATAAAAAGCGGTGTTCCTAAGGACTCGATTAACATCGCTCCAATCAAATTCATTTGTGAGGAAGGAACGAACCCTAGGACCTTCAGTGGATAGCCCAATATATTGGGCGATGTCAGCTCTAGTGATTTGTATGTTTTGACAACAAATAAAGGAGTGGAAAGTTGTGTTGTCGATAGTGTAGGTGAGATTTGTTAGAAATTCTAATAAAAATTCGGAGTTGTAGGGAAAGGCCAGGGTGAGGAGGAACTGAAAGATGGTGGAAGCAAAGAGGTTCAGTACCTCAAAATTCAGTGCAGCCTGATTGAGCATTTTAGAAGGAGTAATTTTGCAGGACTTATACTTATGGTAGGTTTCCTCATTTTCAACACTCAGGAACCAAGCGTTGTGACGCCTAGAAGAAGACGAACTTCCAGTTGCCAAATGGCCTCTCTTGCTGGAGCTAGACATCGTGTAGAGTGAAGTGAGGAAGGTGTGAAATGTGAGAAGGACAAGGTGTGAGTGAAGTGAGGAAAGTGTGAGTTAAAACAGCTGCCTAGCCTGGCAATTTATAGAATTTTCCCGGGTACAGTACGAATGTTGATCGTACAGTACGATATGGTATTAATTGTTCTAACGGATCATTTCGGGAAAAGGTGGTCAAAGCGTACTGTACGATAGAGATCGTACAGTACAATCAGAGGAATATCGTTCGTCCCGAGAGTCGTCAGTACGACTTTTGACCAAAAGTATCACACAGTACGAACAAGTGTATTGTACCGTACGAATGACATTAATATCGTACCAAACCCCTTTATTTCAGTCTCATCCGTTTACTGATGTGGATCGTAAAGTACGATGTGTGTATATCGTACAGTACGATCGACAATAATAATGTACCAGCACGCTTAAATTCTTCCCAATCCGGTCGCTGACGTGGCGCATATAGTACGAAGAGGAGATATCGTACCGTGCGATGACCAATAATTTATCGTACCGTACCATGTAAGTCGTACCGTACGATCAACATAGACGAAATTTACCGGTTGGTGTGCTCTGTATAGATTATAGTATACTGTACAGTACGATCTGTGTATCGTACAGTACAATATTACAGAGTCAAGGTTAGTGCTTTATGTGTAGTGAGTGTGTGATGATCAGGATAATCCCTATATATTTTTTTTTATGAAGTTATATCTATGACATCTAATCTAGTCCTCAAGGTGCTAAAGGTGTCGAAAGCTAGAGGTTTTGTGAATATGTCAGCTAATTGATCTCCTGTAACGATGTGATGCAATTCTATATCTCCCTTAGCAACGTGATCTCTAATAAAATGGTGTCTAATGTCTATGTGTTTTATTTGAGAGTGCTGAATTGGGTTCTTAGAGATGCAAATTGTGTTTGTGTTGTCACACATGATTGAAATGGTTTCTATAGGTAGGTCAAGATCAAGAATTTGTTGTTTTATCCATAGTACTTGTACAACACAACTTCCTACTGCAATATATTTTGCCTCGGCTGTGGAAAGTGCTACTGAGTTTTGCTTCCTACTGGACCAAGAAACTAATGATTGTCCTATGAATTTGCAGGAACCAGAGGTGCTTTTTCTATCTATCCTACATCCTGCAAAGTCAGAATCTGAGTACCCTAAGATTTCAAAGGAGGTGTTATGCCTAGGATACCAAATTCCTAAGTTTGGGGTGCCTAGTAGATATCTAAGAATTCTCTTGACAGCAGTTAAGTGAGACTCTTTAGGATCATCTTGAAAACGGGCACAGAGGCACACACTAAACATTATATCCGGTCTACTGGCAGTCAGGTAAAGAAGGGACCCAATCATTCCTCTATATTTTTTTTGATCTACTGATTTTCCACTAGGATCTTTGTCTAATTGAATTGTTGAGCTCATTAGAGTGTTCATGGGTTTAGCACTATCCATTTCATATTTTTTCAAGATATCCTTAATGTACTTTGTTTGGCTAAGAAAGTTTCATTATCCATTTGTTTTACACTAAAGCCAAGAAAGTAATTAAGTTCTCCCATCATGCTCATTTCAAACTCATTACTCATTATTTTTGAAAATTCATCACATAACATTTTATCTGAAGATCCAAATAGAATGTCATCCACGTAAATCTGAATAATAAGAATTTCTTCTTTGACCTTTTGTAAAAAGAGTGTAGTATCTACACTACCCTTTTCAAATCCTCTATCCAATAGGAATGAGCTAAGTCTTTCGTACCATGCTCTAGGTGCTTGCTTTAATCCATAAAGTGCCTTCTTTAATTTGAATACATGGTTTAGAAATTGTGAACTTTCAAATCCAGGGGGTTGCTCAACATAGACATCTTCCTTAATTACCCCGTTCAGAAATGCACTCTTTACATCCATTTGATATAACTTAAAGTTCTTGAAGCAAGCAAAAGCTAAGAGCACTCTTATGGCTTCTAGTCTAGCAACAGGGGTAAAGGTTTCTTCAAAATCTATTCCCTCAATTTGGTTGTACCCCTTAGCTACTAGTCTGGCATTATTCCTTATTATTGTTCCTGAATCATTCACCTTATTCTTGAATACCCATTTTGTTCCAATAACACTTTGTTCTTTAGGTCTCTTGACTAACTCCCAAACATCATTCCTGATGAATTGGTTCAACTCTTCTTGCATTGCTAGAATCCAAAATTCATCTCCTAAGACTTGATCTATATTTGTAGGTTATATCATAGAGATGAATGCTGAATGACTAACCCCCTTCCTAAGTCCATGCCTAGTTCTTACACCTTCTGAAGGGTCTCCTAAAATTAACTCGTTAGGATGACTAGAAGAATATCTCCATTCTCTAGGCAAATCTTCCTGAGATTCTACCCTTTCTCCTAAGGTCATAGTCTTTACTCCTTGAATTGCCTCTATTTTATTATCTTCAATTTTAGATTCAAATGGCTTATCTGATTCATCAAATACCACATAGGTGGACTCTTCTACTACTAGGGTTCTCTTAATAAAGATTCTATAGGATTTACCTACAGATGAATAACCTAAGAAGACACCCTCATCAGACTTGGGATCAAATTTTCCTAAGGGATGTTTACCATTATTCGAGATGAAGCACTTGCACCCAAAGACATGTAAGTGTGAACGGTTTGGTGTCTTACCCTTAAGAAGTTCATAAGGAGTTTTTGTTCAGCTTAGATCTAATGTTCACCCTATTTAAAACATAACATACTGTGTTGACTGCTTCTGCCCAAAAGTATCTAGGAAGGGTGTACTCCGCTAATATTTCCCTAGCGGCTTCTACCAAGGTTCTATTCTTCCTTTCTGCTATACCATTTTGTTGTGGTGTTCTAGGGGCTGAGAAAATGTGTTCTATTCCTAGCTCTTGACAGAATGATTCAAATCTATCATTTTGAAATTCTCCACCATGATTGCTATGAATTGTTGGGATTTCACAACCTAATTTCCGTTGAATCCATGTGGAGAAAACCTTAAATTCTTCAAAAGACTCATTTGCATGTGCTAAGAATCTTATCCAAGTAAATCTAGTGAAGTCATCTACAATCACAAATCCATAATTTTTCCCACCTATGCTGGCTATACTAACAGGTCCAAATAAGTCCATGTGTAGGATTTCTAGTGGCCTAGCAGTGATCACATCTCTAATTGAATGAAAAGATGATTTGACTTGTTTTCCTAGTTGGCAAGCATCACATAAATGATCCTTTGTGAAATCTAACTTATATACGCCTCTAACTAGGTTTTTCTTAGTGATGTTTCTAAGAGTTTTCATACTAGCATGGCATAGTCTCCTATGCCATAACCACGAGACATCAACTATTATTTTCAAATAAAATGAATTTGAACTATCAATGCAATCAAGGTCTAACATGTAAACATTGTTCATTCGTTTTCCTTCTAAAACTAGTTTATCATTTAAACTAATCAGGCATTTATCAGATAGAAATTTGATATCAAAACCTTTGTCACACAGTTGACTAATGCTAAGTAAATTATGTTTCAAACCATCAACTAGTAAGACATTTTCAATTAAAAAATTTTTAGCATTACCAACAATACCTGAGCCTATCACCTTCCTGGTAGTGTTGTCTCCCAACATTACTTTGCCTCCAGTTTTGGTCTCCAGTAGGATGAACTTCTTCATATCTCCAGTCATGTGTCGCGAGCAGCCACTATCCAGGTACCACATGCTCTTACCAGGTCTTTTGTGAGAGCACCCCTACAATTTCATTTAAAGATTAGATTTGGGAACCCAAGTGAGTTTGGGTTCCTCCTTATGCTTGCATGAATGAGATGTATGCATGCTATGCTATGATGGATGCAGTTTGGGTCTCCATACTAAGTGTGTCATACGGTAAATTGTGCAGGTACGGGCTATGTGACCTAGCATGCCACAAGAGAAGTACCTAACACCAGGAAATGGGTTTACTAATCTATGTGGGTGGTGATGCCTCTTCCTAAAGTTATGTGATGCATGCTGTGTTGGTGGTTTTCTAGGCTGGCCTAATGTGAGTGATGCAATTTCATTTTCTAGTTCTTTGATTCTTTAACTAAAAGTGTTGTTTTGATATGTCAATCCATGAACTTCTATTTTTAACAAATGCTCATTGTGATCTACTTCTAATGCAAGTTTGCCTAATCTATGAAAAGCTTCTTCTTGTTCAACATGAGTGGTTTTCAAGGTTTCATGCGTTTCAGTTAGTTCAATATGCTTCTTATTTAATGCATCATACTCATCAAGAAGTAGCATTAGATCATGATCTAAATCAGAATTTTCCTTAAACAACTTAGCTTGCTCGGTTTGTAAAGAACTAAATTCAATATTAAGCTTGGCATGTATCTTTTTCAACTTCCTATACGAGTCATGGATATTTTCAGAAATAAGCAATAATTCTTCATATGAAAGTTGGCATACCTCATCTTGATCCAATTGATCAAGGTTATCATTAGCCACAAGACACAGATTTGTTACCTCCTCCTCTGCTTCTTTTTCTGATGATTCTAAGGCAGAGTCGGCCCAAAAAGCTTTTTGTGTCTTTATCTTTCCTTTCTTGTATTTTGCTTTGTCATCTCCTTTCTCCTTAGGTGGTTGACTCTTCAGATTGGGGCAATCAGCTTTAAGGTGACCTGGCTTCTTGCATTCAAAACATATTGTATCAGATGAAACCTTATTGGACCTTAAGTTCTTACCTTTATTCCAGCTGTTCTGTGTTGGTGGAATTTTGAAAACATATTTTTAAAAATATTAGTTTTCTTTGGAAATTTCAGAATTGAGGTTGAATCTTAATTCTAAAAGTCGAACCAGCTCGTTCGAAAAATTATATCACCCCGAAGGATGAAAGTAAAATCCCATAACGGCGTTCGGACTTAGAATTATGTGATTCATCTCGAATATCATAGCTAGACTCTAAAGTGAACTTCACACGGCCCCGAGGGGACAAGGTAAAGATCAACTAAATGTCTGGTTATGATATTCGAGGGGTATGATTGTCGATCTCATATACAAAGCCTTATCAAAGAAGAATGTATCTCCCCGAAGGGAAATAACACCTTTCAATGATAATTCTTCTAATACGATAAAGACAATCATTTTTTGAACTTTTCCCAAAGAAGTCTAAGAAGATTTTTAAAAAAGGTTAATTTTGAAATCAGGTGTGTGGGGTTCCAAATCTCTTACGAGCGCAAGCCCTCGTAGTTAATTACATCGTAGGGAGACAGAGTCCCCTACGAAAACTCTCGATTAAAATAAGAATGAAATTTTATTAGATTTTCTAAGAGTGATATCAAAAAAAGGAATAGAATCTTTTAGAGAATCAAAAGGGAATGGATCAAGATTGAACAGTTATTAACAGAGTCAAAAGAGGAGAGGTAGGGGACACCTTGAGATTCCAGAACCATCCAGAAGTGTACCAACTTAGTCTAAACGTTGGGCTTTACATTTTAGGATTGGAAAGAAGTTTAATTTGAGTTGAACATTTTATTAGAAGTTTGGGACTATATTCCTGAAATTGGGGTCTTATAATCAAAGATCAGCCCCGGATCCTAAATCTAATTTGGACGCTGGACCACAGCCATCTGAACCTAACTAATGCAGTGCAGAACCTGGTCTTACCCCGGCCTGGATTGGGGAGCCAGCTAACCACCTAGTCGATTTAAAATACATGAACCCGGTCTTTTATGAAAGAGTGGTAGGGACGTTGTAATTAAAGTTTTGAAGAGTTGGGGCCGACATCTAAAAAAAATTTCCTAGTTGGCCCCTTTAACTTATGTTGGGTGCTAAAATGCTAAACTGATGCAATTAAGATTTTTGACTCTTTTAGTTCGTATCTAATGCAATGCATGCTGGTTGACAACTTCCAAATCAAGTATGCTTGAAATTTTAAAAACAGACTTAGAAAATAATTTTTTAGAAGATCGGGCTTCCCCAGGTCCGGCACCTCGTCCTCATAGGTCAGACTATCCGGACTCTACCCGCAAGCGGGGAAGGGTCTAAAACAAGGAAAGAAGAGGTGCAAAAATATGCATGCGTCCCCGGGGTCGATCCCCGGCTAATTCCCTAAATTCGTTATCTTTCTATGTTATTTAGACTCACTAAAATTTTAGACTTTTTAAAATTATGAGTATAAAACTTTCACACCCTTACGAGTCTCACGTGTCCAGGCTAAAACAACAGCGGCACACAATCGTCAAAAAACTAAGAAAAGCAGGCAATCCTAGAGGCAATCAACTCATCACATTAAATATAAATTAACTAATAAATGTCCATAGGCAAAGTTGCCTTGCTTATTACAAACCAGAGTTTTGCAGAAAGTAAAGTGGCCGGGCACCACTGACAACAACCCGGATTCTAAGCCTAGTAATGATGCAAGTTATTTTGAGTGGGATACCCTCAATCTTCAAGTCTTCATTTTTGCTCTTCTTTAGACTCCTTTTCTTCAAACTCCTTGGGTTCTTCGCAACAAGCTACTCAAATGGATAAGAGGGCACTTCCCTTTAGAGGGGAAGGCCACTCTTTCCTCTTTGGATATAAGAGAAGTGTGATCCAAATTTGGATTTCCAAATGAAAAAGGAATAGTTCCCAAAAGGGCATCCTTTCCTCTTTGGAATCCAAGCTTTGGACCTAAATATCCCAACTCAAACTTAACTTTCACAACACTTGATAATTTACAAATTACATTTATATCAAATCAAAAATCTAGACTCACCTGCAGGGTTATCCTAAGCAGTTAAAAAAAAACAATTATTCCCAAGCAGTTGTATATATGTGCAGAAAAGTAAGTAAAAACACACTGGCCACGCTCTTTTATTTGGGGGCTTTAGCAGCTGAAGCACCTGTGCAAGCATTTATAACAATTAACATTTATTATTAACTTAGCCCCCTTTTTATTGTCCTGCATGAGCGTGGCCACCTGCAGAAAATTATGTGAACATCCAGATCGCACCTAACCTAAGGGTAATATAGTCGCCAAACACATCAATCCATCCACAGAGTGCAGAAAAGTAAGCAGATACAGCAAAGCAATTTCATCCACAACATGCAGTGAAAACCACGAAAAACCCGGCACACAACAGTAAAGTAAACACCGACCTAACCTAAATCTAGAGTTGGTTGTCCTAGCACATCATCTAAAGTGTGTGTAAAAGGTCGTGTGGCTGGGGTAGGTCCTAAAGTGGGTGATTAGTTAAAGTTGTCTAAAATTCTGGGTTTATTAAGACTTAAAAGGGGAATTTAGATTAATGTTTAAATATTAATATATTAAGGATTTTGATTAAATATATTTTAAGAGTTAATTGATTACTACCTTTGTTTCACACCGAGGCCGTGAAGTTTATTGCACCTTCCTTGGGGCTAAGCTAATAGCCTCGTAGGCATGGGTTACCAGTAGCAATCGGGATTAATTAAGCTACTTTATATTGGTTGGAATTAAGGAAGTGAATTTATATCAAGGAGAGTTGATTACTAATTTTAGTGGGTTGGTTGAAAGCTTTTAATAACCTATTAAAAGAATTTTAAGGGTTAGAAGAGTTAACAAATTTCACAGAGTTATCCGGGTATGCTAACTAAGAGGTCAAGATTTGGCTTTCAAAATTAGAGTCAATCTTGTAGGTTTTAAATTTTTAGTAAATAATAGACTTATTCATGAGTTGTTAAACAGGTGGCACACTCAATGTGGAGTTTCCTATGGGAAGTTATGATTTTAGATGTTCTGGCCCATTCTGACCCAAGGTCACCTAAGATGTTGAATCCTTGGTTTTAGCTAGATTATGGAGGTTTGATGTTTCCAGGAAGTGATAGAACCTAATTGAAGTCACTATCCACTAAGTTGATTAATCAAGAATTCTCTATAATTAACAGTGGATTTTAGGAATTTTACACATTTGTAGGGAGTATCAAATTACTACAACTAAGGAATCTACTTAAGGGTTTAAACCCAAATGAGCCCTAAACTCCTTAAGATCGATTCCAAAGGTCACAAATGACCCAAGGACAGATCAACAAGTGTTTAAAACCCTTTTGGGATTTTTAAGATTTAATTACAGTTGGTTAGACCCTAATTACCTAAGGACCAAGCTAAGACAAGTTTAAAGATCAATTTGAGAGGGTTTCAATTCTTATTGATTAAGGGGTCAATTAAGGACAATTAAGGACATTTTAATGGATTTTAGGAGTTAAGAAAAGTTCATTATCAATTGATTAGGGTTAATAGGCCATCTCTAAGAAGGATTTTTGGGGCTCCTACTTGGGGAACCAAATGAACCCCAAATTTGATGAAATTTGGGCCATAGGATCACGTGACCCTAAGGACCAAACCCACCAAATTTGAGCTTAAATGGATCACTCTAAGGTGGTTAACCAAACCACCCAAGGTGAGCTCTAAGTCACCTTCAAATCACTATGGGGGTCTATCCTAGGCTTGGATTGGGGCAAAATCAGTGGCTCTACACTCCTCATCCTACGCATCATCAACACACCAAAAATCACACCCTAAATCCCATTGGATAGGTCTATATCCCCTTTTAAATTTAAGGGTCAAACCATGACCCTTAAATTTAAAAAATTAGGGAAAATGCCCTTGAACAACTTAAAATGGGGAGATAAAATTTGGACATGTCACAAACATGCCCAATTTCAATCCCCCAAAATTCCAGACCTGGTGGACATGTATTTAAAAAGTAATTAAAGAAATTCATAAAATGCTCAAATTGAAATTAAACCTAAGACTGACCTAACCAGGGTCTGGAACCATAAGGCTTTTGTAGAACTCCCTGAGACCTTTCCAATGAGCCTAAGAACACCTAATTTGGACAAGTGTGCAGGGAGTTATGAATTTTTGAAGTTCCCTTGAATTTCTGGATTTATTAATCCGGCAATTACACAGTCAGCAGCCATTACCACGCGGCGCGCGCTGATTCGCCAGGCAATGAATGGCGCTAACCGTTAATGGCCGGATTAACCACAGCCATCGGATGGCGGATCGAACGGCTGGGATCAAAGGCGCTCCGATACCGCGGGATCTAATCCAAGCCGCTGATCAAGATCAATGGCTAGGATTTCGTCTTCAACCTCCCGCTCGTATCCGAGAGCACAGAGCTTCTCCGGCTTGATTCGGGCGATCCCGCCGGCGAACTCCGATGAAATTTCACAGGGAGGATCAGGACGATGGAAACTTCCAATCCAACGGTGGAGATCTGTTGGGGTGAAGGTTTCCTTCACACTTGACCAAACTACCTAGCTAGGGAGCTCGGGATGAAGAGATTACCGCAGAGAAGGCCTCAACGAATGAGCTTCTCTATCAGGAAGCTTCAGGGGATGGTGGCGAACAGTTCTCCTTCAGGCATCGGGGTCAGAGGACGGCTGAAGGTGCGACTTCGAGCGGGACGCCGAAGGCTTTCTCGGGCGCTTGCTCGAACGGATGGTGGGATCGATCTCTAGGCTCGAAGGAAGCTTCTAGGAGTTCGAAGGAGCTCTGGGGATCGAACGAGAGCGAATGCCAATTCCTCGTGAGGTCTGGCGAGCTCAGGGGTATTCGGCGACCCTTCGGGAGCTTGGATGGCCGGGATTGAACTGGGGAAGGCTCGGATCGCTGCCAGGTGGATGATGGCGACGTCCAGGAGGGATCGTGGAGATCAAACCGGTGGGCAGCAGCCTTGAGCCAGGGATTATCTGGGGGGGACCACCGGAACATAAATTCCATTGGCTCCGACTGCCGCCGGCCATGGCCTGGGTCGGGTTGACTGGGGGAGACCGATGGGGACATGCTGAAGCCAAGGGTGAAGTCAATTTGGCCTGGGGAGGCCTGGATCGAACTGGTGACTGGGTTGGACCCAAACCTGCTCGGTTTGAGTCGATTTGGGCTCGATCCGAGCCAGGCCAGACCCTGGGCTTAGTATGGGAGGTAGGTCTGGGTCTGGTGCACCCAATGCAGGTAGCAATTGGATCCAATTTGATCTGGGTTGAAAGATGGCTCGGGTTGATCCAAACCTGCTCGATTCGGGTCGATTTGGGCTCAACCCAGGTCAGGCCAGACCCTGGGCTTGAGGTGGGAAGTGGGTCTGGGTCTGGTGCACCCAATGCAAGTGGCAATTGGGTCCAATTTGACCTGAGCTGGGAGATGGCTCGAATCCAAGTGTTTTTGGCTACTTTGGGTTAGCCTAACTCTTGACCCAAGCTAGCCCAAGGCATGGGCTGGCTGGAGGAGATGTATTGAACCTAGGGCCACCTATGGGAGGTGTTGGTCGAGTTCAATTGGGCTTAGGTTGAGAGTTGGCTCAATCCCAAGTGCTTTTGGGCACTTTGGGCTAGCCTAACTCTTGACCCAAGTGAGCCCAAGGGTTGGGCTGATCAAGGAAGGTGTATTGGGTTAATGGGCACTCAATAGCACCTTGATTTGGATTCAATTTGGTTAAGATCAAAAAATGGCTCAAGGGAGGCCTCTTCTTGGTCACTTGGGTCAAGCCATATGGCTAACCCAAGTGAACCCAAGTGAACCCAAGGTTTGGGTCACCAAGAGGGGTCTCTTGAGTACCCAAGAGGTTATCCCATACATTCAAAGGACTTGGAATGGACTTGATTCAAAAATTTGAAAGAGGAAGGGTGTATGGGTCCATGGGTCAAACTTGGTTGACTTGGTCAACCAGGTTGACCCAAGGTCTGGGTTTGAGTTCAACAAGTTGAGTTTAACATTTAAAATTCATTGGAAGTGGTTTCAAAGAGTTTGGAATTGATTTGATTTGAAATGGCCATTTGAAATCCCATAAGGGTATTTTGGTCAATTTTGACCTATTGGTCAACTAGGGTCAAAAATGGATCTGAAAAATGCAGTTTACTGTTCAGTGGGTTAAAATCAAGAGTCTGGAAGTGATTGGAGGCTCTGATAAAGGCTCCAAGATCAAAATCTCAAAGGGGTTAGGTTCAGTGGCATAGGCTGTAAATATTTGAAGGTTTTATAGCCTTTGAATTTTAATTCAGATTCTGAGGTTAGAGACCTTAGAATGGGCTCAAAATTAGAGGGTAGCCTCTAAAGACATATCTTATCACTTTGCAAGTGATATACCCTGGATTAGAGGCCATTTGACTGGGTTTTGAAATGTTTGAAAAATCCTTGAAAAGGGTCTTTAGGACAAGACCTTAGGACTTTGGATTTGAGTTTGGATTTCTGGATTTGGAATGGATTTCAAGTTTGAATGATCAATACTGGGGTATCCAAATAATTTACAATCATGTGGTGATTGTTAGTGAATGGATAGGATCAAAGCTAGATCAAAGGTGGAATCAAAGTCTAAGTTAAATTTTGGATTTTCAAGTGGATTGAATCAAAGTTTGGATGTGTTTGAAATTTGAATTAATTGGGGTTTGAGTTGAATGAAGTATGAGATTTAAATTGATCAAAGGTTGAAATTGATCAAAAGGTAGAAGTTGATTTGAAGTTGGAATTGATCAAAGATAGGGATTGATTTGAGTCTAGATTAGTCCTAAGATCTAAAGGGGTTTTAGGATCTAGGATCTAAGGGAACCTTAGGCTCTAGAGTAGGCCCTAAGGTCTGGCTCTAGGAAAGGATCCTAAGGTCTAGAGTGGATCCTAGGGCCTAGAATTAATCTGGAGTTTGGAAGGGTCTTAGTGACCTCATACCAAAAATGAGGTCAACATTCTGATGATGCTTCTATTTTCTCTTCAGGAAATTTTTAAACGGTCGGGTCATCAATGCTATCTCATCCTCTTCCTCCCCTGTAGAGCTTTCACTTTCTGAGTTTCTTGCTTTTAATGCCACCGTTCGCTCCTTCTTTTTTTCATCTGCATCACTTTGTCTCTGACTCACTCCTTGCTTGTATGCAATGAGTGACCCAAGGAGATTATCAATAGAGTACACGTTAAGGTCTTTAGATTCAGTGATAGCAGTTATCTTTGCATCATAGGAACTAGGTAAGCATCTAAGAATTTTATTTACTTGCTCAGAATTTGAAATCTCTCTACCTAATGCATGCAAGGATGTCACGATTTGGTTGAACATAGTGTACATGTCAGATATTGTTTCGCTAGGTTTCACGCGGAAGAGTTCATAATCGTGCAGTAAAATATTAAGCCTAAACTGTTTTACTTCACTTGTTCCTTCGTATGTAATGCACGGTCTATCCCAAATCTCCTTACCAGTGGCACATGTAGAAACTCTCATATAATCCTCAGACTTCAATGCACAGAAAAAATAATTTAAACATTTAGCATTCAATTGGGCTAATTCCCCATCCTCATTGCTCAATTCATTAAAAGGTACAAGAGTTTTCAATCCATTAACAGTTTTAAATGGTGCAACATATCCATCGTTCACTAACATCCAAATGCGGTAATCAATAGATTGTAAAAAAATAGACATTCTAATTTTCCAGAAATCAAATGGAATGTTATCAAAAAGAGGTGGACTGGTTATTGAATAACCCTCCGCAGTATTGCGATTACCAAAATGTGACATGATCGTTTTTTCAAGGTTTTCTAAAACATTATTTTTGAAAACAGGCTCTGATACCAATTCAAATTACTAGATGGACAAGAGGGGGGTGAATTGTGAAAATTTTTTGACAATAATTAAAATCTAAGCAGGAGTTCTAATAATTTTTTTGATGTTTTAAAATTTTAACATGAAAAATTTAAATAACCTTTTTTTATCAAATTTTCCCAAGCAAATATTGAAAAATAAAATGCACACAGTAATAAAAGACAATAAGGAAAAAAGCACACTGAGATTTTTATAGTGGTTCGGTCAAACCATGACCTACGTCCACTCCCCGGAGTCCTCTGTTCCGGGTATTTCACTACACGTAATAGCTCTCCTTTTGCCCCCCTTGGCAAGGTAGAGAAGCCCTTACAATACTCCCTTTCACCAACCCGGCGTGGCGGAGTGCCAAACTCTATTTTCACCCTCCTGGCGATGACAGAGAACCTTCTCATTTTTCTCCCTCCTGAAGAATGCAAAGTACCTCGAGGTCACAGATGTAGAAGAGCCTTTCCCCTTGGAGATCCTCCCACAAATTCTTCTAGAGCCACAGGAGGAGCAAGATGCAGCAAGTTCGGAGCAACCGTGTGATATTCCTCACACCTCTTCTCCCTCACAACGCTCACCTTCTCCTTCCTCTCTCAAACCCTAAAGAACTTCTCAAGATCTCTCTACCTCGGAATCCCTCTCTAACCATGTTCTCCTCTCTAATTCACACCTCAAAATATGACAAGTTTTACACATAAAAATGGGCTCCAAAATCCCTGAAATCTCAAAGTAGACGTTACTATCATACAGTACGGTTTCTAAATCATACATTATGATATGTATAAATAGACTTTGTCCTGGTACGAAGTGGTACGAATAGTTCAAAAATATTCGTACAGTACGATATTAAATCGTACGGTACGATCCACAACAATTCTATTCGTACAGGATGATAGTCGGGATGATCAAACATCATCTCTATTCATCGTATGGTACGATGTACATCGTACAGTACGATGAGACAAAACCCAAGAGATCGTCTAGGACGATCTTCGGGATGATTATAATTTGCCTCTATTCATTGTATTGTACGAATTGGTTCGTACATTACGATGTTCAAATTATAATTAAGCCTGGATTTCTTGCACTAATCACGGGTTAAATTAAGTAAGTATTTAAAATAAATCGTACAGTACAAACGTGTTCGTACAGTACGAACGGTGCAAAATAACCTACTTAAGTCAAAACGATGGTTAGGATTTTGGATTTGAACATATCGTACAGTACGATTACATTCGTACGGTACGATCTATTCACAGAATCATCCTACAAAGCTCTGATTGTACGGTACGAAATAACATCGTACAGTACGATCTACATATAAAGAAAAACTCTAAATTTTTCATTTAAAAATACTCTCCCCCTGTGTGTGTACATGGTTGCTCAGACTTTTATGTATTTTGTGGCCAAACTCAAGAAAATAAAAATAAAATAAACAACAAAATACATTGCAGACTCATACTCCTAATCTACCCTTTTTTGAGACTTCCTGTCGTCCTGAGTAGCTTTTGATCTTCATGAAATGTTAGTACTCACAGACAATAGTAAATAAAATAATGTTCAATGAATAGATAATTCAAACAACATTATTTGTCATCAGCAAAATCTCAAACTCGGGGTCATGGGTTGCAACAGATTGGTGGCTAAGGGGTATAATCAGATTGAAGGGATTGATTTTGAGGAGACTTTTTCCCTTATAGTGAGACTTAAAGCAATTTGGATTTTATTTGTCTTTGCTTATTTTGGAGGATTCAAATTATTTCAAATGGATGTTAAAAGTGCCTTTGTAAATGGTGTGATTAAAGATGATGTTTATAATGAACAACCTCCAGGTTTTGAAAATTCAAAAAAATACTCAAATCATATTTTTAAATTAAAAAGGGCATTGTATGGATTGGAACATGCACCTAGGGCTTGGTATGAGAGGTTAAGCACTTTCCTACTTTAGAAATCTTTTGAAAAAGAAAGTGTGGACACCACTCTCTTTTTAAAGAAATAGGGAGATGTTATACTTATTATACAAATTTATGTTGATGATATCATCGTTGGATCAACAAATAAAATTTTTTGTGATGATTTTTCTAAAATAATGAGTAGTGAATTTGAGATGAGTCTAATGGGAGATTTGAGTTACTTTCTAGATTTTAACATTAAGCAAATTGAGGAAGAAACATTTCTTAGCAGTCAAAGTATGTTAAGGATATCCTCAAAAAGTATGAAATAGACAATGCTAAACCTGTTAGTACACATATGAGTTCCTCAATTTAGTTGGATAAGGACCCAAAAAGAAAATATACTAACCAAAAAAATTTTAGGGGAATAATTGGATATTTGCTTTACTTGACTGCTAGCAGGCCCAATATTATATTTAGTGTTTGTTTGTGTATTAGATTTCAATCAAATCTAAAAGAATCACATTTGACAGCAATAAAAAGGATTTTGAGATATCTATTGGGAACTCAGAACTTAGAGATTTGGTATCCTAAGTTTTGCTCTTCATTTAAAATAGTTGGATATTCAGATTTGGACTTTACAAGTTATAGGATTGATAAAAAAAGTACTTATAGAACTTGTCAATTTATAGAAAATTCTTTAGTTTTTTGGTCCAGTAGAAAACAAAATTTTGTAGCCCTATCTACTATTGAAGCTAAATACATTGCCTTAGGAAGTTATGTGGCACAAGTTCTTTGGTTGAGACAACAATTAATTTACTTAGGATTTATAATAGGCACAATTTTAATTTATTGTGATAACACTAGTGTCATTTACATTTTAAAAAATTCTATTTAATATTCTAGAACCAAACATATAGACATAATGCATCATTTCATAAGGGATCATGTATCCAAAGGAGAAATTGAACTGAATCATGTGTCAACTGAAAATTAACTTGCAAATATTTTTACAAAACCATTAGCCTTTGATACTTTTAGTACATTAAGAACAAGGCTTGGTATAATTGATCTTAATACTTAATGAAAATTTTCTGTAAACTTGATATGTGTCTTTGTGTGTTTTCTATTCTTGTCTTTTATGTGCTTATTTGTGCTTGTGATTTTATTTTTTTGTTTTTACGTTTTGTGTGATTTTGAAATATTTTCACCAGATTTCCTATTTTTGATCGATCGTGTAAATTTTTCTAAGTGTTCTATTCATACTGTACGAAATTATTTTCGTCTTGTATGAATTCTGTAGTATTTCGATCATTATTTTAAACTGATTACAAAATATTTTCATTTTCCAATACATATCATAATATACGATATCTATATCGTCCCGAATGATGTGTATTCATTTGTATATACGCAGCTAGACGGTTATCCGAGAAGAATCAGTTATTATAACTGATCGTACATACACACCATTAGTTTGTATGTATGAACCACGTGTTATTTAATGTGGGGGTTGAATCTAATCGTTATTAAAATAATCTTAAATAACCGATCTTCCATGATGAACACCTATTCGTCTGTACGATCGTATGGTCAAAAGCCTGTACAAAAAGATGTCTCGTAACTTGCATGATTATGAAAAGTCATTTTCTTTTGTCATGTATGAATCATCAATCGTATAATACGAACCTATTTTTGTATGTACGAAATATCATTTTTCTTTAAATACAAGAACTTTAGAATTTATTTTCATTCACTTCAATAGCCTTTTCCAATCCTTAAAATCTTAGCAATGGCCAGTTCTAGCAAGAGGGGTAGACTCACTAAGGGACCGTCTTCCAGGGTTGGAGACGATAACTTTCTATCCAAAGCTAATGAGAATTCTTTTCTTAGGTTTATTTCTGCCAAGATTACTCCTTCTAGAATCCTACTTCAAGAGGATACCCACTTTCAAGTGATGCCTCTTTTCTCTATCACTCAATTTGTTTTTATCCTTACCTTGATTCATGCCTATAACAAAGAAATATTTCACTACTTTCTGGCAAACATGTCATTTAGTGAGGATGAGAGTAGGATCATATCTTTTATTTTTAAGAAGATGGTAGAAATAACTAAGAAAGATTTGGGAACCTTTTTGAATTTAAGAACTCAAGGAGTTAGAGCCCACATTTTAACTCTACATCTAATTTTGATTGGACTGAAAGAAATAAAGTTATTAGAGGGATTGAACAAGTATGTCATTTGCCTAGGGTCTCTTCTTTAAACCAAAATATAAGGGTCATTCAGCATGTTCTTAGAATCTCTATTATTCATAAAGCTGGTAACTGCATTAACATTACTCCTCTTCTGTCCACTGTTACTTACCTTATCATGACTGATCAACCTATAGATGAAGCTCAACTTATTATTGACTATATTCATAGCCTTTCTGAAGTTGGACATGTCTCTCAAAAGAGGAAGAAAAACATTACTTTAGGATACCTAGTGACGTATATCTTTGAGAAGAAGTAAAATTTTGTTCATCTTAATCCTCTATTTGAATTGCCTATCTACTTCACTGATGCTTCATTTCGAGCACTTTTTGGAAGAGATAATAATACAAGTGAGGATTCTAAGGGAGAAAGGGGAGCACCTACACTTGCACCTGTTCATGGACCTGACTTTTAGGAGATGGTCTAGTGCCTTAACCAACTAGAGAGTTATTTTGATCAGTTCTTTGATCAAATTCAGACTCACCTACAACAGTAGGATGCATAATACCAACAGGACATGAGTTAAATTCGAGGTCAGTTTGGCTTAGTGAACACCAATGTGGCTATGATGAATATATAGCTATTTTTTAATCTTCAATCAGCCACCTCCTCTACACCAGGGCCCCTTAGATTTATAGATGTACTTCTTGTGTGTTGTCTTTGTCAGCCCTTAAGGATGTGATGTGATGATTTCTATAGTTTTTGTACTTATGTTTGTTTAGTATTTTATGTACTTATCTTGTGTCACATCTTTGATGTTATTATTTTTTTTATGATTTGAGATAGATGTTTTGATATCAAATGTGGTTCATTGTATCATCTTTATAATTATATCAATAAAAATATCTTGTTCTGTTTAGTTGATTTTGTTCTTTATTTGAAATGTTAGTTTGCACTACGAAAAAACACGCGATTACCGTCGGATTTTCAGGCGGAAAATTCTGGACGGAAATAAACGGCGTAGGTACCGGCGGATTTGCTCGACGAAAAGTTTGCGTCAACCTTTCCAGCGCAAAATACGCCGTAAATTTACCGACGCCAGTTTCGCCGGCAAATCCGACGGTATAGGGTTGCCTGAACCATTTCCGTCGCACGTTACGGCGGAACAATTCCGGCGTACGTTACCGGCGGACATTGCGCCGGCGTATTTAAACTCAACGAAATATATCTGACGGATAAGA
The DNA here is from genome assembly GCA_022539455.1 of Dendrobium nobile. Taxonomy (NCBI): domain Eukaryota; kingdom Viridiplantae; phylum Streptophyta; class Magnoliopsida; order Asparagales; family Orchidaceae; genus Dendrobium; species Dendrobium nobile. The sequence continues at coordinate 47,445,505 of CM039729.1, forward strand.
CGTCGGAAATGATACCGACGTCACTAGTGTAAATACCGGCGGAACTTCCGCCGGTAAAAGCCCTATTTCCTGAACCCGAACCCGAACCCCTCTGGCCGTCATTCGTTTCCTTCCATTCTCTCACTTCGACTGCTTCGCCCGTCGCCCTTCGTCGCCGTTCGTCACTCACCGTGGTTAGACGTCACCCATGGTCACCGGACTTCGCCATCGACGGTCACCGGACTTCGCCGAGCCTCCTTCCTAGTCACGCGCCGCCGCCTCTCTCCCTAGTCGCGCGCCGCCGAGGAGATAACCGAAGGTATTTGTTTGTTTTCAATTTTTTTTGCTATTTCGGTTGGATTACATATAGCATTAGCCTTAAGTCCATATTTTTTTTATGCTTTAGTCATGGTTGTTAGCACTAGACATTTGCAAGATGATGTACTTTGGTGCATGCTTTTTTGTTGATGATATTATTCTTGTTGATAAGACTAGAGAGGGATTTGAAGGTAAACTTTGATTATGGAGATCAACATTAGCCCATATCTTTTTGCTTTAGTCATGGTTGTTAGCACTAGACATTTTCTTGAGGATGTACCTTGATTCCAATCTTCAACCAAAATTCAATTCTTTGCTCACCACTTACATTTTCAATCACTACTACCTACTACCTTACTTTCATCAACTTAATTAGATCAACCCTACAAGTGATCTAACTCCTTGCTCCTCTCGCAACTCGATCCTCCCTACGCACTCATCAGCAACTCCTTGATTTACGGTTCAAATGTTCTCTCTGTTGAGGTTAATCCATCACCACCATTTATTTTGATGGGCCTATTTTCCTCTGTGGCTCCCACTTTTAGAGCATCCGGTCCCTATTTCACTTAGTTTTTTTTAGTAAGGTTCATAAACACATCAACACAAGATGCTCTCTACTTTTCATGCTAAATTTACCTTTATTTTCATTAAAGTTGATATTTTGAGCTAACAATTCCACTCACTTTCTTTATTATCGATAAGGTTTCTTTTGTTCATCCCACATTTGCTAGAGGATGTACCTTGGTGCATGCTTTTTGTTGATGATATTGTTCTTGTTGATAAGACTAGAGAGGGAGTTGAAGGTAAACTTGGATTATGGAGATCAACATTAGTCTATTTTTTTATGCTTTAGTCATGGTTGTTAGCATTAGACATTTGCTAGAGGATGTACCTTGGTGCATGCTTTTTGTTGATGATATTGTTCTTGTTGATAAGACTAGAGAGGTAGTTGAAGGTAAAGTTGGATTATGGAGATCAACATTACTCCATATCTTTTTGTTTTAGTTGGCTGAGAAGGAAATTTTTTTTTTTGTCAATGCTACAGGTTTCCGGCGGATTTTGCGCCGGAAGTTCGCCGGAAAAGACAATACAACAAATCGTATCGTATGTACCGTCGTCTTTGTTCTGTCGGAAATTACCGGCATATACTTTGCGTCGCAAGCGAGTTCGTGGGGTTTCTACATACACTTTGCGGCGTTTTATCCGTCGGTAATGGCCGACGCATAATGCACCGATAATTACCGGCGCATATGGCGCCGGAATTAAGACGGTTTTCAACGTCGAAAACGATCCGTTTTTTCGCCGGTAGTTCGTCGGAAAGTGCGCCGGAGAAATTTCCGACGCAATATTCACGCCGGAAATAATTTATCGACGCGACCAAAACTGGCGTATGAATTTCTGTCGAAACGTGCGCTGAAAACTTATATTTCCGTCAGAATATCTATGTTTTCCGGCGGATTTCGTCTGCCGGTAATAAGGGGTTTTCCTGTAGTGTTGCCTTTATGATAATCCCGACTTAATTGATCTAAAAAGTGTTATAATATGAACTAAATTAAAAAAAAATTAATTTCATTATGAAATCTAATTTTTCAAAAATAATAAGTTAATTTATAACTCGATTAAGTTAAGGCTATCAATTTCATGTTCTTTTTAAGCATACATAATTTTAATATTATTATTATAATTTTGATTTCTTATTATTTTTTATTTCTTTTTTCAATATAATTATCTTTGTACTTAGAGAAGTTTGAGTTTTTAGATTATTTATTTTAGAAAGATCAATTAAAAAAAATGGATAAATATACAAGTGCACAAAAATCAAAAGAATGTGCAATGATTCATAAAGTGAAAAGAGGCATAAAATTAGTCCAAATACAAAAAGATGCACAAAGTGTGCCACAAATATTTGAAAAGATGTGCAATATCGCCAAATAAGTGTACTGAAAATGTTATTTTCTCTATCTTTTAATCTTCAATTTTAAATCAATCTAATATTCAATTATATTTTAAATTAGAAATTAACTTTACTTAATCTTTATTTTATCACTTTTACAATAATTTTCCTTATCAAATTATCTAGATTATTTTATGACCTTGATATATTTATCTTGTCTATGTTATATTTTAATTTAAATATTATGAATTTTTATTTTTCTCTAATGAATATTAATCTTGTTATTGCAATTATAATTCAATCTCTTTCAAGATCAATTATTAAAGGTTTCTCATATGACTTCTTACATTTCTATTATTTTTCTTATTCTTTCTTTTATTGTTGTAAAAAAGGGGAAGAAATATTACTTGTTTATATTTAATTTTTGCATTTTTAGTTTTTATTAGAGTTGTTTTAATTTTTTATTTTCTTGTTTGATGTATTTTTGTGATTGGAGTGTTTTATGGTTTTATAAAAAATTTAAACAAAAATAATATATATAGATTTGTACTTAATAGAAACTCTCTTATATTCATATACTTATTCATTTAGGGGGAGTTAAGGAGAAATTTAAGATTTTTAATTTTATTCAAATAATAATTATTTTGCCATCATAAAAAAGGAGGAGATTGTTGAGATAATTATTACTTAGTTTTGAATGTTTGATATTCTTGTAACTTGTATAATTTTTATGATTCCAAATATTATTGCTTTGATTATTATTTTTCCTAACATATTTTGGAAGAATTATTTTGCTCTAGTGTGTACTAAAGTTTAAGGAAAATCATACTCCGGATTATTGAAGACTTCAAATCAAGATCAGTTTAGATTTTATTATAATTGAAGTCTGTATTTTTCATTTTAATGAGCCTGAGAGAGTGTGATTGTAATTGAGTAATTGAGCACACACACACACCGGGGGAGAGTTTAGAATTCATATTTTTTAAACTGATCGTACTGTATGATATCACTTTAGATGATCTGGTCAGTTATTTTTCCCGATGACCAGTTGAACGAACATAAATGAAAATATTTTTTTCTAAGTATGGATTATACGGGATGATCCTAGCTTCATACAAGGACAAACATCTTAGGTCTATTCTCGCACGAAGATCATACGGGATGATCCTAGCTTCGTACAAGGACGAACATCTCGGGTTTGTTCTCACACGAAGATCGTACAGGACAATCCGAGCTTCGTACAAGGACGAACGTCTTAGGTCCGTTCTCGCATAAAATTTTTTTTAAATATGGATCGTACAGAATGATTCCAGTTTCGTACAAGGACGAATGTCTCAGGTCCATTCTCGTTCATTTCATCTCAACATTTTGTACAAACAAATTTTAAAATTTTCTAACTATTCATCTCGGACAAACTTGGTTCATATCGGATGATGATCAAGTACAAAACATACAGATTTATAACAGGTTTGTATACAACAGTATTTGAATTATTCATACGTACAAACATACGATCGTACTATACGATCATGTACGCTCTAAATTGAAAAATCAGTTTTCTGGACGATTTTTCATATCCTTTATATAAAAGGACCATTAAGAATTGACGTTAAAAATTATCATCTTCGTGATTTTTTAAGGGCAATTGAAGGAGAGAGTGTGAGAGAGTATTTAAGAGAGATTTCTTCCTAGTGAACTGTGAAGGGTTCACAAGGCTACTCAAAGGTAAGGATCTCTGAGTGTGATTTGTGTTTTTCACTCTTCCTCTTATTTTTCTAGATTGCTCGTGAGAAGATCTTTGAAGAAGATCCGATTCTCTGCCGACACTTAAAAAGTGCGAACAACTGATAGTACTCTGCCGACACTTAGAGAGTGTGAAAGGATGACGATACTCTACTAACACTTAGAGAGTGTGAAAGGATGACGGTTCTCTGCCGATACTTGGAGAGTGAACAATCGAAGGCACTCTGCCTACACTTGGAGGGTGTAAAAGGACGACCGTTCTCTACCGCACCAGGGATAGGTGGAAGAGAGTTTTGTAAAGACTTATCCGCCTTGCTGTGGGAGCAAAAGGAGAGTCACTTTGGTAATAGTGCAATACCTGAAGTGGGAGGCTTTAGGAAGTGGATGTAGGTCGTGTTTGACCAAACCACTATAAATTTCTGTGTCTTTTATTTTTTGCATTTTTTACTGTATGTTATTTTCTGTGGTTGAAAAGTTTTATTTTTGAAACTTTAATTAACTTGCTTTGTGAATCAATCGGTTTCATATTTTAAATCCAAGAGAATTTTTAAATTACCAATTCACCCCCCTCTTGGTTAGCCTCGAGACATTAGTTTAGGTTTAACATCCTAATCTAGATTCAACAAGAACCAACACCTTAAACCCCAAAAATTTCTAAAATCCCATTTTTAACATGCATGGCGTGCTATGGGACTACATATACACTCTTTCTTAGCCTGATAGGAGGGAATCTGATGCGATGCTTATGATGAGGATGGTAAGCCTTATGCACACTTTTTTTTTAGCATGGTAGGATAAAACTTAAGTACTAGTGTACGAGCTTTAATACATGCGTGAAAAAAATTATATTTTCAAATAGGTCTGAAGAATCATGCATGCCTTTCTTGGTGTAGTGGGATTGAAGACCACGATCATGGTGTAGCCCGACACCATCGATGCACGTCTTTCTTAACATAGTAGGTAGGCTAAGACTCCCTAAATTTTCCCTAAACGGTGGAGATGTCAAGTGGCTACCGATATTCAGATTGAAAATTCACATAACTTAAATAAATAATAGGGGATGTGAGTTGAATAAATTAGATGGAACTTGACATAAGCTAATTTATAGAGAACAAAACTTGCAAATCAAATCACACCGAACAAAATTTGAATTAATAAGTAGGGGGATGAACTTAAATAGAATTACAGGAAACCAGGCCTGAATTAATTAAGCACCATCTGTAAAATCAAAAATCTAAGTGATGTTTATAATTAATATATAATACAAAAGACATTCACTTACATCCTTCTTATGAGTAAGAACTAGAATATAATACTTGTAATATGTATGACAATTCACTCTTTGAAGGAGTGTGAAAATGCACTTGTTGAAAGAAATATGATATCTATCATATATCAGTCTATCCACTTGTTTGCGACACATACACCAAATTATTCACTGGTTAAAAGCCATAAAACTTGTGGTTAATGAGGCAGCTTGCTTATCAGCATGATTAAGGACTCTTAATACATGTAACAACTCATTTACAGACAAATATTATAAAACTTTCATTTAATGTATCCCTCATGTAGACAATGACAGATGAACAACCACCTACAACTAACGACAGTGAACATATAATGATTACAAAGATACCCTCATACTCAATGACAATCAAGCATCTAGCATATGCATAAGCTTCATGCCAAAAAAAAAAGGAAATTGATGTACGACAAATGCAATGATTTGCTCGAGATAAAGCATAATTCTCATGCAATCAATTGCGAATAAACACATTAACCTCTTTATGAGTAACGATTGTGGGTGAGTGGAAAATATGATGAATTATCAATATATATGGATAGAAGAGTTGCAATGCTTAAAACATATCATCCACAAGCAAAGACAACATATTGTATTACATGCGAGCTCCTATAAGACAATGTTGGAGACTCATCATGTATACAATCGCTTGCCTACAAGTTAGAAAGGTAATAATAAAAGTCTTGACATGCATACAATAGTTCACCTAGTGGTGATGATGAACATCATGCAGTAAATGCTAAAATATTTCTACACCAACAACAATTTAATGTCAAGCAGATGCAGTAATTCCCCAAAAGTAGAGACGGTCAATATGTAACAAATGCAAGCACCTACAAGCTGCTGTAGTAGATCCGTCATGCACACAATAGTTTGCCTACGAGCTAAGAAAGTAGCAGGCAACCAATGTGATAGGTATCTTGCGAGCATGGACAAGAAGATTGTAATGAGCATGGCATGCTAGAAACCATCAAAAGCAACAAGTGGCCAATTTTCATGAAGAGCCCAATAAAGAATAATTATCAATTAAATTATTCCTTTACCATAATACCTATTTTTAATTGAAGACATAAAGTATTAATAATCATTCCCTAAATTTGTATTTTATATCATTTTACACAAAAAACTCAAAACTCAAAACAATCATGGTCAATCTAATAATCATCACGTAAATTTGTATGATCAAATAATGGATCTAAAAATCCTTATTTACCAAAACCTTCAACCCCAAATGCTTCAACATCCTCACATGCAAGTATATCATCTTCATCATCTCTATTAGCTAAGACATCGTCATCTGTAAATCAGTAATATAAAATAATAAGTTTGTGTTTCATATTACACCTAATTTACATAAATAAATCTACAATCTTACTTGGAAGTAGTCTAGATGATGTTATGTTCAATTTTATTGCTACATGAATTGCATAATCTTTATAAATTACCATATCCAAGTCTTCTAAATCAAGTTATGGAGTCAGTTCATCATCAAGAATCCAAAAGTCAACAAGTTCAATACTTGTGTAGTCTGAAGGATCGTAACTCTTTTTCTTACGCTGGAACCAATATAATTAATATGAAAAATAATATTTTGATATATATAATGTGCATCATAATTTAAATATATATTTAAATGTAGTTACAAAATATTACCTATTCCTTAAATTGCGATTGTAATGAACATATACAAGATCATTTAGCCTGTGAAGCTCAAGATGATTTCATCTAACACACTCCAATTCTTCTCACAACCGGATGAGGATGATGTTTGGCTAAGAAGTTCGACAACTAGCTTTTTTATATTTGGAGCACTAGAGCCGAACATCTTTCAACATTTAACTATAAATCAACATATATTAGTTTATTCAAATGCAATTGATGTAAACAAAATCTTCATATCTCAATTAAATATTAAAATGAGTTCTTAAGTTTTCACTATCTTACCAGGATGCATTTTCTTTGACATTGTTATTGCAATTGGATTTCCAAAACTTTTGAAGTTATCACGAAATAGTCTCACCTCATTCATTGCCAAAGATGCTTACGACATATATCTTTATTGCCCATCAATTCTACCAAACCTTACATAGCTTCTAGTTTATTACAATGGTTTTTAGTCATATTGAAAAATATGTGTTAAGAAAATAAGCTGCTGAATGAATCCTCTTTCTTAGCTGATTATCTCATCTCCTCTTTATGATACTAGTATAGGCTTATACATTCTTTTTATTATTTTGAACATACCCTTTATAGTTTTTCTAGCTTTATACATCACATCTACCATCTCTCGCACACTATGAAGAGAGGATGGAGTCTAAATGACATTTTTTTGTTCATCCATTCTAGATATCGAGGTACAATATTGAATTTCACTCCATGATAGAGCATAACAGTAAATACAATATAAACATTTTTATTCATTCAAAATAAATTCTAAATTAATTCATATGAAGCTATAGATAGAAACATAAAATATCAATATTTTATTAACAATCGATCTGCCATAGGTGATGGGAGGAAAACCTCAAACCTTCGATGAAATGTGGAATTTATGAGAGCAGGGAGATCGAGCTACTGAAGGAGAAATGAAGGGCGACTGAGTTGTAGCATGCAGGAGAACCAGAGAGCGAATGAAGCAAGAGTTCTATCGCGTCCGGGAGGAAGAAACATAGGAAAATATGAGCTTAGGGTAGGGTTATATGGTTTGAGATGTTATATTTCAACTGTTAAATATACAATCAACGGTGCCATCCATTGCTCTTTGAAACTGAGGCAGTTTTTTCAAATTCGACCGATTTGCCGGTTACACGCTCGAACTGGCACTTTCTCCTCGTTTTTACTGGTTTTAAGCTGAAGCGATTTTAAGGACATTCTGGATCGATTAGCCGACTGGTTTTCCCAGTTCAACAAATTTTACCCACCAATCAGATCCAGTTTTAAAGTAAAGTGTTAATTTTATATTTATTATATTTATCTGAAATGAGAATACTAATTAATTAAATAATTATAATTTATATTTATTTAAAAAAAAATGAAAATTTAAAGAATATTAAACTAATTTTAATAAAATTTAAATAAAAGAATACCTAACTTTTTTCGTTAATAGATATATAATGGGAATTTACATATATATCACTTTATTTCATACTATTTATATATCTAATATCCGAAACTTTAATATTACATTACTACTAATCATATAAAATTTTAATATCAAATATATCACTCATATATTTCATTCTTACCATTCATAGTATCGTATAAATTTTAATATTTTATTTTATGAACACATATTTATATTATGAGTGATATATATATAATATTAAAATTTTAGATGTTAGATTTATATATAAATAGCATTAAATAAAGTGTTATGAATGTAAATCCTAGATATACAAATCTACATAAACCACTGCGGTGATAAACCTCGCTCATTCTCACCTCCCCCCACCCCTCCGCTCGCTTTGTCACTCAAATCTACTCTACGTTTATTTTCTTTGCGATGAGCGACGTGGAGGCAGAGATAAGCAGCAACTTCGTTCTAGTGACTAGGAAGGGCGGCTTTGGCCTTCCCACCGCTTGCCCTTCTTGCCTTCCCGTGTATCTCTATCTCCGATTCGCGAACATCGCCTTCAACCTACTCTACGACGTGACGAACCCTGATTCTGGTTAGGAAATTTTGTCTTTTTTAAATATTCTAATCCTTAATTCTTTTCCTAATTTTATTCCAAGCAAAGAAAGGAACCATGGTTAGACGCTTCAAATCTTGTTTTTTTTTTTGTTGGTTGTGGTCGTACTTCAGTTTAGGGCTATGCTTTCCTTTATGTAATTGTTGAACAATTGATTTGCCATGTCTGCTTTCACGTGATTAGACGCTATTGGGACATTACTTTCCGGCATAATTTGTTGCTTGCGGTCGTACTTTAATTTGTTACTTCTTTCCGGCATAATTTGTTAGTGTAACTTGGGTTAAAGACGAGGTTATGGTTTAATTACTTCTCTGTGTTCTTTCGTGCGACATTTTTTTTATCGATAGAATGCTTTGATGCTTCTTCTGTTTGATATCAAAGCTTGTGAACTTGGTTTATGATTACCTAATAAACTTTGTGAGGTGTCTTTTTCAGTTGATCAGATTTGATTTCTTGTATCTCATGACGGAAGACCCCAGTTCCCAGCTACATACTCACAAGAAACCCAAAAAAACAAATAGTAATTTATTGAAATGATTATTATTTGAAAGTACATCTAGATACCATTACCAAATACTGATACAGGCAAGCAAATAGTTTTCGAGTAAGTTGCTTGGAGAAAGATATACATGATTTAGAGAAAGGATGGGTAAGATGTTTCTGTGGATTTAAGACATATCATTATACCCGGGTTGATTTGATATGAAGTCCCAATTGCAAAACTGGGCTTATTTCTCAATTGACATAGATTTTTTATGCTTAATTCTATATATGGATTTGTGTGGCACTGCTGAGCTATGTGATGGCACAGTGTTATCAAACAATTCTATATTGTCTCCAAAACCCTTCTCTTCTAACATTAAAGAAATGAACTCATGGCCCATGGAGCCAAATTTGAGTGGCATAACATAAACTTATGCACATGATATTCATAGTCACTGCATATGATGTGCAACTATGGCACCCTCCCTGATCCATAGCTATATGTCCTATCCTTAACCAAGCATAATTGTTGGTAAATCATATAAGTTTTTTAATTTATTCTCATGTCCAACGAAACACTCTTAGCCTTTAGTTGTCAAATTTAAATAAATGTGGATATTGCTATGCATTCATAAAACCCATTTTATGATTTTTTTTAGAATATGCTTTACTTTTTCAAAAGTATGAATGTATATATAAATACTTTTGTTTCATTGAAAAAAGTCTATATTTCTTGGTTATTGTTTTTTATTTGAGCATATATAGTTTATTGGTCTGTTTTGTTTATCCTGACAAGCAATAATGTTCTTAGTTGTTATATCTTCTTGTAAGTAATTATTTTAGGTTAGAAATAGATCGGTCCTCGTCCTCCTTAAAGGTGTTTAATACATATATGGATTTAGTTGTACATTGTCATATCTAACAAGTAAAAGCAGGGGAATTTGGAGAAAATTTCTAAAGAAATCGCTACTGCAGGAAAATGCACTGTAGGAAAATGCCTATCAACCGTAACATCTATTGTACTGGCTCTTTTTTTGTAAGAACTTCCAGAAGCAAGTATATGCAAGTGTTAGCAAGACTTATTCCAATTGCAAATCTCTATTAAAATATCTCTCCAATTGTAAGAACTTCCTCCTTAAAGGTGTCTAATACCGGCACTGACATGCTTTTGCAACTTAAGTGTCATTCAACTAAAGAAATCGCTACTGCAGGAAAAGCACTGTAGGAAAATGCCTATCAACCGTAACATCTTGATGTAGACAAACTAGAAAGAAAAGTCAAATAAGGAGAACAATGGGCAACACTATAACCAAACTCGATTCAAATAGTAGCAATCATCCAAAACAGAAAACCGATGGACAAAACAAGAATTGAAATCAAACGAAACAAAAGAAAAATAAAATAACGCTATCCTCAGAACAACCGATAGAACGATTTCCTCACATGCATCGAATGTAGGTAAAGTAAAGTATGTGCTTAGGGCTAGCAAACCAATGGTCCACAACAGCAAGAAGGTCCAAACGTCCAACCAAACTCCTCCAGCAAATGCTCCCAAATCAGCCAACCAACAACACTAGGAAGCTCAAGAAGAAAGATATAGGTGGGGGAACTTGCGTAGAGAGAGAAGAAGAGGTAAGAAGCCCAGACGAAGTAGTGAAGAGAAAGAAGTGGAACAAGCTCTCAAGCTTTTCTAAGAAAAAGAAAACCCTCAGGTTTTAGAGACTTTGCTCAACAATATTCAACAACATTTTCTTTCCAAAAACATCTATATATAGGCAAGAGAGGGAACCAAACAACCATAGCATCTCCAATTAAACCAATTAGATTTAGGGAAATGAAAGGCCAATAGCCACAACACATCAGCCCCCATATGGTACATGAAACAGAGAAGAGAAGCCACGGGAACCAAGCAGCCAGCCATGGGAACCAAAGGGGCAAGGCACGAGAAAAATAGCCAGCACAGGAAACCGAGAAGACAAAGGTGAGGAGAAGAGGCAAGTTCCACCATAATGAGCTTCCACTAAACTTAAATAAATGAACTAAACTTCAGCTCATTATGAGCTAACCAAGAGCTCAAAATTAATGAGCTAGCACTTGAAAATATAGCTCAAAACCAATGCAACCATCACCTCCCAACATCAACACCAGCTCAAAACCGAGAACTATTAACCCAACCCGAGAATCAGCAGCAGCCCAAGGAACCCAAACAAGCTAGCAAACCAAGGTCTACCAAGCCCAAGCACAACCTACCATGATCATTGGATGCCTTCCATCATTGGATAGCTAAAAAAATATAAAACTAAATGAAAAACTAATTTCAATGTTTGATAATAAAAATACAAAAATCATGAATGCATCAATTACCCCCTGGTGGGGAACAATTATTACGTCCTCCGACCGGACCTAAAGGAACGTTCTGTTGGAGGCCAAATCGCGCCAAAAAACGAGAAATACCGAGCAATACCAAACAATAACGAGGAATACCATCACGTGAAGACCCAATACCGAGTTAACTCGGTATTGGTCTTCACAGAGCTGTATTCCTCGTTATTATCAAATAATACCTAGCAATATCTAGCAAAAACCGAGTTTCTTCGTAGGATTTTGTCTTCGACCGGACCTTCCTCTATGTCCTTACACCGGACCTAATAAATGGGAGAGTCTCATCTCCGGATGAGAAAGCTTCAATAACTTTCTGAAAAAGATCATGATGACGCCGTTTTAGTTCATTAGCATCCATCCAAGTGTAGTCGGTCAGAGGACGATTTTTCCATTTTGTCAAGAACCTCTTATGCTCACCATGCCTTGTTTTAGAAATTCTGACATCAATAATATCTTCAACTTGTTCTTCAGTTTTTACCGTAGAAGTGGAGAGTGACAAAGTCTCAATTTCCACAAAATCGTCAGAATTTCCTTCATATAAAGAAATGTCAGAAACATTAAATACAGGAGAAGTGCCAATAGAAATAGGTAGATCCAACAGATAAGCATTTATGCCTAATTTTCGAAGCACACGAAAATGTCCAAATTTCTTTCTGCTTAGCTTTCTAAAAGTACCAACAAGAAATCGTTGGCGATGAAAGTAAGCCATAACCAAGTCACCCTCATTAAAAATAACCTCTCTTCGATGTTTATTAGCAGCAGATTTGTACTTAGCATTAGCCTTTTGGAGTTTTCAAGGACTTGCTGTTGGACGGTCTTTATGTGATCAAAAATTTTAAAAGCTTCAACACTAATTTTGTTAGGTAAAGGCAAGTAGTTTCTATCTAAAATATGAGGAATATGTTGTCCATAAATAATCTCAAAAAGAGTTTTACCAGTGGAACGATTAGCAGAATTATTATAAGCAAACTCAGCTTAAGGCAATATTAAATCCCATTAGGATGGTTTTTCTCTAGCAAGACACCTTAATAAATTTCCTAAGCTTCGATTGACAACTTAAGTTTGCCCATCAGTTTGAGGATGATATGCACTACTAAATTGAAGAGTAACTCCAAGGTTTGCCCAAAGTGTTCTAAAAAAAATGACTAAAAAATCTAGTATCCCGATTAGAAGTAAAAGTACGAGGAACACCGTGAAGACGAACAATTTCTTTAAACAGATCAACAATGTAAGAAGCATCATAAGTTTTCTTGCAAGGAATAAAATGTGCCATTTTGCTAAAGCGATCCACCACCACAAAAACAGAATCAAATTTTTGAATAGTAACAGGCAAATCCAAAACAAAATCCATTGAAATATCCTCCCAAGGTTTGTTTGGAATAGGCAGAGGGGTATACAAACCAGCATTTTACGAAGTTCCCTTAAAAGCCTGACATATTTTACATTATTTTACCAGCTTAGCTATTTGCTTTCTCATATTAGGCCAAAAATATTTTTTTTTTACCAAAGCAACAGTTTTCCCTTGCCCAAAATGTCCACCCAAACCCCCACCATGAAATTCTTTCACAAGTTGTTCTCTTAAAAAGTTTTTAGTTATGCAAAGTCTAGATCCCTTAAACAAAAACTTTGATGTATAATAAACTGAGTAGAAGGATCAGTTCCAGAAGCAAGACAAGAATCCAAAATACTCTTAAAATCAGAATCGCTTGCATAAGTATCTTTCAAAAAATCAGAAGAAGTAATAGTTGGATAAACATTTACCAACAAATGAGATCTCCTGCTTAAAGCATCAGCAATCTTATTCAAAACACCAATTTTATATTTGATATGAAAAGTATACTCTTGCAAAAATGAAACCCACTTAGCATGCCTTTTATTTAATTTTTTTTGAGAGCCCAAAAAATAAAGTGCTTTATGATCAGTATTTAGGGCAAATTCTCGTTGAATCAAATAACATCTCTAAAATTTCAAGGCTTGAACAATAGCATAAAATTTCAAATCATCGGTAGAATATTTGGAACGAGCGTTATTCAGTTTTTTACTAAAATAAGCAATAGGTTTTCTCTCTTGACTAAGCATAACACCAATACCAACATGAGAAGCATTGCAATCAACTTCAAAAATGTTTTCAAAATTTGGCAAGCTAAGAATGGGAGCTTGACTCATTTTTGCTTTAATGAATTCGAAAGTTTTTTTAGCTTGAGGTGTCCACCTAAATATCTCTTTTTTCAAGCAATCAGTAATAGGAGCAATCAGAGAACTGAAGTTCTTATAAATCTTCTATAGAAAGAAGCTAAGCCATGAAATTCTCTCACCTCACTTATGTTTTTAGGAGTGAGCCAATTTTGAATTGCTTCTATTTTTATCGGGTCATTTTTTATTCCATCAGCAGAAATATAAAACCCAAAAATGTCAAGCTCGAAGTCATGAAGGAACATTTTTTAAGATTAATGTAAAGCTTTTGTTCTCTTAGAGTTTTCAACTCTTGCCTCACATGATTTAAGTGTTCAGAAGGATGAATACTATAAATCAAAATATCGTCGAAAGAAACCACAACAAACTTTCCAATAAAAGATCTCAAAATATGATTCATAGTTTTTCATAAAAGTACTCGGAGCATTTGAAAGCCCAAAAGGCATCACAAGCCATTCATACAAGTCTTCTTTAGTTTTAAAAGCAGTTTTCCATTCATTCCCAGGCCTTATTCTTATTTGGTGATACCCACTTCTCAAATCAATTTTAGAAAAAAATTTGCCACCACTTAGCATATCTAGCATGTCATCAGTCTAGGAATTGGAAATCGATATTTAATGGTAATTTTATTTATTGCTCTGTTATCCACACACATCCTCCATGTTTTATCTTTTTTTTGGCGTTAATAAAGCAGACACAACACAGGGACTTAAGCTTTCTTAAATCAAACCTTTTTTTAACAAATCAGTCACTTGTTTAAAAAGTTCAGCATATTCAGATGGACTTATTCTGTAATGAGGAAGGTCAGGCAAAGTGGCTCTAGGAATTAGATCAATATGATGTTGAATATTTTGCATTGGAGGCAATCCTATTGGCAACTCTTTAGGAGTTATGTCAAAAAACTCATCAATTAAAACTTGCATTTCTTTAGGGATTTGAAAAGTAGAATCAGTTTCCTTTCCCAAAATCAAGTAAGCAACTTCAGAATTTTTCAAATCATTAGCATTTAAAAACAGTTCAGGAGTTCTTATTTTGGCAACCGTGTTATTCTTAACAGGCGAATCGGGCATATGTTTTTGTGGATGAAGAGTGAACTCCCTATTATTTTTAATCAAAGTATATGTATTTTTCTCTCCATTGTGAATAGTTTTGTGGTCGTATTGCCAAGGTCGTCCTAACAAAATATGACAAACTTCAAGAGGCACCACATCACAAATAACTTGATCTTTGAAAGACCCACCAGATGATAAATTGACAATACATTGCTTAGTGACTGGAACCTCACCCCCTTCTTTAAACCAAGAGATTTTATAAGATTTGGCAAGTGGTTTTGACTTTATTTTAAGCTTGTCAACCAGTTTTTGAGAAACAAAATTTCCAGAACTCCCACTATCTATCATAAGAGTGCAGATTTTTCCTTCGTTCGTACAAGTTGTTTTGAACATGTTTCTTCTTAACCACCTATCCCCTTTGTCAATTTTAGTTGTTAAGACTTGTCGTATTATAAAAAACTTTTCACCTTCGTCGTTTATATGTTTCCATTACCTTGTTGTGACCCCTTTCCTTTTGATGTTGCTTTTCCAATTTTAATTCCATACGATATGCCTCATCAGTTTTAATGATATGATGCAAGTTGAGTTGATCTTAGATTGACCATTTTAAGCCATTGATGTATCTTGAAACAGTTTTCTCTTCATATTCATTTAAATCATTTATGGATTGAAGTTTGTAAAATATTTCGGTGTATTCTTTAACAGATTGATTTCCTTGTCTCAAGTTATTAAATTCTTGGAATATTGTTCGAGCATGATCAGTTGGCAAAAATTTCCCCTTCATTTTTTCCTTCATCATTTCCCAGCTTTGAACTTTTTCTTTACCTCTCCTAAGTCTATTATTTTGAAAGTTTTCCACCAGGTTAAGGCATGACCAGAAAGTTTTAGGCTAGCAAACGAATATTCCTATTGTCAGGTATTTCCTTCAACTCAAAAAACGATACATTTTTTTATCCGCTCAAGGAATTGATCGGGTTGAAGCTTTTCCTCAAAGTTTGGAACATCTATTTTAATTCCATGATCCCGATTTCTTTGTCGCCTGTTTTGATTTCTAGGAACCTCCTCTTCACTTTCAGAAGTTTGAACAATAGGATTAGCATTAGCATTATTAACATTCAGATTTGCAATTGCTTCAGCCATAGTATTGATTTGTTATTGCAAATGATTCAATTGTTGCATTAGATTTTACCAATCCCCCGAATTATTAGCCATCTTAGATTTTAGAAAAAAGACCCACCAAACAAGGGCAAGAAACCAACAAAAACACACCAACCAAGGATAAGAACTTGCTCTGATACCAAACTTGATGCAGACAAACTAGAAAGAAAAGTCAGATAAGGAGAATAATGGGCAACACTATAACCAAACTCGATTCAAATAGTAGCAATCATCCAAAACACAAAATCGATGGACAAAATGAGAATTGAAATCAAACGAAACAAAAGAAAAATAAAATAATGCTATCCTCAGAACAACCGACAGAACGGTTTCCTCACATACATCGAAATGTAGGTAAAGTAAAGTATGCGCTTAGGGCCAGCAAACTGATGGTCCATCACATCAAGAAGGTCTAAACATCCAACAAACTCTCAGCAAATGCTCCCAAATCAGCCAACCAACAACACTAGGAAGCTCATGAAGAAAGATACATGTGGGGTTGAACTTACGTAGAGAAGAAGAGGTAAGAAGCCCAGACGAAGTAGAGAAGAGAAGAAGTGGAACAAGCTCTCAAGCTTTTCCAAGAAGAAGAAAACCCTCAGGTTTTAGAGACTTTGCTCAACAATATTCAAATCTTTTCTTTCCAAAAAACATCTATATATAGGCAATAGAGGGGAACCAACTATAACAATCAATATCAATAACGGTTATAATTTTAGTATTAGTATCGATATATGACATTAAGATGAGGGTATCATGAGTTTACGGGTATCACATGCAAACAATTATATTAGTGAATTAGTGTTCTATTAGATATTCTTGTGATTATATCTTGAGGGTATCTTGCTCCTTCACTTATAATTCCTAACTTATGACCCTCAATCAGTATACTTCTAATAGCTTCTATCGAATCACTTGAATTAGTCACCCCGACTCCTTGTAACTCTTAATCAGTCTCTAACTCCTGATATCTCTAATCAATTAATCACATTAATCTAAAGTGTATCAA
>CM039729.1:47462807-47702807 GCA_022539455.1 Dendrobium nobile
CATGGGATTATCATAACATATATCTTATATCAATTAATATATTTTACCAGTATTATTAGTACATTCTAGTATATATCCCTCAGATCACTACATTTCATTTTTAGTTTACTTTTTCTTACTCATTCACATAAAAATTCATAAATATAGATTGAACTGGTAAAAATATAATAAAATCATATCAAATCATTTAGAGTGGTCAAATCTATAGCATATTAAAAGTTAAATAGTAAAAGCTTCTGAGACTAGGAGATAATGCATTTTTTGGTAGATTTAAGGGAAATATAATCCATAGAAAACAAAATCATTGATGAGATAGGAGTAAGATATTGATCACTTAAAATGAATAAAATTTATAATATGAATAACATGCAAATACATCCGAGACTTCTCTCTCCTTTCTCTTCTTCTCCTTCTTTAATTTCTTCCTTGACCAACAATCAAGTGAGAGAGGTGGTGGGATGAGGAATATATATATATATATATATATATATATATATATATATATATATATATATATATAGTCATAATTTTATTCCTTCAACAAGCTAGAGTTGATTTCTCCTGTTTGAAACCTCCAAACATCTCGTTGACCATCTCTAAATCCACCTTCACAACTGTTCAATCCCTTAACCTGCTGACTCCCTCTATATAACTGATCTACACACAAGACCCCCAACTCGTCAAGTAGCTCTCTATTCCCTGAGCTTTCTCACACGCTGATCGACACATAAGACCTCATGTCGTCTAACCTTCAACAGGCTGACCTTTACTTTACCGAACAATTCTTGCTCGATCTCTACAAACCAAACACCAGATCTCCTTCTTGTTGCGCACGTAAGCTCGATTCCACCTCAACCAAGCATCTTCACAACTTTGTGTCGTGGATCCAATCCAACTATTTCTTCTCCTTTATATCCCAAATGCATGACTCAACACATTACCTCAATCCTCCTCCCATACAATGAACCAAACTCACATCCTCTCAACCAAGTCCACCTCATAACCCAAAACACCCCCAAAGCTCAAATTAACTCTCTCACATCACCCTATAGCCATCTCATCTTCTCTCTCTACCTCTTTATCTTAATGTTATTAATAGAATAATTAATATTATAAGTAATAATTATTATTATTATTACTATTAAGTAAAATAAGAAAAAGAAAAGAGAAATAAAAAGAAAGAGAGAGAGGAAATTAAAAAGAGAGAGAAGAAAGAAAAAGAAAAGAAAAAACAAAGAGAAATATTTTATGCACATTTTCACTATCATTGTCGCCTTAACATTACCACCGGCACCCCTCATAAAGTTATAATGTTCCCTATGTTGAGAAAGTTGCTACTTAGTTTTGCATGTTTGATGTTTTTACAACTTGTATGTTTTTTATGATTCCAAATATTATTGCTTTGATTATTATTTTTCCTAACATATTTTGGAAGAATTATTTTGCTCTTGAGTGTACTAACATAAACAGGGAAATCATACTCCGGATTGTTGAAGAATTCAAATCAAGATCAGTTTAAAGTTTATTGTAATGAAGTCTATATTTTTTATTTTATTGAGCTGAGAGTGTAATTATAATTGAGTAACTGAGCACGCACACACTGGGGGACAGTTTAAAATTCATATTTTTTAAATTGATCGTACTATATGATATCACTTCGTACGGGATGATCTGGTCAGGCATTTTTCTTGATGAGAAGTTGAACGAATATAAATGAAAATATTTTTTTTCTAAGTATGGATCGTACAGGACTATCTAAGCTTCATACAAGGACGAACGTCTCGGGTTTGTTCTTGCACGAAGATCGTACGGGACGATCCTAGCTTCATATAAGGATGAACGACTCGGGTCTGTTCTCGAACGAAGATCATATGGGACGATCCCAGCTTCGTATAAGGACGAACATCTCAGGTTCGTTCTTGCATAAAAAAAAATTCTAAGTATGGATCATATGGGACGATTTCAGTTTCTTATAAGGACGAACATCTCTGATTCGTTCTCGCTCATTTCGTCTCAACGTTTCGTATAGATGAATTTTGAAGTTTTCTGACTGTTCATCCCAGACAAACTTGGTTCATACCGAACGATGATCAGGTACGAAATGATTTCATACCAATTCACAATAGGTTCATACGCAATAGTATTTGAACTATTCATACGTACAAACATACAATCGTACTATGCGATCGTGTACGCTCTAAATTGAAAAATTCAGTTTTTTGGACAGTTTTTTGTGTCCTTTGTATAAAATATCCATTAAGAACTGATGTTAAAAATTATCGTCTTCATGATTTTTCAAGGGAAATTGAAGGAGAGAGTGTGAGAGAGTATTTGAGAGAGATTTCTTTCTAGTGGAGTGTGAAGGGTTAACAAGGTTATTCAAAGGTAAGGATCTCTGAATGTGATTTGTATTTTTCACTCTTCTTCTTGTCTTTTTATATTGCTTATGAGAAGATCTTTGAAGAAGATCCAATTCTCTGCCGACACTTGGAAAGTGTAAACAGCCGACGGTACTCTGCCGATATTTAGAGAGTGTGAAAGGACGATGATACTCCACCGACCTTAGAGAGTGTGAAATGATGACAGTTCTCTGCTGACCCTTAGAGAGTGTGAACAGCCGAATGTACTCTGCCTACACTTGGAGGGTGTAAAAGGACGATGATTCTCTACCACACTAGGGATTGGTGGAAGAAAATTTTGTAAAGGCTCCTCCTCCTTGCTGTGTGAGTAAAAGGAGAGTCACTTTGGTAATATTGCAATACCTAAAGTGGAAGGCTTCAGGGAGTGGATGTAGGTCGTGTTTGATCGAACCACTATAAATTTCTGGGTCATTTATTTTCTGCATTTTATTTATTGCAAGTTATTTTCTATGGTTGAAAAGTTTTATTTTTGAAACTTTAATTAACTAGTTTTGTGAATCAATCAGTTTCATATTTTAAATCCATGAAAATTTTTAAATTACCAATTCACCCCCTCTTTTAGTTAACCTAAAGACATTAGTTTACATTTAACAACATAATCTAGATTCAACAAAAATCAATAAGTGGTATTAGATTTTTATTTCAAAATTATAAGTTTAGACTACTTTTTGAAAAATGAGCATGGCTACTTTTGGAAATCGGAACACACCTAAAGGGTATTCGATCACTAGACCTCCTTTATTTGACAACATCCCTTTCAATTTTTGAAAAACACGCATGTTTATAATTTTACAGTCATTAGATTATCGTATATGGATCTTAGTACAAGAAAGGTATACAAAATCAACTAGATTAGTTGATGGTATTAAAGTTGAAACACCCTTTGCAAATTAGACTATAGAAGAACGTAATTTAGCACAGCTTAATGCAAAATGTTTAAACAATTTCTTTTGTACACTTAAGTAAGAAGACTACATGAAGGTTTTCACTTGCAAAAGTGGAAAAGACATATGGGATAGACTTTGTATTACTTACGAATTGACTAATAAAGTAAAATAATCTAGATTAAATATCTTGTTACATGACTAAGAATTATTTTTTATGACACCCAATGAATCTATTTCTGATATGTACACAAGA
Source organism: Dendrobium nobile (assembly GCA_022539455.1). Lineage (NCBI taxonomy): Eukaryota > Viridiplantae > Streptophyta > Magnoliopsida > Asparagales > Orchidaceae > Dendrobium > Dendrobium nobile. The sequence continues at coordinate 47,466,368 of CM039729.1, forward strand.
TTTACTCAGATAGTCACTTCTTTGCATGCATTAGGTATGGAACTAATGAACGCTGAAATAGTTAATAAAATTCTTCGTTATTTGTCTACTGCTTATGATACAAAAATAATTATTATTATAGAGTCTAAAGATTTGAATGTTTACTCTATTGATAATCTTTTTAGTTCACTAATTGACTACGAGGAAGGAGTGAGCCAAAAGAAGATTAATATAAGTGAATAACAAAAGGAGAAGAACATTGCACTGAAAGTGGAGGAGTAGGAGAGTGATCTTTCATAACCTGAGGATGAGAATGACATTGCATTGCTGACTAAGCAATTCAGGAGCTTTCTTAAAAGGAAGTAGAGGAGACGCCAATAGTGGAAAAATGGTAAGTTTAATAAGAATATTAAGGTATCTAATGATGTAATTTATTATGAATGCAGGAAACCTGGACACAAAAAATCAGATTGCCCAAACCTAAAAGTCATTCCTAGCAAGGAGAAGGTTGAGGTTAAACCAAATGTGAAGAAGGGTAAGAAGAGATTCCAAAGAGCTTTTTGGGCGAACTTGGCTTCAGATTCATCAGAAACAAAAAAGGAGGAGAAGTCACCAATTTATTCTTAATGGCAGATAATCTTAATTAGTCAGATCAAGAAGAGGTATGTGACTTAACCTATACTAAACTGTTAGAAGTTTCTGAGAGAATTCATGATGCATATAAAAAGCTAAGGAAAATATATATTAGTCTGAATTTAGAAATGCAAGAATTATAAAGAGAACATGAAATCCTTAGGAATGATCATGTATTAATAGATAACAACCACATGAGCTTACTTGATGAATTTAATGACTTAAATAAGAAGAAAGTTATTTTAAAATTATCATATGCTCAATTAGAAAAAGAATTTAAGGATTTTAAGAATGAATCAGAAAAAAAGAGCATTATTTAAATTTTAGTAATAATGTGTTAAAAGATTTAAACACATTTCTTAAATTTAAAGTAAAAGCTCTTGAGAAAAATAGGAAATCACCAATACTTGAAAATTTTATTAATCCTATTTTGTATCCAAAATTTTTAAAACCTAGGAAGAGACAGAATAATTATAAAAGATTGAGAAATTCATTTCCTAGAGTTAAATATTGTTCTTGTGGCATAATTGGACACATTGTACACACTTGTACTTTGGATAGAAAAACTCATTTAGTGTGAAGACCTAAGATGCATAACTCAAGACATATCATACATGCATCTATTTTTAAATTGCCAAAAGGAGAACCTAAACTTGTTTGGATTTTCAGGTCTAACATTTGATAGTTTTGTAGGCATGCTCTCATACAAGGCCTCATAAGAGCATTTGGTATCTAGACAGCGATTGCTCAAAGTATATGACTAGAGACACTAAACAATTTATATCACTGGAAGCTAGAAGTGGAGGCAGGATTACACTTGGAGATAATACCACTAGGAAAGTGATTGGATCATGTATGATTGGCAACTTGCAAAATTTTTTCATTGAAAATGTGCTACTTGTAGAAGGCTTAAAACATAAACTGTTGAGTATTAGCCAACTATGTGATAAAGGATATAGTGTAAATTTGTTTTCTACTAGCTGCATATTAAGCCTAAATGATAATAATATTTTGTATGGATTAAGAGTAAATACTATTTATATGCTATATTTAAATTGTATCAAAATTCCTAATATTTTTGGCTTGAAAACTATTTTTGCTGAATCATGGTTATGGCATAGGAGACTTTGTCACTCCAGCATAAAAAATCTTAGGAAAATTACCTAAAAGGAATTGGTTAGATGTATATTAAAACCAGACTTTACTAAGGATCATCTTTATGATGCATGTCAATTAGAAAAATATGTGAAGTCATCTTTTCAGTCGAATAAGGATCTTAGAACTAGTAAACCTTTGGAGATTTTACATATGGATGTTTTTGGATCAATTGGAATAGTAAGTCTAAGAGAGAATATAGATTTGTGATTGTAGATGATTTTTCAAGATTCACTTGGGTTAAATTCTTATATCATAAGAGTGAATCAGTTGAGAAGTTTAGATATTTTTTGACTTGAATTTAGAGGAAATTAGGATGTGAGATTTTAATAATCCAAAGTGATCACGGTGATGAATTTAAAAATAAAAAATTTAAGAATTTTTATAAAGAGAAAAGAATTGATCACATTTTATTTGCACTTAGAGCCCCTCAGTAGAATAGAGTAGTCGAAAGAATGAATAGAACATTAATAGAAGCTGCTCGAGCCATGTTGGCAGAATATTCACTTCCTAAATATTTTTGGGTTGAACCGATTAGCACAGCATGTTATGTTTTGAATAAGGTGAACATCAGATCAAAATTAAATAAAATATCCTATGAGATTCTTAAGGGGAGAACACCTAATTAATCATATTTGTAAATTTTTGAATGTAAGGTGTTCATTCATAATAATGGAAAATCCATCTCAGGAAAATTTGATCCAAAATCAGATGAAGGAACTTTCTTGGATACTCTAATATTGGAAAATCTTATAGAGTATTTAACAAAAGAACTTTGGTAATTGAGGAGATTACGCATATTGTATTTGATGAATCTAGAGTATTAGAAGAGACAAATTTAAAAGATGATGAAATAAAAATTAACTCCCAAACGATTGAAAAAGTTAATTTAGAAAAAATTTTGGAATTAGAAAAATCGATGCCTAGAGATTTGAGATTTTCTAAAAACTATCTTAAGGAATTAATTTTTGATGAACCCAGTGAGGGTGTGAGGAATAGGCGTGGACTCAGCAAAAAGTCAATCATTCTGTATTTCTTTTAACAATAGAACCCATAAATATAAATCAAGCACATTTGGATGAATTTTGGATTTGACAATGTAAGAAGAATTAAATTAATTTGTAAGAAATGAAGTTTAGGAATTGATTATAAGGTCAAAGGATCAAAGTATAGTTGGAACTAAGTGGGTATTCAATAACAAAATGAATGACTTAGGAATTGTTGTTAGAAATAAGACTAGATTGTGAAATTACTAGATGGACAAGAGGGGGGTGAATTGTGAAAACTTTTTGGCAATAGTTAAAATCTAAGTAGTTCTAATAATTTCTTTGATGTTTTAAAATTTTAACATGAAAAATTTAAACAACCTTTTTCCAAGCAAATATTGAAAAATAAAATGCATGCAGTAATAAAAGACAATAAGGAAAAAGTACACTGAGATTTTTATAGTGGTTCGGTCAAACCATGACCTACGTCCACTCCCCGGAGTCCTCCGCTCCGGGTATTTCACTACACACAATAGCTCTCCTTTTGCCCCCCTTGGCAAGGCGGAGAAGCCCTTACAATACTCCCTTTCACCAACCCGGCGTGGCGGAGTACCAAACTCTGTTTTCACCCTCCTGGCGACGGCAGCGAACCTTCTCATTTTTCTCCCTCCTAGAGAAGGCAAAGTACCTCAAGGTCACGAATGTAGAAGAGCCTTTCCCCTTGGAGATCCTCCCATAAATTCTTCTAGGGCCACAGGAGGAGCAAGATGCAGCAAGTTCACAACCATGTGATCTCCCTCACTCTCTTCTCCCTCACAATGCTCACCTTCTCCTTCCTCTCTCAAACCCTAAAGAACTTCTCAAGAGCTCTCTCCCTCAGAATCCCTCTCTAACTACGTTCTCCTCTCTAATTCACACCTTAAAATATGACAAGTTTTACACATAAAAACGGGCTCCCAAATCCCTGAAATCTCAAAGTAGCTGTTACTACGTACAATACGATTTTTAAATCGTACAGTATGATATGTATAAACAGACTTCGTCCTACTATGAAGTGGTACGAATAATTCAAAAACATTCATACAGTATGATATTAAATCGTACGGTACGATCCACAATAATTCTGTTCATACAGGACGATAGTCGGGACGATCAAACATCGTCTCTGTTCATCATATGGTATGATGTACATCATACAGTATGATGAGACAAAACCCAAGAGATTGTCCAGGATGATCTTTGGGACGATTATAATTCATCACTATTCATCGTATTGTACGAATTGGTTTGTATAGTACGATGTTAAAATTATAATTAAGCCCAAATTTTTTGCACTAATCACGGGTTAAATTAAGTAAGTATTTAAAATAAATTGTAGAGTACGAACGTGTTCGTACAGTACTAACGGCGCAAAATAACTTACTTAAGTTAAAACGACTGCTAGGGTTTTGGATTTGAACATATCATACAGTATGATTACATTCGTACGGAACGATCTATTCACAGAATTGTCCTATAAAGCTCTGATCGTAGGGTACAAAATAACATCGTACAGTACAATCTACAGAGAATGAAAAATTCTAAATTTTTCATTTAAAAACACTCTCCCCTTGTGTGTGTGCATGGTTACTCAGACTTTTATGCATTTTGTGGTCAGACTCAAGAAAATAAAAATAAAATAAACAACAAAATACATTGCAGACTCATACTCGTAATCTACCCATTCTTGAGACTTCCTGTCGTCCTGAGTAGCTTTTGATCTTCCTGAAATGTTAGTACTCACAGACAATAGCAAATAAAATAATATTCAATGAATAGATAATTCAAACGATATTATTTGTCATCATCAAAATCTCAAACTCAGGGTCATGGGATGCAACAATCTCCCCCTCTTTGATGATGTCAAATAATATTTGTTGTAAGCAAGTGTTAAAGGCATTTTTTTAAATTTAATTTAAACATAAGAACAAGAAGAAATGAAATAAAAGAAGATGCATTTCGAAAGAAAAAAAACATGCATTTAACCATAGAAACAAAATACAACAACCTTCTCCCCTTTTTGACAGCACCAAAAAGTGGAGCAAACACTAAAAAAGAAAAAGCAACTACAATACAAAGATAATTTATAGTGGAGGATCCTGATCAGTAGGCGGTGGTGGTGGGTTTGGTTGGAAGTACTAAAAGAGAGTGTCAAAGCGCTGATCAATAGCAGTAAAGCGTTCTCCAAACCATTGCATATCTGTCTCGTGTTGCTGATGTTGTACTTGAATGTGAGTATTGAGACGAGTCTGAAGTTGGTCGAAGCGTTCGACCAAATCATTGTGTGCTGGTGTAGGTGCTTGGGGTGGTGCATGTCGTCGTGGACGTGCTGGAGCTGCAACTGAGGCATCTTATCCTTCTTCTTCGTCAAGCACAGGTTCTTCTGGCTCGTGTCTCTGATGGAAAAGAATACGGAAAGAGGCATCCGTATAAAAAATAGGAAGATTGTCAGGTTCACCAGGATAGGTCAATTGATATTTATTTTTGAGAATATATCCTTTAAGGTGACCAAGAGCTATATTTTGTTTTCGGCGAGTGGTAGGGAGACGAACGAAGGTCATATGGCGAATGTAGTCAACAATTAAATCGACCTCGTCGAATTTGGTGTTGGACATGATGAGATAGGTTGCGACAGATAAAATAGGGGTCATGTTGATCTGGTCGCCAGCTTTGGGTATTATAGAGGTTCTAAGGACATGTTGAATAATTATGGCATTCCGATTTAATGATTAGATGAGGGGCTGGTGTTGATAGAAAGCGGTGTTCCTAAGGACTCGATTAACATCGCTCCAATCAAATTCATTTGTGAGGAAGGAACAAACCCTAGGACCTTCAGTGGATAGCCCAATATATTGGGCGATGTCAGCTCTGGTGATTTGTATGTTTTGACGACAAACAAAGGAGTGGAAAGTTGTGTTGTCGACAGTGTAGGTGAGATTTGTTAGAAATTCTAATAAAAATTCGGAGTTGTAGGGAAAAGCCAGGGTGAGGAGGAACTGAAAGATGGTGGAAGCAAAGAGGTTCAGTACCTCAAAATTTAGTGCAGCCTGATTGAGCATTTTAGAAGGAGTAATTTTGCAGGACTTATACTTATCGTAGGCTTCCTCATTTTCAACACTCAGGAACCGAGCACTGTGACGCCTAGAAGAAGACGAACTTCCAGTTGCCAAATGGCCTCTCTTGCTGGAGCTAGACATCGTGTAGAGTGAAGTGAGGAAGGTGTGAAATGTGAGAAGGACAAGGTGTGAGTGAAGTGAGGAAAGTGTGAGTGAAAACAGCTGCCTAGCCTGGCAATTTATAGAATTTTCCCAACATCGTACACTACGAATGTGGATCGTACAGTACGATATGGTATTAATTGTTCTAACGGATCATTTCGGGAAAAGGTGGTCAAAGTGTAATGTACGATAGAGATCGTACAGTACGATCAGAGGAATATCGTTCGTCCCGAGAGTCGTCAGTACGACTTTTGACCAAAAGTATCACACAGTACGAACAAGTGTATCGTACTGTACGAATGACATTAATATCGTACCAAACCCCTTTATTTCATTCTCATCCGTTTACTGATGTGGATCGTAAAGTACGATGTGTGTATATCGTACAGTACAATCGGCAGTAATAACGTACCAGCACGCTTAAATTCTTCCCAATCTGGTCGCTGATGTGGCGCATATAGTACGAAGAGGAGATATCGTACTGTGCGATGACCAATAATTTATCGTACCGTACGATGTAAGTCGTACCGTACGATCAACATAGACGAAATTTATCGGTTGGTGTGTTCTGTATAGATTATAGTATACTGTACAGTACGATCTGTGTATCGTACAGTACAATATTACAGAGTCAAGGTTAGTGCTTTATGTGTAGTGAGTGTGCGATGATCAGGAGCAGCCCTATATTTTTTTTTTATGAAGTTATATCTATGACATCTAATCTAGTCCTCAAGGTGCTAAAGGTGTCGAAAGCTAGAGGTTTTGTGAATATGTCAGCTAATTGATCTCTTGTAGCGATGTGATGTAATTCTATATCTCCCTTAGCAACGTGATCTCTAATGAAATGGTGTCTAATGTCTATGTGTTTTATTTAAGAGTGCTGAATTGGGTTCTTAGAGATGCAAATTGCACTTGTGTTGTCACACATGATTGAAATGGTTCCTACAGGTAGGTCAAGATCAAGAATTTATTGTTTTATCCATAGTACTTGTACAACACAACTTCCTACTGCAATATATTCTGCCTCGGCTGTGGAAAGTGCTACTGAGTTTTGCTTCCTACTGGACCAAGAAACTAATGATTGTCCTATGAATTTGTAGGAACCAGAGCTGCTTTTTATATCTATCTTACATCCTATAAAGTCAGAATCTGAGTACCCTAAGATTTCAAAGGAGGTGCTATGCCTAGGATACCAAATTCCTAAGTTTGGGGTGCCTGGTAGATATCTAAGAATTCTCTTGACAGCAGTTAAGTGAGACTCTTTAGGATCATCTTGAAAACGGGCACAGAGGCACATACTAAACATTATATCCGGTCTATTGGCAGTCAGGTAAAGAAGGGATCCAATCATTCCTCTATATTTTTTCTGATCTACTGATTTTCCACTAGGATCTTTGTCTAATTGAATTGTTGAGCTCATTGGAGTGTTCATGGGTTTAGCACTATCCATTTCATATTTTTTCAAGATATCCTTAATGTACTTTGTTTGGCTAAGAAAGTTCCATTATCCATTTATTTTACACTAAAGCCAAGAAAGTAATTAAGTTCTCCCATCATGCTCATTTCAAACTCATTACTCATTATTTTTGAAAATTCATCACATAACATTTTATCTGAAGATCCAAATAGAATGTCATCCACGTAAATCTGAATAATGAGAATTTCTTCTTTGATCTTTTGTAAAAAGAGTGTAGTATCTACACTACCCTTTTCAAATCCTCTATCCAATAGGAATGAGCTAAGTCTTTCGTACCATGCTCTAGGTGCTTGCTTTAATCCATAAAGTGCCTTCTTTAATTTGAATACATGGTTTGGAAATTGTGAACTTTCAAATCCAGGGGGTTGCTCAACATAGACATCTTCCTTAATTACCCCGTTCAGAAATGCACTCTTTACATTCATTTGATATAACTTAAAGTTCTTGAAGCAAGCAAAAGCTAAGAGCACTCTTATGGCTTCTAGTCTAGCAACAGGGGTAAAGGTTTCTTCAAAGTCTATTTTCTCAATTTGGTTGTACCCCTTAGCTACTAGTCTGGCTTTATTCCTTATTATTGTTCCTGAATCATTCACCTTATTCTTGAATACCCATTTTGTTTCAATAACACTTTGTTCTTTAGGTCTCTTGACTAACTCCCAAACATCATTCCTGGTGAATTGGTTCAACTCTTCTTGCATTGCTAGAATCCAAAATTCATCTCCTAAGACTTGATATATATTTGTAGGTTATATCATAGAGATGAATGCTGAATGACTAATCTCCTTCCTAAGTCCATGCCTAGTTCTTACACCTTCTGAAGGGTCTCCTAAAATTAACTCGTTAGGATGACTAGAAGAATATCTCTATTCTTTAGGCAAATCTTCCTGAGGTTCTACCCTTTCTCCTAAGGTCATAGTCTTTACTCTTGAATTGCCTCTATTTTATTATCTTCAATTTTAGATTCAGATGGCTTATCTGATTCATCAAATACCACATGGGTGGACTCTTCTACTACTAGGGTTCTCTTAATAAAGATTCTATAGGATTTACCTACAGATGAATAACCTAAGAAGACACCCTCATCAGACTTAGGATCAAATTTTCCTAAGGGATGTTTACCATTATTCGAGATGAAGCACTTGCACCCAAAGACATGTAAGTGTGAACGGTTTGGTGTCTTACCCTTAAGAAGTTCATAAGGAGTTTTGTTCAGCTTAGATCTAATGTTCACCCTATTTAAAACATAACATACTGTGTTGACTGCTTCTGCCCAAAAGTATCTAGCAAGGGTGTACTCCGCTAATATTTCCCTAGCGGCTTCTACCAAGGTTCTATTCTTCCTTTCTGCTATACCATTTTGTTGTGGTGTTCTAGGGGCTGAGAAAATGTGTTCTATTCCTAGGTCTTGACAGAATGATTCAAATCTATCATTTTGAAATTCTCCACCATAATCGCTATGAATTGTTGGGATTTCACAACCTAATTTTCGTTGAATCCATGTGGAGAAAACCTAAAATTCTTCAAAAGACTCATTTGCATGTGCTAAGAATCTTATCCAAGTGAATCTAGTGAAGTCATCTACAATCACAAATCCATAATTTTTCCCAACTAGGCTGGCTGTACTAACAGGTCCAAATAAGTCCATGTGTAGGATTTCTAGTGGCCTAGCGGTGATCACATCTCTAATTGAATGAAAAGATGATTTGACTTGTTTTCCTAGTTGGCAAGCATCACATAAAAGATCCTTTGTGAAATCTAACTTAGATACGCCTCTAACTAGGTTTTTCTTAGTGATGTTTCTAAGAGTTTTCATACTAGCATGGCATAGTCTCCTATGCCATAACCACGAGACATCAACTATTATTTTCAAATAAAATGAATTTGAACTATCAATGCAATCAAGGTCTAACATGTAAACATTGTTCATTCGTTTTCCTTCTAAAACTAGTTTATCATTTAAACTAATCAGGCATTTATCAGATAGAAATTTGATATCAAAACCTTTGTCACACAGTTGACTAATGCTAAGTAAATTATGCTTCAAACCATCAACTAGTAAGACATTTTCAATTAAAAAATTTTTAGCATTACCAACAATACCTGAGCCTATCACCTTCCTGGTAGTGTTGTCTCCCAACGTTACTTTGTCTCCAGTTTTGGTCTCCAGTAGGATGAACTTCTTCATATCTCCAGTCATGTGTCGCGAGCAGCCACTATCCAGGTACCACATGCTCTTACCAGGTCTTTTGTGAGAGCACCCCTACAATTTCATTCAAAGATTAGATTTGGGAACCCAAGTGAGTTTGGGTTCCTCCTTATGCTTGCATGAATGAGATGTATGCATGCTATGCTATGATGGATGCAGTTTGGGTCTCCATACTAAGTGTGTCATACGGTAAATTGTGCATGTGCGGGCTATGTGACCTAGCATGCCACAAGAGAAGCACCTAACACCAGGAAATGGGTTTACTAATCTATGTGGGTGGTGATGCCTCTTCCTAAAGTTATGTGATGCATGCTGTGTTGGTGGTTTTCTAGGTTGGCCTAATGTGAGTGATGCAATTTCATTTTCTAGTTCTTTGATTCTTTAACTAAAAGTGTTGTTTTGATATGTCAATCCATGAACTTCTATTTTTAACAAATGCTCATTGTGATCTACTTCTAATGCAAGTTTGTCTAATCTATGAAAAGCTTCTTCTTGTTCAACATGAGTGGTTTTCAAGGTTTCATGCGTTTCAGTTAGTTCAATATGCTTCTTATTTAATGCATCATACTCATCAAGAAGTAGCATAAGATCATGATCTAAATCAGAATTTTCCTTAAACAACTTAGCTTGCTCGATTTGTAAAGAACTAAATTCAATATCAAGCTTGGCATGCATCTTTTTCAAGTTTCTATACGAGTCATGGATATTTTCAGAAATAAGCAATAATTCTTCATATGAAAGTTGACATACCTCATCTTGATCCAATTTATCAAGGTTATCATTAGCCATAAGACACAGATTTGTTACCTCCTCCTCTGCTTCTTCTTCTGATGATTCTAAGGCAGAGTCGGCCCAAAAAGCTTTTTGTGTCTTTATCTTTCCTTTCTTGTATTTTGCTTTGTCATCTCCTTTCTCCTTAGGTGGTTGACTCTTCAGATTGGGGCAATCGGCTCAAAGGTGACCTGGCTTCTTGCATTCAAAACATATTGTATCAGATGAAACCTTATTGGACCTTAAGTTCTTACCTTTATTCCAGCTGTTCTGTGTTGGTGGAATTTTGAAAACATATTTTGAAAAAAATTAGTTTTCTTTGGGAATTTTAGAATTGAGGTTGAATCTTAATTCTAAAAGTCGAACCAGCTCGTTCGGAAAATTATATCACCCCGAAGGATGAAAGTAAAATCCCATAACAGCGTTCGGACTTACAATTATGTGATTCATCTCGAATATCATAGCTAGACTCTAAAGAGAACTTCACACGGCCCCGAGGGGACAAGGTAAAGATCAACTAAATGTCTGGTTATGATATTCGAGGGGTATGATTGTCGATCTCATATCCAAAGCCTTATCAAAGAAGAATGTATCTCCCCGAAGGGAAATAACACCTTTCAATGATAATTCTTCTAATACGATAAAGAAAATTATTTTTTGAACTTTTCCCAAAGAAATCTAAGAAGATTTTAAAAAAAGGTTAATTTTGAAATCAGGTGTGTGGGGTTCCAAATCTCCTACGAGCGCAAGCCCTCATAGTTAATTACATCGTAGGGAGACAGAGTCCCCTACGAAAACTCTCGATTAAAATAAGAATGAAATTTTGTTAGATTTTCTAGGAGTGATATCAAAAAAAGGAATAGAATCTTTTAGAGAATCAAAAGGGAATGGATCAAGATTGAACAGTTATTAACAGAGTCAAAAGAGGAGAGGTAGGGGACACCTTGAGATTCCAGAACCATCCGGAAGTGTACCAACTTAGACTAAATGTTGGGCTTTACATTTTAGGATTGGAAAGAGGTTTAATTTGAGTTGAACATTTTATTAGAAGTTTGGGACTATATTCCCGAAATTGGGGTCTTATAATCAAAGATCTGCCCCGGATCCTAAATCTAATTTGGACGCTGGACCACAGCCGTCCGAACCTAACTAATGCAGTGCAGAACCTGGTCTTACCCCGGCCTGGATTGGGGAGCCAGCTAACCACCTAGTCGATTTAAAATACATGAACCCGGTCTTTTATGAAAGAGTGGTAGGGACGTTGTAATTAAAGTTTTGGAGAGTTGGGGCTGACATCTAAAAAAATTTTCCTAGTTGGCCCCTTTAACTTATGTTGGGTGCTAAAATGCTAAACTGATGCAATTAAGATTTTTGACTCTTTTAGTTCGTATCTAATGCAATGCATGCTGGTTGACAACTTCCAAATCAAGTATGCTTGAAATTTTAAAAACAGGCTTAGAAAATAATTTTTTAGAAGACTGGGCTTCCCCAGGTCCGACACCTCGTCCTCATAGGTCAGACTATCCGGACTCTACCCGCAGGCGGGGAAGGGTCTAAAATAAGGAAAGAAGAGGTGCAAAAATATGCATGCGACCCCGGGGTCGATCCCCGGCTAATTCCCTAGATTTGTTATCTTTCTATGTTATTTAGACTCACTAAAATTTTAGACTTTTTAAAATTATGAGTATAAAACTTTCACACCCTTACGAGTCTCACGTGTCCAGGCTAAAACAAAAGCGGCACACAATCGCCAAAAAACTAAGAAAAGCAGGCAATCCTAGAGGCAATCAACTCATCACATTAAATACAAATTAATTAATAAATGTCCATAGACAAAGTTGCCTTGCTTATTATAAACCAGAGTTTTGCAGAAAGTAAAGTGGCCGGGCACCACTGACAACAACCCGGATTCTAAGCCTAGTAGTGACGCAAGTTATTTTGAGTGGAATACCCTCAATCTTCAAGTCTTCATTTTTGCTCTTCTTTAGACTCCTTTTCTTCAAACTCCTTGGGTTCTCCACAACAAGCTACCCAAATGGAGAAGAGGGCACTTCCCTTTAGAGGGGAAGGCCACTCTTTCCTCTTTGGATATAAGAGAAGTGTGATCCAAATTTGGATTTCCAAATGGAAAAGGAATAGTTCCCAAAAGGGCATCCTTTCCTCTTTGGAATCTAAGCTTTGGACCTAAATATCCCAACTCAAACTTAACTTTCACAACACTTGATAATTTACAAATTACATTTATATCAAATCAAAAATCTAGACTCACCTGCAGGGTTATCCTAAGCAATTAAAAAAAAAACAATTATTCCCAAGCAGTTGTATATATGTGCAGAAAAGTAAGTAAAAACACACTGGCCACGCTCTTTTATTTGGGGGCTTTAGCAGCTGAAGCACCTGTGCAAGCTTTTATAACAATTAACATTTATTATTAACTTAGACCCCTTTTTATTGTCCTGCATGAGCGTGGCCACCTGCAGAAAATTATGTGAACATCCAGATCGCACCTAACCTAAGGGTAATCTAGTCGCCAAACACATCAATCCATCCACAGAGTGCAGAAAAGTAAGCAGACACAGCAAAGCAATTTCATCCACAACATGCAGTGAAAACCACGAAAAACCCGGCACACAGCAGTAAAGTAAACACCGGCCTAACCTAGATCTAGAGTTGGTTATCCTAGCACATCATCTAAAGTGTGTGTAAAAGGTCGTGTGGCTGGGGTAGGTCCTAAAGTGGGTGATTAGTTAAAGTTGTCTAAAATTCTGGGTTTGTTAAGGCTTAAAAGGGGAATTTATATAGATTAATGTTTAAATATTAATATATTAAGGATTTTGAAGATTAGAGTCAATCTTGTAGGTTTAAAAGTTTTAGTAAATAATAGACTTAATCATGAGTTGTTAAACAGGTGGCACACTCAATGTGGAGTTTCCTATGGGAAGTTATGATTTTAGAAGTTCTGGCCCATTCTGACCCAAGGTCACCGAAGATGTTGAATCCTTGGTTTTAGCTAGATTATGGAGGTTTGATGTTTCCAGGAAGTGATAGAACCTAATTGAAGTCACTATCCACTAAGTTGATTAATCAAGAATTCTCTATAATTAACAGTGGATTTTAGGAATTTTACACATTCGTAGGGAGTATCAAATTACTACAACTAAGGAATCTACTTAAGGGTTTGAACCCAAATGAGCCCTAAACTCCTTGAGATCGATTCCAAAGGTCACAAATGACCCAAGGACAGATCAACAGGTGTTTAAAACCCTTTTGGGATTTTTAAGATTTAATTACAGTTGGTTAGACCCTAATTACCTAAGGACCAAGCTAAGACAAGTTTAAAGATCAATTTGAGAGGGTTTCAATTCTTATTGATTAAGGGGTCAATTAAGGACAATTAAGGACATTTTAATGGATTTTAGGAGTTAAGAAAAGTTCATTATCAATGGATTAGGGTTAACAGGCCATTTTTAAGAAGGATTTTTTGGGCTCCTACTTGGGGAACCTAATGAACCCCAAATTTGATGAAATCTGGGCCATAGGATCACCTGACCCTAAGGACCAAACCCACCAAATTTTAGCTCAAATGAAGCACTCTAAGGTGGTTAACCAAACCACCCAAGGTGAGCTCTAAGTCACCTTCAAATCACTATGGGGGTCTATCCTAGGCTTGGATTGGGGAAAAATTAGTGGCTCTACACTCCTCATCCTACACATCATCAACACACCATAAATCATACCCTAAATCCCATTGGATAGGTCTATATCCCCTTTTGAATTTAAGGGTCAAACCTTGACCCTTAAATTTAAAAAATTAGGGAAAATGCCCTTGAACAACTTAAAATGGGGAGATAAAATTTGGACATGTCAAAAACATGCCCAATTTCAATCCCCCAAAATTCCAGACCTGGTGGACTTGTATTTAAAAAGTAATTAAAGAAATTCATAAAATGCTCAAATTGAAATTAAACCTAAGACTGACCTAACCAGGGTCTGGAACCATAGGGCTTTTGTAGAACTCCCTGAGACCTTTCCAATGAGCCTAAGAACACCTAATTTGGACAAGTGTGCAGGGAGTTATGAATTTTTGAAGTTCCCTTGAATTTCTGGATTTATTAATCCGGCAATTACACAGTCAGCAGCCGTTACCACGCGGCGCGCGCTGATTCGCCAGGCAATGATTGGCTCTAACCGTTAACGGCCAGATTAACCACAGCCATCGAATGGCGGATCGAACGGCTGGGATCAAAGGCGCTCCGATACCGCGGGATCTAATCCATGCCGTTGATCAAGATCAACGGCTGGGATTTCGTCTTCAACCTCCCGCTCGTATCCGAGACCACAGAGCTTCTCCGGCTTGATTCGGGTGATCCCGCCGGTGAACTCCGATGAAATTTCACAGGGAGGATCAGGACGATGGAAACTTCCAATCCAACGGTGGAGATCCGTTGGGGTGAAGGTTTCCTTCACACTTGACCAAACTACCTAGCTAGAGAGCTCGGGATGAAGAGATTACCGCAGAGAAGGCCTCAACGAATGAGCTTCTCTATCAGGAAGCTTCAGGGGACGGTGGCGAACAGTTCTCATTCAGGTGTCGGGGTCAGAGGAGCTCAGGGGTATTCGGCGAGCTCAGGGGTATTCGGCCACCCTTCGGGAGCTTGGACGGCCGAGATTGAACTGGGGAAGGCTCGGATCGCTGCCAAGTGGATGATGGCGACGTCCAGGAGGGATCGTGGAGATCAAACCGGTGGGCAGCAGCCTTGAGCCAGGGATTGCCTGGGGGGGACCACCGAAACATAAATTCCACTGGCTCCGACCGCCGCCGGCCATGGCCTGGGTCGGGTTGACCGAGGGAGACCGATGGGGACATGCTAGAGCCAAGGGTGAAGTCAATTTGGCCTGGGGAGGCCTGGATCGAACTGGTGACTGGGTTGGACCCAAACCTGCTTGGTTCGAGTCGATTTGGGCTCGATCCGAGCCAGGCCAGACCCTGGGCTTAGTATGGGAGGTAGGTCTGGGTCTGGTGCACCCAATGCAGGTGGCAATTGGATCCAATTTGATCTGGGTTGAAAGATGGCTCGGGTTGACCCAAACCTGCTCGGTTCGGGTCGATTTGGGCTCAACTCAGGTCAGGCCAGACCCTGGGCTTGAGCTGGGAAGTGGGTCTGGGTCTGGTGCACCCAATGCAAGTGGCAATTGGGTCAAATTTGACCTGAGCTGGGAGATGGCTCGGATCCAAGTGTTTTTGGCTACTTTGGGTTAGCCTAACTCTTGACCCAAGCTAGCCCAAGGCATGGGCTGGCTGGAGGAGATGTATTGAACCTAGGGCCACCTATGGGAGGTGTTGGTCGAGTTCAATTGGGCTTAGGTTGAGAGTTGGCTCAATCCCAAGTGCTTTTGGGCACTTTGGGCTAGCCTAACTCTTGACCCAAGTGAGCCCAAGGGTTGGGCTGATCAAGGAAGGTGTATTGGGTTAATGGGCACTCAATAGCACCTTGATTTGGATTCAATTTGGTTAAGATCAAAAAATGGCTCAAGGGAGGCCTCTTCTTGGTCACTTGGGTCAAGCCATATGGCTAACCCAAGTGAACCCAAGTTTTGGGTCACCAAGAGGGGTCTCTTGGGTACCCAAGAGGTTATCCCATACATTCAAAGGACTTGGAATGGACTTGATTCAAAATTTTGAAAGAGGAAGGGTGTATGGGTCCATGGGTCAAACTTGGTTGACTTGGTCAACCAGGTTGACCCAAGGTCTGGGTTTGAGTTCAACTAGTTGAGTTTAACATTTAAAATTCATTGGAAGTGGTTTCAAAGAGTTTGGAATTGATTTGATTTGAAATGGCCATTTGAAATCCCATAAGGGTATTTTGGTCAATTTTGACCTATTGGTCAACTAGGGTCAAAAATGGATCTAAAAAATGCAGTTTACTGTTCAGTGGGTTAAAATCAAGAATCTGGAAGTGGTTGGAGGCTCTGATAAAGGCTCCAAGATCAAAATCTCAAAGGGGTTAGGTTCAGTGGCATAGGCTATAAATATTTGAAGGTTTTACAGCCTTTGAATTTTAATTCAGATTCTGAGGTTAGAGACCTCAGAATGGGCTCAAAATTGGAGGGTAGCCTCTAAAGACATGTCTTATCACTTTGCAAGTGATAGACCCTGGATTAGAGGCCATTTGACTAGGTTTTGAAATGTTTGAAAAATCCTTAAAAAGGGTCTTTAGGACAAGACCTTAGGACTTTGGATTTGTGTTTGGATTTCTGGATTTGGAATGGATTTCAAGTTTGAATGATAAATACTGGGGTATCTAAATCATTTACAATCATGTGCTGATTGTTAGTGAATGGATAGGATCAAAGCTAGATCAAAGGTGGAATCAAAGTCTAAGTTAAATTTTGGATTTTCAAGTGGATTGAATCAAAGTTTGGATGTGTTTGAAATTTGAATTAATTGGGGTTTGAGTTGAATGAAGTATGAGATTTAAATTGATCAAAGGTTGAAATTGATCAAAAGGTAGAAGTTGATTTGAAGTTGGAATTGATCAAAGATAGGGATTGATTTGAGTCTAGATTAGTCCTAAGACCTAAAGGGGTTTTAGGATCTAGGATCTAAGGGAACCTTAGGCTCTAGAGTAGGCCCTAAGGTCTGGCTCTAGGAAAGGATCCTAAGGTCTAGAGTGGATCCTAGGGCCTAGAATTAATCTGGAGTTTGGAAGGGTCTTAGTGACCTCATACCAAAAATGAGGTCAACAAATGGACCCCCAATGTGTGTGGTAGAAGGAACTTCTGCTGCACACATTGGCGTTGACCGAATAGAAGTAGAATCTCAAGGATGGAAGGGAGGTAATCTCCCAACCTCAAGCCTATAGGATGCTAATGGAAGGCTTACACCTATTAGACAAGGAAAACTGGTGAAACCAAGGTAGGGAATACCTGACCTTGGGTCTAAGGAAGGGCATCACCCAACCTTAGGTCTACAGGATGCTGATAGAAGACTTACTCCTAGTAGACAAGGAAATTGGAGAAACCAAGGTAGGGAATACCTAACCTTGGGTCTAAGGAAGGGCATCACCCAACCTTAGGCCTATAGGATGCTGATAGAAGACTTACTCCAAATAGGCAGATTAACTGGAAACTAAAGTAGGGAATACCTAGCTTTGGGTCTAAGGAAGGGCATCACCCAACCTTAGGTCTACAGGATGCTGATAGAAGACTTACTCCTAGTAGATAGATTAACTGGAAACCAAGGTAGGGAATACCTAGCCTTGGGTCTAAGGAAGGGCATCACCCAACCTTAGGCCTATAGGATGCTGATAGAAGACTTACTCCTAATAGGCAGATTAACTGGAAACCAAAGTAGGGAATACCTAGCTTTGGGTCTAAGGAAGGGCATCACCCAACCTTAGGTCTAAAGGATGCTGATAGAAGACTTACTCATAGTAGACAGATCAACTGGAAACCAAGATAGGGAATACCTAGCCTTGGGTCTAAGGAAGGGCATCACCCAACCTTAGGCCTATAGGATGCTGATAGAAGACTTACTCCTAATATGCAGATTAACTGGAAACCAAAGTAGGGAATACCTAGCTTTGGGTCTAAGGAAGGGCATCACCCAACCTTAGTCCTATAGGATGCTGATAGAAGACTTACTCCTAATAGGCAAATCAACTGGCAAACTAAGGTGATGCCACGAAGGGCGTACTCCACCACTAGCGAATGGTCATGTGGGGAGGAAACTTGCTCCACACAGAGGACCAAAACTGGCAAACTAGGATGGTGCGACGAAGGGCGTACTCCACCACTAATCTCGGGTTAAATGCCAGGGTGGTGCCACGGAGGGCGTACTTCACCACTAGCGATGTGCGATCCTAAAGGAGGGAACGGTCCGACCCTAAGGAGGAGGCGAAGAGTGTTAAGAGGTGAAAGGACTTAAAAAGGAAAGAAACGAGTTGCGCATCAAGAAAAGGAAATTTTATTTATTGATAAGATGAACTACATCAAGCATAGTATTTCTTAAGGAAACGCCCGTTGACAGGTAGCATTGGGTGGTTCCCCTTATAATCTACTAGCTGATACGAGCCTCCTTCGTAGACAGTCTCTATAACGAAGAGTCCTTCCCACGTAGGTTTGAATTTGCCTCCCAACTTTCGATGGGATAAAATAGGCCTCCGAAGGACCAACACCAAGTCTCCTGCTTGGAAGGTCCTAGGTCGCACTAGTTTATCATGGCCTGAACCATACGGGACTTATATAACTCTAAACTTTGTTGAGCTTGGAGACGTCGCTCTTCAAGGCCTTCGAGTTCTTCCAATCGCAGTTTTGCATTTTGTTCATTCGTGATTTGATTCTGAACTGCAATCCTGAGCGAAGGGATTTGTATTTCCAAGGGTAAAACGGCCTCAGATCCATACACTAGTGCAAACGGAGTGGATTGAGTCGGGGTTCTATAAGTGGTACGGTAAGCCCACAAAGCTTCCACCAACCGTTCATCCCACAGTCATTTTTTATCATCAAGGGTCTTTTTAACGATTTGTACCAAGGTTTTGTTGAAGGCCTCGGCCAATCCATTTGCCCGAGGGTAATAGATCGTCGAGTATCTCCAATCAATATTATGGCGCCTTACAAAACTGTTGATTTTTGTAGACTTGAATGCGGACCCATTATCGGATATGATTCTGCGAAGTACGCCGAATCGATATACGATATGGTCACGAAAGAATTCTTAGACATGGTGTGATGTTACGTTGCGTAGGGGAATTGCTTCCGCCCACTTTAAAAAGTAATCCGTCGCTGCTAATATGAAACGATGACCTCTCACGGAGGGAGGGTCAATTGGCCCAATGATATCTGTGCCCCAACTCTCGAAGGGCCACGAGGCTATTATAGGGTGTAACACATTAGGCGGCTGATGTAAAACCACACCATGGACCAGACATTGATGACAGTGCTTTGCAATATTCATGCAATCGTCAATCATTGTAGGCCAGTAGTATCCAAGTCTTTTAATCCTCAATTTCATTTTTGGACCTGATTGATGTGCACCGCATAGTCCTGAATGAACCTCATTGACAATCTTCAGGGCTTCTCGCTGGTTCAAACAGCGCAGCCACATGTGGTCGAAGGACCGACAGTATAACACATTGTTGACTAGTGTGTATGATAGGGCACGTTTCTTAATCTGGTTGGAAAGTGATTTATCCTGGGGAAGCTTCCCTTCTCTAAGGTAGTCAATTAAAGGTCGTCTCCAATCGCCTTCTTCGTCGATTGTCGAAGAGGCAGAAAGGATCTGAAGGGGAGCCTTACTTATGTGTTCCAAATCTATAAGAGAGAGGGCTTTACGACCCTGAATCTCTATAGGGATGGAATCCTCCTCAGGAAATGCAAATTCCTTTGCGAGTTTTGCTAAGGCATCTGCCACGGAATTGCTTCCACGGGGAACCCTATACAAAGTGGCGGTAGGAATTTGTTCCAACAAGTGAAGTGTGTACTGGTGGTATCTTAGGAGATTAGGATTCAAGACTTTATAAGTTCCGGCCACTTGGTTAATCGCCAATTGGGAATCTCTAAAGATCTTAATCTCTTTAATTTCCATTAGAATTGCAAGTTCCAAACCGGTTATCAGAGCTTCGTATTTAGCTTTGTTATTTGTGCAGGGCTCCGATAAATGGTAGGAAAAATGCATCATTCCTTTTTCCGGCGTTATGAAAATTAGACCGACTCCAGCCTTTCCGGGAATTGCAGATTGTTGGGTCGCATTCCTACGAGAGGATGCTGCCCCATCAAAAAACAATTCCCAGATGGCCTCGTCAGATTCCCTCAAACTCATGATTTGTTCGTCGGGTAGATCATCGTTCAGAGGAGAATCTGCTGGCAGCGGGTGTGCTGCCAGAAAGTCGGCGATAGCTTGTCCTTTCACAACACGAAGAGGAGTGAAAGTAATTTCAAATTGCAGCAATATCATAGACCAACGAGCTAAGCGTCCTAACAACATAGGTCGGGTCATAAGATATTGCAAAGGATTAACTCTTGAAATCAAATTGATTGAGTGGGAGAGCATGTAATGCCTCAGTTTCTGAGCTGCAAAAACCAAAGCAAGACAATGCTTCTCAATTGACGGGTACCGGATTTCAGTAGGAAGAAGCCATCGACTAAGGTAATAGAGAGCATTCTCTTTCCCTTCGTCGTTGACTTGAGCCAACAGGGTGCCTAAAGACTCATCTAAGGCTGCAGTGTAGAGGATTAACGGCTTTCCTGGAATTGGAGCTATCAAAACTGGCGGATTAGAAAGATATAGTTTAATGTTATTGAAAGCATTTTGGCACTTCTCGTCCCATACGAACTTAGCGTCTTTCTTCGCAAGGACAGAGAAGGGTTGACATCTCCCGGAAAGATTAGAAATAAACCTCCTTATATACGCCAATCTACCTTGTAGAGACCTTAACTGGGTAAGGCTCTTAGGAGATGGCATATTCAAGATGGCTTCAATTTTAGCAGGGTCAATCTCGATTCCGTGGTGCCTCACTACGAATCCTAAGAACTTCCCTGAGGTGACGCCAAAGGCACACTTTAGGGGATTCATTTTCAAATCGTAGCGGCGCAACCGTTCAAAAACAACTCTTAAGTCATACAGGTGAGCCTCTTTGACCTTGCTCTTGACAACTAAATCATCAATATAGCACTCAACTTGATTGTGAATTAAGTCGTCAAAGATACGGGTCATGGCCCGTTGGTAGGTTGCTCCGGCATTCTTCAAGCCAAATGGCATCACCTTATAACAAAAGATTCCAATAGGGGTTCTGAACGCCGTATTTCTTTCATCTTCTGCGGCCATCTTGATTTGATTATAACCCGATGAGCCTGTTTTGATGAAAAAAATATAATTTACTGATATAAAGTTTTGAAAATATATTAATTTTCTTTGGGAGAAATTAATTTTGAAATTTTTGTTTTGAAATCGAACACAATATTAGGAACAACATATATTGTCTCAAAAAGACGAGACTGTCGTTCATTAATAGGTTCAGATTACAAAGCTTTAAAGGATCATTAATTTTATAATCAAAATCAGGATAATAAAATGATATATTTCTCCAAGGAAAGAGGATATCATTTATTATCAATCCTTTGAATATAACGATAATGATCGTTTAATTGAGATTTCCCAAAGATAATTAATTAGAGGTTTTGAAAATTTCAATTTTGAAAATTAGATCTGGGTTTCTAAATCTCCTACGAGCGCAAGCCCTCGTAGTTAATTACATCGTAGGAAAATTGGAAATTTTCCTACGAACACTCTCGATTAAAATAGCGGTGTAAATTTTATCTATGATTTTCGAGGCTCGATATCAAAGGGGAGAAATGGTAGGAATTTCAAGAGGGATTGGATCGAGGCTGAACAGTTATTTCTGGAGTCAAAGGAAGAAGGGTAGGGAGTGTTTTGAGATTCTGAATTATTTCAGAAAACACTCCAATCTATCCTAAGTGTTAGGCTTGTATTTGATTGAAAGAAAAATTTTCAGTTTGAGTGATCAATTTTATTAGAATTTTGGGATTCAATTCCCGAAAGTTGAGGTCTTATGGCCCGAGCCAGCCTCAGAACCTAAGTCTAAATTGGGCACTAAGAGTTAGCACCCCGAACCTAGCTAGTGCAATGCAATTCTGGTCTTACCCCGGCCTGGATTGGGGAGCCAGCTAAACCACCTAAACGATTTTAAAATATGAATCCGGTCTTTTTATGTAGAGTGATAGGAACGTTATTTAAGATATGTTTTTTTTGAGAACGAGGCCGACATCTAGAGCGGATCCTAATTGGCCCCTCAGACTCATGTTGGGTATTCGATGTCTAAGTAATGCAATTAAATATTAGACTCTTTTAAATTTGTTACTAATGCTATGCATGCTAATTGACTCGATTGAATGCAAAATCTGTATGTAGCAGTTTAAAAATTTTTGGCTTAGAAAATAGATTTTTCCCTAGAGATTGCATAACATCCCCTTGACAGATCGGCACCCTCATAGGCCAGGTGGTCTGCCAGAACCCGCAGGCGGGGAGATGCCTAACAAGGAAGAGAAGGTATAATATGTATGCATGAAAAACCCTCGGCGAGTCCGAGCTTACTTCTTAGGACCATTTAGAGTTACTATCTTATCCTAAAATTTTTATTTAATTAAAATAGAAGAATTTTTTGACAGACCCCTAAGAGCCTAAATTCGTATTCCAGACTAAATCAAAGACGACATGCATATAAAAAGACTAGAAAAGGCAGGAATTCTAATGCACAATCAATTAAATAAATTAACTACATTAAATATATCAAATTGAATGTCCATATGGCAAGTGCCACTTACTATTACATCACAGAAATGACAATAAAGTAAAGTGGCCGGGCACCACTGACTACAACCCGGATTTCTAATCCTAAATTAAATGAATTTGAAATTTGGGATTCTTCTCGTTGTCCATTTCTTCGTCTTCTCACGAACATCTCGATTCGTCGGTTCAGGATATCCAAATGGAAAGAAACTCCCCTTTGATCGGGGTGTTATCTTTCCTCTTTGGATATTTGCAAAGTATCCTAATTTGAATTCCAAATGGAAGAAGACTCTCCCCTTTAGGGATGTCTTCGCCTCTTTGGAGTTCAAATTGGATATTTATATCCCAATCTCAAATCATTTTAAATAAATACAACCTTGACTGAATTAAATTTACATTGAGAGAAATAAGAAAATCTAGACTCGATCCTGCAAGGTTATCCTAATAATCAACAGTTGTATGTTCATTCCCAAGCAGTTATAATATAAAAATTTGGAATACATTTCTTTAGCCACACTTGGCCATGCTCTTTTTATTTAAAGGGGTCTTAAGCGCGGCAGGTACCTGTGCAAAGAGTTATATATTTTTTTATTAACTGCCCCCTTTAATTTTTAGCTCCTTGTATGAGCATGGCCACCTGCATAAGATTGCACAAATATATATACATTTCGTTCCTAGCCTATGGGTAGGTCTAACGTACAATCAAACCACAGTGCAAAATACAATAAGCAGATAAGTAAATAAACACATCAAGTCTAAACTAGCAAACAGCATGCAATGAAAACTCGAAAACCCGGCACACAGCGGAAAAGTAAACACCGGCCTAGCCTAAAACTAGAGTCGGTTGTCCTAGCAAACCATCTACAGTGTGTGTGAGGTAGGTCGTGGGGTTTTGATATGTCCTAAATAGGATTATTAGATTAAAGTTGCTCAAGGTTTGATTGTTGATCTTAAGGGCTGGAAAGTTAATGTATTTTTTTTAAAAAAATTTGATTGCTGATTTTTAAAGGTTTGATTAATTTAAGTTTGCCATTAACTGATTCGTGGCGTTGTGCCACCAGGCTCGAGGAACCAGCCTCCTTAGGACACTTAGCCCCGCAGCCCGGAGTAGTCCAGCCGATAAACCAAATTAATGTAATTACATTAAAGATTTTAAACGGTTAAATAATTAATGATTAATTTATTTTAAGGTTTAACACCCCTTAGAATCCATTCGTGGCGTTGTGCCACCAGGCTCGAGGAACCAGCCTCCTTAGGACACTTAGCCCCGCAGCCCGGAGTAGTCCAGCCAATAAACTTCATCTTTAGGATGGTTGTTATGTTTTAAAACGTTTGTTGAATGTTTTAAACATTAAGCTAATGTTTTCTGGAGTTTTGGAATAATTTTGAATTTTATGAATTTTTGAATATTTTAATCATTTAATTAAGGGGTTGAAAATTGACTTTTTGATTAAGTTCAAATTCTGGAATGTTTGTATTTTATTAAAATACTAGACCTTATTACAATCAGTTAGAAGGTAAGTACGTTGAAATCGGATTTTTCTACATTTTATTACAAAGGTTTGAAGTTTTGAACTAGTTTTGAACTGTGGTTGACCGATTTGTTGACTTTTTGAAATATTACAGATTTCTGGAATTTAATATTTTTAATAAATATTAGTCCCTATTATGAGTTGAATGCAAGTGAGTTTGAGTAATTTGGATTTTTCTGGAATTAATTATGAAGGTTTGAAGTTTAGGTATTTATTGAATTTTCAAAATTATTTAATTAAAGACCCTTTTTGTGATTTTGCTCCAAATGAGATCCCAACTCCTTGAAATCAGCTCCAAAGGTCAGGAATGACCTAAAGAGAGATTCCCAAGTGTTTGGGAAATTTTTGGAATTTTTAATTATTATTGATTAATTATATTAATTAAATATTCAATTTTGCTTAAAATTAAGTTAAGGTTTAATTTGCTGCCAAAATGAGTTGGTTTCAATTTTCATGGGTTAGGGATTTAATTATAGTCAGTTAGAGGGGTTGAATGTAATCTTAGGGCTTAAAATGGATTTATTAGATTTTCTGGAAGTTTTAAGACTTAAACTTAGGAAAATTAATTAGAGGGCTTAATGGTGTCTAAACCCAATGAAAGTTTTCCTATGAGCTGAGAGTGTCACTATATTTGAAATGTTCAAGTTTCAAGTTAAGAGGAGAGGAATCCTAATTATTGGAAATATTCTAAGTTCTCTAAACACATGTCCTTAATTATTGTCCCTAGTGACACTAAGTTTAATAGGTCCAAATCAATGTTTTAACTAACCCTCAAACTTAACATATAAGCAAACACACAAAATCAAACAAGTCCTTAGATCTAGGAGAGCCTAGACTAAGTGGTGTGTGCACAACCTAAACATGCAAAGATTGATAATGATTAAGATAACAAAATCTTGATTAGTGAATGATTAGAATATAATCGCTCACTAATCATTCCCCAAAAATTTCTATTCAATCAAGCCCAATCTATGTTTAAGATTTCAAAAGGATCTCTCAAGTATATTTAAGATTTAATATGTATAATTTTAAAATAGAATTCAAAATATATGTATTTATAAATATAAACTTATATACATAAGGATATAGATTTTAAAATAATATAATTAAAAATATCATTAAAATAAAAATTTTGAACTTGTGAGATCCACTGATTTTAAAGTTATTTCTAAATAAAAAAAAAATTTTTTTTTTTTAAATATTTAATATGATATTTAATTAAATAAAAACTAAATTCTAAATATAATCAAATAATTGAAACTAATCAAAATCCATTGAATTTTAAATTTTGAAAATAGTTTTAAATTAAAACATTTGAAGTTATAAAAATTTTGACATATTATTTGAACTTTTATAAATTAATTTGAATTTAATATGAATTTTCAAAGTTCAATGTTAATTAAAGCATTTAAATTTACTTAAAATTAATTGAACCTTAAGAACTAATATTAAATAATATTAAATTAAGTTTTAGTTATTCTCTGGAAATTCAAAATAGGTTAAAATAATTTTCCCTTAAAATTTAAAAAAAAAATTGGGTTTATTTTAATTAAATAATAATTAAAATAACATAATAGTTAATATTTAAAATTACTTAAAATATATAGAATATTTCAAGGAAATTTTATTTTTAAATTAAAGGCTCTGAAAAACGGAGCAGTTTGATATATTATACGGATTTTTTGGACTTTTATTTTATTTATTATGATTTTTTAAAGATTCTGCAATTAAATATAATTAAAATAAAGCATTAATTCGGGATTTACACGCGGCGGCTCGTGATTAGGCCAGGTGGAAGGCGGCGGTCAACTGGGCCCACGCGTTTTCACTTAATCCAGTCAGCGCATACTCACAGCCGTCGGATCGTCTGTTTGATGGAACGAGCGACCCAGATTAAATCCCGCTGTCCGATTTCGCTGAGAGAGATCGGACGGTGGGATTTCGATCCCGCGTTCCTGAATTGAAGGCTCAGATGCCGCCGGACGGGAGGATAACCGCGAGATTGCGCGGCCGGTTGATCAATGCCACGGGGAGACTTGATCGGAACCGTTGATCGTGCGATCAACGGTTCAGAAAACGTGCAGCACATGCACGTTACGAACCGAGGCCTTAATCAACTAAAACGGCTCGTTCGTTCGATACCGTTAATGAAAATCAATGAAATTTTAAGCACGGATTAAGATAGTGAACAGAAATAATGGGGGACTTTTAAAATGATTAAATACGCGCTTAATGAAAAGCTAATTAAATCTATGTGTCCTAGGCTAGGTTTAGAGATTTACAGCGATTCAATGGACGGTTTGAACCGTTTTTGGATTCTCTGAGCTTGTAGACTGTCCACGAATAAGCTCCTAGTTGACTCCAAGCTCCGACACGCCACGAATCGCCTGGAATGAGCCTTGGACGGATTGGGTATTGAGCTCGCCGGAAGATCGCCGGAGCAAGCTTTTATCGCCGGAGTTTAAGTGGTGAAGTGAGTGGAAGGCTCAAGAGAACTCAAAGGGATTGAGAGTTCGGCTGGAGGAGGTTTGATATGGTGAGAGAGTGTTAGGGTAGCAATGAGGCTTTACTTGAGCCTTTTGCCCTATTCAATCCCTTCCAGATTGAATGGAGGGCTGGGATCTACTGGATGAGCCTCCAGATGAGTGCCATCTGTCCAGGGAGTTGGTGGGAGCAGCAGCCAAGGACAGCTCAAGGACATCCTATGTGGAAAGGGTGTTTTGTCTTGATTTGAGCACATGTGGAGCAACGTGGGCCTTTGGATTTAAATCTAAAGGCTAAGATTAGTCTTAGGAAGCTTCTAGACCTTAACTAATCTGCTGGAGAGGTTTGGGCTTGAGTGGATTAGCTTTAAGGGATTAAATTGACCATATTTAACCCATTTGAACATTTGTTGACCGTGTTGACTGGTCAATATCCAAGTGGACTGCTGACATGGCATGTTTATAGATCAGATGAGCTGGTAGGAGGCCTTGGAGGGGGATTGAGCTAACTTGAATCAAGTAATTTAGGCACTTAAAGGTTTGTTGACCAAGCATTGACTAGTCAACTGACCATGTTGACTGCTGATGTGGCAGTAAAGGGATCTCAAGGGTTGATTAGAATGAACCAAAGCCAAGGCCAAGTAGAGGGATAGAGACTAGAATTTGATTTTGGATTTTGCAATAGACTTAACCCAAGCTTAGAGTTGACTTGGTCAACTCTAATTAGATTTGATTGGCCAACCTCCAAAGCATGGTTAGACTATAATTAGGAGTTGATTTGAAGCTTGAAACGGATTCAATGGATTGAATGGGTTAAAATAACCCATTAAAGCCTTAAGGGAATTTTGAGTCAACCTAGGTTGACTGGGTCAACTAGGTTGACTCAAAGGGTGGGTCTAGGCTGGACAGGATTGAAATAATATTTGAAGACTGATAGAGGTGGTTTCAGGGATTGAATGGTTCATTTGAGTCAAAAGGGCTTAATGAGCCCCTAATGGGCCCTTAAGCCAAAATTGGTTGACCTGGTCAACCGACTGGGTTCAGGGTCTGGAAATGGGTTCGACAGGTTTCAAATGATGTTTCAAGACCAATGGAAGTGGTTCCATGGCCTGGAGAGGTCATTTGGATCAAAACACTTATTTGAATCCTTAAAGGGGCCTCTTGGGTCAACCATGTTGACTTGGTCAACCAGGTTGACTCAGGGGCTGGGAATGGGCTGAACAGGTTCAGTTTGACATTTGAAACTTGCTGCAAGTGGTTGCATTCAATTTGGAGATCATTTGATTTGAAATGTCCATTTAAGCCCCATAGGGGTATTTTGGTCATTTTGGGCTCATGGCCACTAGGGGCTGAGATGAGTCCAGAAAATTCCAGTTTATCACTAAACATATCAATATTGAGGGTCTGGAAGTGACTAGAGGATTTGGTGAAGGCTCTAAGGTCAAAAACTTTACAGTGATAGGTCCAGTGGCATGGGCTGTAAATATTTGAAGGTTTTACAGCCTATGGATTTTAATTAAGTTTCTGGGGTTAGGGACCTCAGAATGGGCTCAAATTTGGAGGGTTGCCTCCAGAGACATGTCCCATCAGTATGCAACAGATGGACTCTGAATCGGAGGTCATTTGATTAGGTTTTGAAATGTTTGAAAATTTGCTGAAAAAGGCCTTTAGGGCTTGGCCTTTTAGCATTGAATTTTGGTTTGAAATTTTGGATTTGGATTGGGTTTTGGATTTGATTGACTATATGTCTGGATTGACTTATGATCTAGGTAGATCCTAAAGTCTGACTCCTAGCAGGGTCTTAAGGTCTAGAATAGAACCTAAGGTCTGAAGTCTAGAAGGATCTTAGAGCCTAGAGTTCGATGATTTGGAAATTAATCTATGGTCAGAATTGGTCCAAGTGACCTCATACAAAAATGAGGTCAACAAATGGACCCCCAATATGTGTAATAGAATAAAATTCTATTGCACATATTGGCGTTGACCGAGATTAAAGATTATGTCTAGAAATTTTGATCCTAAGGGAAGAAGATATCTAACCCTAAAAGGAATAAAGTTTGGATGATCGTATAGGTAGGAAGAGTTCCTAACTATAGAGGATCAGATTTGAGTTTGATACTAGGGCAGTGCCACGAGGGGCGTACTCTACCACTAGTGGATTTAATCCTAAGGGAAGGAAGAAAACTAACCTTAAGGAAGAGAAGGTGACTGAACTATAGTGGGGCCCAAGAGGCTTAAATCCACTACTAGTTAGTCGAGATCCTAGGAGATAGGAAGCACGGGGACTCACACCTACTCCTAAAGGATCGGATTTGTACTGGGTATTCAATGACTAACCTAGCTAGAAAGCACTGGGACTCACATCTAACTAGGGGAACTAGCCAAGGAGATAGTCTGCCCAAATCTCTAAGGATTTGGCAAAAGCTATCTATCCCGAAATTTGATTTAATACGCTAGGATGGTGCCACGAGGGGCTTTGCTCCACCACCAGCAGGTCTAATCCTAAGGAAAGGAAGCACAGGGACTCACACCTAACCTTAAAGAAAAGAAATGACTTGACTATGTGGGGCCCAACAGGCTTAATTCCACTTTTAGTCAGTCGAGATCCTAGGAGGTAGGAAGCACAGGGACTCACACCTACTCCTAACGGATCGAATTTGTACTGGGTATTCAATGACTAACCTAGCTAGAAAGCACTGGGACTCACATCTAACTAGGGGAACTAGCCAAGGAGATAGTCTGCCAGAATCACTAAGGATTCGGCAAAGCTATCTAACCCGAGATTTAATTTTATACGCTAGGATGGTGCCACGAGGGGCTTGCTCCACCACTAGCAGATCTAATCCTAAGGAAAGGAAGCTCTGGGACTCACACCTAACCTTAAAGAAAAGAGAGTGGTGACTGAACTATGTGGGGCCCAATAGGCTTAATTCCACTTTTAGTCAGTCGAGATCCTAGGAGGTAGGAAGCACAGGGACTCACACCTACTCCTAACGGATCGAATTTGTACTGGGTATTCAATGACTAACCTAGCTAGAAAGCACTGGGACTCACATCTAACTAGGGGAACTAGCCAAGGAGATAGTCTGCCAGAATCACTAAGGATTCGGCAAAAGCTATCTAACCCGAAATTTGATTTTATATGCTAGGATGGTGCCACGAGGGGCTTTGCTCCACCACCAGCAGGTCTAATCCTAAGGAAAGGAAGCACAGGGACTCACACCTAACCTTAAAGAAAAGAGTAGTTTTAGAATTCAAAAAGCATTAAATACGATTGAGTCAAGTTTAGTTGGAAAACAAGTATTTTATTGATTCAAAGATCGAGCTACATCAAGCATAGTATTTCTTAAGGAAACGCCCATTTACAGGAAGCATTGGGTGATTTCCTTTACAATCCACTAGCTGATACGAGCCTCCTTCGTAGACTGTTTCCACTACGAAGGGTCCTTCCCAAATTGGTTCAAACTTCCCACCGAGTTTTCGGTGCGCTAAGATAGGCCTCCGAAGAACCAAGACCAAGTCGCCTACTTGGAAGGTTCTAGGTCGCACTAACTTATCGTGAGCTTGAATCATTCGGGCTTTGTACAACTCTAGATTTTGCTGAGCTTGAAGACGACGTCCTTCAAGGCTTTCAAGTTCTTCCAAACGGAGTTGTGCATTTTGTTGAGTTGTAATCTGGTTCTGAATCGCAATTCTGAGCGAAGGGATTTGAACTTCGAGAGGGAGTACGGCCTCGGATCCATACACTAGTGCAAACGGTGTGGATTGAGTCGGGGTTCGATAAGTGGTCCTGTAGGCCCACAAAGCTTCCACCAACCTCTCATCCCACTGACGTTTATTATCATCAAGGGTCTTTTTGATAATTTGAACCAAAGTTTTATTGAAGGCCTCAGCCAATCCATTAGCCCGTGGGTAATAGATTGTTGAGTATCTCCAATCAATACCATGGCGATTTGCAAAATTATTGATCTTTGTAGACTTGAAAGCGGACCCATTATCGGATATGATTCTGCGCGGAACGCCAAATCTATATACGATATGGTCACGGAAGAATTTCATTACATGGTGTGATGTTACATTTCTTAGTGGGACTGCTTCTGCCCACTTTGAAAAGTAATCAGTCGCTGCTAAAATGAAGCGGTGACCCTTCGAGGAAGGAGGGTCAATTGACCCGATGATATCCGTGCCCCAACTTTCGAAGGGCCACGAGGCTATCGTGGGATGCAACACGTTAGGCGGCTGATGTAAAACCACACCATGTACTTGGCACTGATGACAACACTTTGCAGTTTTCATGCAATCGTCAATCATCGTGGGCCAGTAGTATCCAAGTCTTTTGATCTTCATTTTCATCTTTGGACCCGATTGATGAGCACCGCACAGTCCAGCATGGACCTCGTTAACAATCTTCAGGGCCTCATATTTGTCTAAACAACGGAGCCACATCTGATCAAACGATCGTCGATACAACGTATTGTTGACTAGTGCGTAGGATAGGGCACGTTTCTTGATTTGATGGGCAAGGGATCTCTCGTGAGGGAGCTTGCCTTCTTGAAGGTATTCGATTATCGGTTGTCTCCAATCTGCTTCTTCATTGACTGCCGAAGAGGTAGAAAGGACTTGGAAAATTTGTTTATTAATGTACTCCAAATCTATAGGAGACAGAACTTGACGGCCCTGCACCTCTATAGGGATGGAGTCTTCTTCTGGACAGGCAAATTCCTTTGCAAGCTTTGCGAGGGCATCTGCCGAAGAATTGCTTCCACGGGGAATCCTATACATAGTTACGATTGGAATTTGCTCGAGCAAGTGACAGGTGTACTGATGGTATTTCAGGAGTTTAGGATTCAAAACTTTATAGGTTCCTGCAATCTGGTTGATCACCAGTTGGGAATCACCAAAATTTTAATCTCTTTAATCTCCATCAAAATTGTAAGTTCCAGGCCAGTTATCAGAGCTTCGTACTCAGCTTCATTATTCGTACGAGGTTCTGATAAGTGGTAGGAAAAGTACATCATTCCCTTATCTGGTGTTATGAATACCAGGCCAACTCCGGCTTTCCCGGGAATAGTAGATTCAGGTGTTTTTCCCCGTTGAGAGGACGCAGCACCATCAAAATACATTTCCCAGGTTTGAGTAGTGGCTTCCTCAAAACTCATGATTTGCTCATCAGGTAAATCATCGTTTAGAGGAGATTCCGCCGGCAACGGGTGTGCCGCAAGGAAGTCGGCGACGGCCTGCCCTTTCACAGCACGCAGGGGAATGAAAGTGATTTCAAATTGAAGCAATATCATAGACCAACGAGCCAAACGTCCTGACAATGTAGGCCTGGTCATAAGGTATTGCAAGGGGTTGAAACTGGAAATCAAGTTGATTTGATGAGAAAGCATGTAATGTCTTAGTTTTTGAGCTGCAAAGACTAAGGCGAGACAATGTTTCTCAATCGTTGGATACCGAATTTCCGTTGGTAGAAGTCTCCGACTTAGGTAGTAGAGAGCGTTCTCTTTCCCTTCGTCATTGACTTGAGCAAGGAGAGCCCCGAGAGACTCGTCAAGGGCCGCAGTGTAAAGTATTAGAGGTCTCCCCGGAATAGGGGCTGCCAAGACTGGTGGATTTGTCAGGTATTGTTTGATATTTTCAAAAGCAGATTGACATTTCTCGTCCCAAATGAATTTGGCGTCCTTTTTAGCGAGGACCGAGAATGGTTGACATCTTCCGGAAAGATTGGAAATGAATCTTCTTATATACGCTAGTCTACCTTGAAGAGACCTTAGTTGAGTAAGGCTCCTAGGAGGCGGCATATTTAAGATAGCTTCGATTTTAGCGGGGTCTATTTCAATTCCACGGTGTCTTACTACGAAACCTAGAAATTTCCCTGACGTGACACCGAAAGCGCACTTCAAGGGATTCATCTTGAGATCGTAGCGGCGCAACCGCTCGAAGACAATTCTTAAGTCATAAAGATGAGCCTCTTTAACTTTGCTCTTGACAACTAAATCGTCGATGTAGCATTCGACTTGATTGTGGATTAAGTCGTCAAAGATTCGAGTCATAGCCCGCTGGTAGGTTGCACCGGCATTTTTAAGGCCAAATGGCATCACTTTATAACAAAAGATCCCTATAGGACTTCTGAATGCAGTGTTTCTCTCATCTTCTGGGGCCATCTTGATTTGATTGTAACCAGACGAGCCATCCATAAAGGAGAAAACAACATGCGAGGAGGCGATGTCCACCATTAGTTCTGGAATTGGCAAAGGAAATTCATCCTTAGGACATGCCTTATTCAGGTCTCTATAGTCAACACAGACCCGGATTTGACCATTTTTCTTTCGAACGGGCACAACACTGGCTACCCAGGAAGGATATTGCTCCTCCCGGATAAATCCGGCTTCGGCCAATTTTTTAACTTCAGATATGACTTGTTGTTCGATCTCCAGACGCATGCGTCGTGGAGCTTGTTTGACAGGGATGGCATCATGCCGGATTCCGAGTTTATGGACTACTACATCGGCGGACAAGCCCGGCATTTCGTCGTATGTCCAAGCGAAACAGTCTTTAAACTCGAATAGAAGTTGAATTAGATCCTTAGACTCGTCTTCACTCAACAAAGAACTTATGAACGTGGGGCGAGGGTCATCCTCTGTTCCGAGGTTAATTTCTTTAAGTTCATCAACTGTCGATTTAATTTCTTCTTCAAATTCAGGGGGTGCATCCCGAATTTGAACTTCATCTGAATCGTCTAAGGTCTCCAAACAAAATCTGTCGAGCGAATCGACGATTTCAGTAGGGACACTTTCAGATTCACGATGGATGGTTATCATCAAGCAATATTCATCATCGTCAAACGAACTAACGGTACCAAAGCCAATACCACTCGTCCAATTTTTATTAAATTTGGAATTCCAAATACTTTGGTGGTATCTAGCTTGACCCTTAGTCCATTGACTTGGAACAAAACCTTTAGAGATAAGAGCTTTAACACCAAGAGGAAAGTAGCCGAAAGGTAATTCCATTAATTCATTGAAATCTGCCTCTTCAAGGATTACATCACCTTCGTTCCTTGAAGAGGAGGTGCCAGGGAAGAACCTCTGGACTTTCCTTACTTCTCCATCTAAATTAGGGGAATCCTTAGTTACTAACCCTGAGACTCTGTCAGCAGACAGTGGGGTTAAGGTTAAGGATTTAACTACCCTATTAAGCTTTTCATACATACTCAATTCAGGCTCATCACTTTGAGGTTTAGAATTGTTACCCTCTTGATCACTATCCGAATCTAAAGTGAGATCAAACCTTGGGGGAAGATTAGATTTTTTATAGTCAAAAGCAATTCTGTCACCCCTCTTTCTTGATTCTTCATCAGAACTTGTTTCAAGTTCGATATACATTGGGGGATTTCTCTTTTCAACGGAAGGGCGACCTCGGCCACGTGCTCTTTGGGCCATCCTTCCACCTCTTTGAGGTAGATTGATTGGAGGCCTAAAAATCACGCGCTCGACGTCGTCTTCACTACTAGAATCGTCTCTTTTTTGATTCTTGACTTTTTCTTTTCTCAGCTCTTGAATTGCTTTTGAACTATGATTTTCTTTCTTTTCTTCCTTAACATTGATCTCTACCTTAGATTTGGTAGTGGACCCTTTGGGAACATAATATGCAGCATCCTCGTAGATCCTGATCTCGTGAATAGAGAATGGTTGCAAATCACCCCTGATTTCGAACTCAATGCCATCTTGTTGGTACTTGATGCACTGATGTAGGGTGGAAGGAACCATCCTATACTCATGGATCCAGGGCCTACCTAGGAGCGCATTAAAGGACGTAGCCGAATCAATTATATGAAATTTCGCTTCAGTTTTTAACTCTCCTATCTCTAGAAGAAGTGTGATCGAACCTAAAGCCTTCTCGCCCTTTTTATTGAACCCGCGAAGCACTAACTTGTCGGTTGAGAGCTTGCTAGTATCAATTCTAAGGTATGCGAGAGTCTTTATGTTCATCACGTTGACCGATGCACCCGGATCAACAAGAACTCTTGATAATTTAAACTTTCCCACATTTACAGTGATGTAAAGTGGGCGATTGTGGTCAGCAGTTCCTAGGAGTAGATCTTCATCGGAGAAGGTAACTCCTGGAATTTCCTTGAAGTACAAAGCTTCTTCCTCAGAAGTTGAAGCGAGTTGAGCTAAGCAAATCTCTGGGTCGAGAAGTGCTTTAATTAGAGTCTCCCTCATCTCTTTTGAAAGGACAAGGGCGTCGTAGATGCTCAACTTAGCAGGCAACTTCCTAAGGTGAGCTAAGACGTTGTAATCGACGCTTGGAACATTAACATCGGGACCCGGTGGATTTGTAGGAGAAATTGGTTGTTGAGTAGGAACTTGAATCGGATCGGTGGAAACAACTTGTTTTCCCTTTTCCTGAGGGGGAAGCCTAGGGGGTAAGACCTTTCCACCACGCAGTTGCACTTGCACGATTTCATCGGAAGGACAAACTACGGGGAGGTCTACGCTCTCCTTAGGCGGTTGATTGTCATTTTCTGAATGAGAATCTGAATCTGAAAAGTCTATCACGACGGGACTCCCTTGAAAGTTAATTTCAGGGGTATCACCATCTGATAAGACATCAGATTCATCTTCTCCTTGAAGGGTCAAATCCGGAGAGCTGAGTTTTTGAGCTTCTTGATTGTCCTCAGCTGGCTCCGGGTTATTTTCAACGGAAGAGTCATTTAAAATTTCATTCTCAACACTAATCATCAAAACATTTGCAGAAGGATCTTTCTTTTTATTAAATTTTTGACCCTTTGCCTTTGATGGGGCAAAGTAAAAGTCAGATAACTTTAGTGGGGCTAGTGGTTTTGAGCCACCATCCACCACTTGTACACATCTCTCATCAACAGATTTCCTCTCTACAGAAAGTTCACTCTTTTCATTTTTATTTAATACAGTAGTTCCTACAACTACTAGAGAGGAAATCGTCCCAACATCCTCCTGCGATGCCTCCAGCTCAACCTCCCAGATCGGGCCCTGGGCTCTCGTCGGTAACTGTTGAGAAAGACGAAAAGATTGGTTAATCGACTTTTTAAACGCCCGGGATAGTGCTATATCCCAACCATCTTCAATGGACAAAGAAAGATTAGAATTATTACCTGAGATTGATTTGACAGATCCCTGATCCGGATTGACCAAGTATTCCTTTGGAATTATGATGTTACCTTGACGGAAGTTCCTTTCAAGCCAGTCCATGAAAACAAAGCAGTCCTCGATTGTATGGCCCAACATGCGGTGGTAAGCGCAAAAGTTGGGGTGATCCCCCATATTTGCCTCCTCCGGCTTCTTGGCCTCTGGCAATCGGAAGTCTGGCTTCTTTTGAAGACTCTTGAAAATTTTCCTTACCGATTCTCTTTTAAAGGGATAAGGATGAGCCAATCTCTCTTTAATAGTCATCGGGTAAGGTCCTCGAGTGGGTTGAGAAGTTACCTGAAACGGTGGAGGTTTCTGAATTTGTTGATTGGTAGGATTACTGGATTGAACGTTTACCGGCTTTTTCCCCTTATCGACTGCCGAAACCGTTGCTGCCCTCTTTTCAAAGGATTTCAACGGTTTACTAACCTTCTTATCTTCAGTAGAATCCTTCAAGAATGGCATTTTGGAAGCCTCTTCTTGTAGATTACTAGCTTTGTTGAGAAGCTTCTCAAAGGTTTTGATCGTAAACCCCTTTAACAGAAAAGCAATAGGCCCGTGGATATTCTTTAAAAGAATCTCCACTGCATGTTGCTCTTGTAGCTGGGGTTCACACTTCATCGAGAGGTTTCGCCACCTCAAGATGTAGTCGACTAAAGACTCGCCCGGCTTTTGCTTTTCGATGACGAGATCACCAACGGTTACACGTTGTTGAGCTCCTGAGAATCTCTTTAAAAAGAGACCCTCGAGCTCTGTGAAAGTTTTTACTGAACCGTTTGGTAGATCTGCGTACCACTCAAAAGCAATACCGGACAAACTACTCACAAACTGACGAAAGAGTAGAGCATCTGACCCTCCTGCATTGCAACAGCTTGCTCGGAAATGGGCCAGATGCTGTCTTGGGTTTTCTAAGCCGCTAAAAACTTTGAAAGAAGGTGGCACAAAACCCTTAGGATAAGGAACCAAATCATATTCCTCGGGGTAGGGTCTACCCTTTGGAATAGATACAGTTCTCTGCGAATGGGCTAAGGCCTCCCTTACCTGGGTCTCAATCATCTGACGGATATCTTTTTCTGGTGGAGAGGTGACTTCTGGAAGCTTGAGACTAGAATTAGCCTTCCTGCTGTGCTCGCCCGTTGTGAGTACTGTGGGCTGCAACTGCTCGGGTTTGGACTGTTGTGATTGCAAAAGCTGACTCTGCATCTGCTCAACTCTAATCATCATCTCTTCAACTTTCCTTTCAAGATTTTTAATATACTCATCCTTCTCTTTCAATCTGACAGAACTGTCTGAATCTGAGTCGACTGCTGCTGACTCTTCCTCTTTTCCAGAATGGTGCTTAGAAGGCTCGGCATCTTTAGCTGAAGCACGAGTTTCAACCATGTGGACATCCGCTACTGGTTCCTCGTCAACTAGCAAATCATCTTCATCAGGGTTGAACTCATCAACGGCCTTTTTCTTAAGGATATCCCTGATTTCTTGTACCACTTCCTCGACTGGTCTACCGTCTATCGCTTCAGTATAAATTGGCAAATATCCGTCATATTCCATCACTTGGTCATATTCTTTCACACTTAACTTATCAAAGATATCATTAATCTTAGCATCATCTTCAGTGATTTCCTCACTGACCAATTGGTCTAGCATTTCTTGATCAGGATCTTGGGTCGTCTCCACCCCTCCGACTGTCCCGGGGTCGGTAGTCGCAAGGGTGACATCCTCAACAGGGTGAGGGACATCTGTCTTAATTGGTGATGGAGGGGCTTGAACAGCTGGGGCTCCAATATCAACGCGAACAGAGTCCTCACATTCCTGAATTGGGAGTCGAGGGAGTTCATCTGGTATCTGAATTTGAGGTTCCCTGAACTGGATTCCAATACACTTGCTGAATTTCCTCCTTGCACAAGATTCTTCTGACGACATGGGCCTCTTGCCCTTAACATCGACTAGTTTCGGCTCTTTAAAGACTTCTTTAGACTTTGCTATCACTGGGGCTAGCTTTAACAGTTTTGAAGGTGAGGTCGGAGGTCTACCACTGAAAAGGCGACTCTGGCCAGACCCAGTTAATACTATCTCTTCCGTCTTTGTAGACGGAAGGCGAGGCACCCAATGGTATCCATCCACTAAGACCGACGAGACGGGTTGTTTAACGAATTTCTTGTTCTTCCTCACTAGCTGAGGAGTCAGATTCTTAGCTTCAGACTTTTCTTCTTTAAGGACTTCTTTCTCAAGTTTGTGTGAGATCACTCCCTTCAAGTGTCTCACATACTGCTCTTTAGTTTGACCTGTTTGGGCAGCACAGGTATGGATGATATTTCTCAACATCCTGGTTTTCAAAATTTGTTTCTCCTTCGGGGTTCTCTTGACAGAATAGTCGACAGGGCTAGGCGGGGTGCTAGCTATCCGAGTAACTCTCTCCTCCCCTGCAGCAGCTGCGAGGGGATGAAAACGACTCCCTTTAAGGAGTGGAGAAGAGGCAGGGATTGGCAACTCCTCGGCAGCCTCAAGATCAACTTTTCCCAAGGCCTTCAACTCGGCCACCTTCTTGGTTTTGGTAATCTTCTTTCTTAACCTTCTCAGGTAGTTCTTCTTGGAATTCTTACTACCGTAAAGAGTTTCAGAACTAGAGGACCCTTTCTCAAGCACTCTTTTGGCCGCAGCGGCAGCTTCCAATTTTTTAGCATCCTCAAGAAATTCTTTTGGTGCATTGGCAATATCTAGCGCTGACCACAGGCTAGGAGGGGCATCATTCCCGGCTCCTATGGCGAATTGAACTATGGGCTTTTCTTCGCCCTCAACTGCAAGGTCCACCAGGGTGTTTCCATTCATCACCAGTCTAAGGGACTTAAACCCTATTCCAAACTGAATTGAGTTCTCGTAGACTAACTCTTCAATCAACAAATCACGATCCATTGAAAACAACAGTTTGCCAGCCATTGCAGTTAATTTGATTCTCTGAGAATTGAGAAGGAGAAGATTTGAATTAGAAACTTGAATTTAAATTTTGAAAATAAATTTATATTTTATCGTATATATCGGGTTATAAGAGCTATAACCCGGTGTAAAACGATAGAATATAGAGTTTGATTTTGATTGAAATAGAGTTTGAATTGTCGTTGTATATATTCAACTACAGAAGGATTTTGTAGGCAAATATATAACAACAAAAATCTGAATTTGATTTGGGTGGATTTGAAGAGGATGTTTGAATTTGGAGATGATTGAATTTTGGAAATTCAAAAATCCGGCAGCATTTCCCCTTATTTTTGAAACTCAATGTGTTGAATTTTCATTCAACAAAAGGTTCACAAATAAACGTCGGGAAAAACACTAAGAAGGCCTAACTCTTTCAATCCCTAAAGGATGAATTGTTAATGGCGAACTTATATCGGATCAAGTTTGAAGATTTGTTGTATATGTTAACTACGACGATCGTCGTAGAAGGGCATATAACAACGATAATCGGTTTGAAATGATTTTAGAAAGAGTTTTGAAAACTCAAAATTTCGGCAGCATCTCCCCTTATTTCGGGACTCGAGGTGTTGGATATTCATCCAACAAAAAGGTCCACATTAATTGGGGGAGATTTATTTGGAATTTACTTGACTCTTTCATTCTAGTTAGTGCACTAAGAATGAAATGTCATAGCTTAACTCTACCGATATAATTGAATTTTAAAACGGATCTTGAAAGTGAGCGTTATGGTTGATCGTATATATCGAATTGAAATTGTTACAATTCAATATACAACGATACAATCATAACGATTATCTAGAAGTTGGAAAGATTAAAACTCTACTAAAAGACTAGAATTTAGATTTTGAAAATTGAGGAGATTTTCTATAAGTTATATAACTTAGCATGCCACTGGTAGCCCGAGCACGCTAGTCTCTACAATTTATAGAAAGAGATAGGCTTGACTCTTTCGCTCTACCAACCAAGTTGGAGGCAAAATGTCCAAGCCTAAAATTTAGAGGGAGGCTTCCTACACTCACTTCTCTTTTCACATGTCTTAATTGAGTTGGCCACACTCACCCAAGAGAGGAATGGGTAGAGGGACCAACGAAAAGAAAGGTAGTCAAAACTACCGATACAATAAAATTTATACCGCTATTAAAGATGGAGAGTGAGATTTTCCCCAGTGGAGTCGCCATTTTTTGTTTTGATGAAAAAAATATAATTTACTGATATAAAGTTTTGAAAATATATTAATTTTCTTTGGGAGAAATTAATTTTGAAATTTTTGTTTTGAAATCGAACACAATATTAGGAACAACATATATTGTCTCAAAAAGACGAGACTGTCGTTCATTAATAGGTTCAGATTACAAAGCTTTAAAGGATCATTAATTTTATAATCAAAATCAGGATAATAAAATGATATATTTCTCCAAGGAAAGAGGATATCATTTATTATCAATCCTTTGAATATAACGATAATGATCGTTTAATTGAGATTTCCCAAAGATAATTAATTAGAGGTTTTGAAAATTTCAATTTTGAAAATTAGATCTGGGTTTCTAAATCTCCTACGAGCGCAAGCCCTCGTAGTTAATTACATCGTAGGAAAATTGGAAATTTTCCTACGAACACTCTCGATTAAAATAGCGGTGTAAATTTTATCTATGATTTTCGAGGCTCGATATCAAAGGGGAGAAATGGTAGGAATTTCAAGAGGGATTGGATCGAGGCTGAACAGTTATTTCTGGAGTCAAAGGAAGAAGGGTAGGGAGTGTTTTGAGATTCTGAATTATTTCAGAAAACACTCCAATCTATCCTAAGTGTTAGGCTTGTATTTGATTGAAAGAAAAATTTTCAGTTTGAGTGATCAATTTTATTAGAATTTTGGGATTCAATTCCCGAAAGTTGAGGTCTTATGGCCCGAGCCAGCCTCAGAACCTAAGTCTAAATTGGGCACTAAGAGTTAGCACCCCGAACCTAGCTAGTGCAATGCAATTCTGGTCTTACCCCGGCCTGGATTGGGGAGCCAGCTAAACCACCTAAACGATTTTAAAATATGAATCCGGTCTTTTTATGTAGAGTGATAGGAACGTTATTTAAGATATGTTTTTTTTGAGAACGAGGCCGACATCTAGAGCGGATCCTAATTGGCCCCTCAGACTCATGTTGGGTATTCGATGTCTAAGTAATGCAATTAAATATTAGACTCTTTTAAATTTGTTACTAATGCTATGCATGCTAATTGACTCGATTGAATGCAAAATCTGTATGTAGCAGTTTAAAAATTTTTGGCTTAGAAAATAGATTTTTCCCTAGAGATTGCATAACATCCCCTTGACAGATCGGCACCCTCATAGGCCAGGTGGTCTGCCAGAACCCGCAGGCGGGGAGATGCCTAACAAGGAAGAGAAGGTATAATATGTATGCATGAAAAACCCTCGGCGAGTCCGAGCTTACTTCTTAGGACCGTTTAGAGTTACTATCTTATCCTAAAATTTTTATTTAATTAAAATAGAAGAATTTTTTGACAGACCCCTAAGAGCCTAAATTCGTATTCCAGACTAAATCAAAGACGACATGCATATAAAAAGACTAGAAAAGGCAGGAATTCTAATGCACAATCAATTAAATAAATTAACTACATTAAATATATCAAATTGAATGTCCATATGGCAAGTGCCACTTACTATTACATCACAGAAATGACAATAAAGTAAAGTGGCCGGGCACCACTGACTACAACCCGGATTTCTAATCCTAAATTAAATGAATTTGAAATTTGGGATTCTTCTCGTTGTCCATTTCTTCGTCTTCTCACGAACATCTCGATTCGTCGGTTCAGGATATCCAAATGGAAAGAAACTCCCCTTTGATCGGGGTGTTATCTTTCCTCTTTGGATATTTGCAAAGTATCCTAATTTGAATTCCAAATGGAAGAAGACTCTCCCCTTTAGGGATGTCTTCGCCTCTTTGGAGTTCAAATTGGATATTTATATCCCAATCTCAAATCATTTTAAATAAATACAACCTTGACTGAATTAAATTTACATTGAGAGAAATAAGAAAATCTAGACTCGATCCTGCAAGGTTATCCTAATAATCAACAGTTGTATGTTCATTCCCAAGCAGTTATAATATAAAAATTTGGAATACATTTCTTTAGCCACACTTGGCCATGCTCTTTTTATTTAAAGGGGGTCTTAAGCGCGGCAGGTACCTGTGCAAAGAGTTATATATTTTTTTATTAACTGCCCCCTTTAATTTTTAGCTCCTTGTATGAGCATGGCCACCTGCATAAGATTGCACAAATATATATACATTTCGTTCCTAGCCTATGGATAGGTCTAACGTACAATCAAACCACAGTGCAAAATACAATAAGCAGATAAGTAAATAAACACATCAAGTCTAAACTAGCAAACAGCATGCAATGAAAACTCGAAAACCCGGCACACAGCGGAAAAGTAAACACCGGCCTAGCCTAAAACTAGAGTCGGTTGTCCTAGCAAACCATCTACAGTGTGTGTGAGGTAGGTCGTGGGGTTTTGATATGTCCTAAATAGGATTATTAGATTAAAGTTGCTCAAGGTTTGATTGTTGATCTTAAGGGCTGGAAAGTTAATGTATTTTTTTTAAAAAAATTTGATTGCTGATTTTTAAAGGTTTGATTAATTTAAGTTTGCCATTAACTGATTCGTGGCGTTGTGCCACCAGGCTCGAGGAACCAGCCTCCTTAGGACACTTAGCCCCGCAGCCCGGAGTAGTCCAGCCGATAAACCAAATTAATGTAATTACATTAAAGATTTTAAACGGTTAAATAATTAATGATTAATTTATTTTAAGGTTTAACACCCCTTAGAATCCATTCGTGGCGTTGTGCCACCAGGCTCGAGGAACCAGCCTCCTTAGGACACTTAGCCCCGCAGCCCGGAGTAGTCCAGCCAATAAACTTCATCTTTAGGATGGTTGTTATGTTTTAAAACGTTTGTTGAATGTTTTAAACATTAAGCTAATGTTTTCTGGAGTTTTGGAATAATTTTGAATTTTATGAATTTTTGAATATTTTAATCATTTAATTAAGGGGTTGAAAATTGACTTTTTGATTAAGTTCAAATTCTGGAATGTTTGTATTTTATTAAAATACTAGACCTTATTACAATCAGTTAGAAGGTAAGTACGTTGAAATCGGATTTTTCTACATTTTATTACAAAGGTTTGAAGTTTTGAACTAGTTTTGAACTGTGGTTGACCGATTTGTTGACTTTTTGAAATATTACAGATTTCTGGAATTTAATATTTTTAATAAATATTAGTCCCTATTATGAGTTGAATGCAAGTGAGTTTGAGTAATTTGGATTTTTCTGGAATTAATTATGAAGGTTTGAAGTTTAGGTATTTATTGAATTTTCAAAATTATTTAATTAAAGACCCTTTTTGTGATTTTGCTCCAAATGAGATCCCAACTCCTTGAAATCAGCTCCAAAGGTCAGGAATGACCTAAGGAGAGATTCCCAAGTGTTTGGGAAATTTTTGGAATTTTTAATTATTATTGATTAATTATATTAATTAAATATTCAATTTTGCTTAAAATTAAGTTAAGGTTTAATTTGCTGCCAAAATGAGTTGGTTTCAATTTTCATGGGTTAG
The DNA here is from genome assembly GCA_022539455.1 of Dendrobium nobile. Classification (NCBI taxonomy): domain Eukaryota; kingdom Viridiplantae; phylum Streptophyta; class Magnoliopsida; order Asparagales; family Orchidaceae; genus Dendrobium; species Dendrobium nobile. The sequence continues at coordinate 47,509,932 of CM039729.1, forward strand.
GGATTTAATTATAGTCAGTTAGAGGGGTTGAATGTAATCTTAGGGCTTAAAATGGATTTATTAGATTTTCTGGAAGTTTTAAGACTTAAACTTAGGAAAATTAATTAGAGGGCTTAATGGTGTCTAAACCCAATGAAAGTTTTCCTATGAGCTGAGAGTGTCACTATATTTGAAATGTTCAAGTTTCAAGTTAAGAGGAGAGGAATCCTAATTATTGGAAATATTCTAAGTTCTCTAAACACATGTCCTTAATTATTGTCCCTAGTGACACTAAGTTTAATAGGTCCAAATCAATGTTTTAACTAACCCTCAAACTTAACATATAAGCAAACACACAAAATCAAACAAGTCCTTAGATCTAGGAGAGCCTAGACTAAGTGGTGTGTGCACAACCTAAACATGCAAAGATTGATAATGATTAAGATAACAAAATCTTGATTAGTGAATGATTAGAATATAATCGCTCACTAATCATTCCCCAAAAATTTCTATTCAATCAAGCCCAATCTATGTTTAAGATTTCAAAAGGATCTCTCAAGTATATTTAAGATTTAATATGTATAATTTTAAAATAGAATTCAAAATATATGTATTTATAAATATAAACTTATATACATAAGGATATAGATTTTAAAATAATATAATTAAAAATATCATTAAAATAAAAATTTTGAACTTGTGAGATCCACTGATTTTAAAGTTATTTCTAAATAAAAAAAAAAAAATTTTTTTTTTTAAATATTTAATATGATATTTAATTAAATAAAAACTAAATTCTAAATATAATCAAATAATTGAAACTAATCAAAATCCATTGAATTTTAAATTTTGAAAATAGTTTTAAATTAAAACATTTGAAGTTATAAAAATTTTGACATATTATTTGAACTTTTATAAATTAATTTGAATTTAATATGAATTTTCAAAGTTCAATGTTAATTAAAGCATTTAAATTTACTTAAAATTAATTGAACCTTAAGAACTAATATTAAATAATATTAAATTAAGTTTTAGTTATTCTCTGGAAATTCAAAATAGGTTAAAATAATTTTCCCTTAAAATTTAAAAAAAAATTTGGGTTTATTTTAATTAAATAATAATTAAAATAACATAATAGTTAATATTTAAAATTACTTAAAATATATAGAATATTTCAAGGAAATTTTATTTTTAAATTAAAGGCTCTGAAAAACGGAGCAGTTTGATATATTATACGGATTTTTTGGACTTTTATTTTATTTATTATGATTTTTTAAAGATTCTGCAATTAAATATAATTAAAATAAAGCATTAATTCGGGATTTACACGCGGCGGCTCGTGATTAGGCCAGGTGGAAGGCGGCGGTCAACTGGGCCCACGCGTTTTCACTTAATCCAGTCAGCGCATACTCACAGCCGTCGGATCGTCTGTTTGATGGAACGAGCGACCCAGATTAAATCCCGCTGTCCGATTTCGCTGAGAGAGATCGGACGGTGGGATTTCGATCCCGCGTTCCTGAATTGAAGGCTCAGATGCCGCCGGACGGGAGGATAACCGCGAGATTGCGCGGCCGGTTGATCAATGCCACGGGGAGACTTGATCGGAACCGTTGATCGTGCGATCAACGGTTCAGAAAACGTGCAGCACATGCACGTTACGAACCGAGGCCTTAATCAACTAAAACGGCTCGTTCGTTCGATACCGTTAATGAAAATCAATGAAATTTTAAGCACGGATTAAGATAGTGAACAGAAATAATGGGGGACTTTTAAAATGATTAAATACGCGCTTAATGAAAAGCTAATTAAATCTATGTGTCCTAGGCTAGGTTTAGAGATTTACAGCGATTCAATGGACGGTTTGAACCGTTTTTGGATTCTCTGAGCTTGTAGACTGTCCATGAATAAGTTCCTAGTTGACTCCAAGCTCCGACACGCCACGAATCGCCTGGAATGAGCCTTGGACGGATTGGGTATTGAGCTCGCCGGAAGATCGCCGGAGCAAGCTTTTATCGCCGGAGTTTAAGTGGTGAAGTGAGTGGAAGGCTCAAGAGAACTCAAAGGGATTGAGAGTTCGGCTGGAGGAGGTTTGATATGGTGAGAGAGTGTTAGGGTAGCAATGAGGCTTTACTTGAGCCTTTTGCCCTATTCAATCCCTTCCAAATTGAATGGAGGGCTGGGATCTACTGGATGAGCCTCCAGATGAGTGCCATCTGTCCAGGGAGTTGGTGGGAGCAGCAGCCAAGGACAGCTCAAGGACATCCTATGTGGAAAGGGTGTTTTGTCTTGATTTGAGCACATGTGGAGCAACGTGGGCCTTTGGATTTAAATCTAAAGGCTAAGATTAGTCTTAGGAAGCTTCTAGACCTTAACTAATCTGCTGGAGAGGTTTGGGCTTGAGTGGATTAGCTTTAAGGGATTAAATTGACCATATTTAACCCATTTGAACATTTGTTGACCGTGTTGACTGGTCAATATCCAAGTGGACTGCTGACATGGCATGTTTATAGATCAGATGAGCTGGTAGGAGGCCTTGGAGGGGGATTGAGCTAACTTGAATCAAGTAATTTAGGCACTTAAAGGTTTGTTGACCAAGCATTGACTAGTCAACTGACCATGTTGACTGCTGATGTGGCAGTAAAGGGATCTCAAGGGTTGATTAGAATGAACCAAAGCCAAGGCCAAGTAGAGGGATAGAGACTAGAATTTGATTTTGGATTTTGCAATAGACTTAACCCAAGCTTAGAGTTGACTTGGTCAACTCTAATTAGATTTGATTGGCCAACCTCCAAAGCATGGTTAGACTATAATTAGGAGTTGATTTGAAGCTTGAAACGGATTCAATGGATTGAATGGGTTAAAATAACCCATTAAAGCCTTAAGGGAATTTTGAGTCAACCTAGGTTGACTGGGTCAACTAGGTTGACTCAAAGGGTGGGTCTAGGCTGGACAGGATTGAAATAATATTTGAAGACTGATAGAGGTGGTTTCAGGGATTGAATGGTTCATTTGAGTCAAAAGGGCTTAATGAGCCCCTAATGGGCCCTTAAGCCAAAATTGGTTGACCTGGTCAACCGACTGGGTTCAGGGTCTGGAAATGGGTTCGACAGGTTTCAAATGATGTTTCAAGACCAATGAAAGTGGTTCCATGGCCTGGAGAGGTCATTTGGATCAAAACACTTATTTGAATCCTTAAAGGGGCCTCTTGGGTCAACCATGTTGACTTGGTCAACCAGGTTGACTCAGGGGCTGGGAATGGGCTGAACAGGTTCAGTTTGACATTTGAAACTTGTTGCAAGTGGTTGCATTCAATTTGGAGATCATTTGATTTGAAATGTCCATTTAAGCCCCATAGGGGTATTTTGGTCATTTTGGGCTCATGGCCACTAGGGGCTGAGATGAGTCCAGAAAATTCCAGTTTATCACTAAACATATCAATATTGAGGGTCTGGAAGTGACTAGAGGATTTGGTGAAGGCTCTAAGGTCAAAAACTTTACAGTGATAGGTCCAGTGGCATGGGCTGTAAATATTTGAAGGTTTTACAGCCTATGGATTTTAATTAAGTTTCTGGGGTTAGGGACCTCAGAATGGGCTCAAATTTGGAGGGTTGCCTCCAGAGACATGTCCCATCAGTATGCAACAGATGGACTCTGAATTGGAGGTCATTTGATTAGGTTTTGAAATGTTTGAAAATTTGCTGAAAAAGGCCTTTAGGGCTTGGCCTTTTAGCATTGAATTTTGGTTTGAAATTTTGGATTTGGATTGGGTTTTGGATTTGATTGACTATATGTCTGGATTGACTTATGATCTAGGTAGATCCTAAAGTCTGACTCGTAGCAGGGTCTTAAGGTCTAGAATAGAACCTAAGGTCTGAAGTCTAGAAGGATCTTAGAGCCTAGAGTTCGATGATTTGGAAATTAATCTATGGTCAGAATTGGTCCAAGTGACCTCATACAAAAATGAGGTCAACAGAGCCATCCATGAATGAGAAAATGGCATTTGAGGAGGCAATGTCTACCATGAGTTCTGGTATCGGTAAGGGAAACTCATCTTTGGGACATGCCTTATTCAGATCCCTATAATCGACACAAATCCGAATTTGACCATTCTTCTTTCGAACTGGCACGACGCTGGCTACCCAAGAGGGGTATTGTTCCTCCCGAATAAACCCAGCTTCGGCATATTTCTTAACTTCAGAAATGACTTGTTGTTCGATTTCTAAGCGCATGCGTCGAGGAGCTTGTTTGACAGGAATGGCATCAGGCCAAACTCCAAGTTTATGAACTGCTACCTCAACAGGTAAACCTGGCATTTCGTCGTATGTCCAGGCAAAGCAATCCCTAAACTCAGACAAAAGTTGGATCAAATCTTAGGTTTCACTCTCGCTCAGTAGAGCACTTATAAAGATTGGGCGGGGATCGTCATCGGTTCCCAGGTTAATTTCTTTTAATTCATCGACTGTCGATTTAATTTCTTCTTCTAATTCAGGGGGTGTATCCCAAACTTGAAGGTCATCGGGATCATCTAAAGTCTCCAAACAGAGCCTATCAAGAGGACAGAAAGGATCTGTAGGGACATTTGGCGATTCAAGATGATAAGTTATCATCAGGCAATACTCATCGTCATCGAATGAACTAACAGTCCCAAAGCCGATACCACTTGTAGGATTATCCTTAATTTTTGTTTTCCAAATATTTTCGTGGTGTCTAGCCTGACCCTTAGTCCATCGGTATGGTACAGAACCTTTAGAGAAAGTATTTTTCACACAAATAGGGAAGTAGTCGAAAGGTAATTCCATTAATTCATTAAAATCTGCCTCCTCAAGGGTTACATCACTTTCATCCCTTGCGGAGGAGGAGCTAGGAAATAATTTCTGGACTTTCTTTACTTCGCCATTCAAGTTGGGGGCCACTTTGACTTCTAACCCTGCAATCCTGCCAGCTAACAGTGGGGTCAGAGAAAGGGCCTCAATCCTTCTGCTGAGCTTTTCGTACATTGTTAATTTAGGCTCGTCACTTTTTACTTTTATAATTTCTTCCTCAATGTCACTGTCCTCTTCTAAAGTGAGATCAAACTTTGGAGAAGTACTTACATTTTTGTAATTGAGGGAGAAGGCATCACCTTGGTCCTTGGACTCAATATCGGAATCTGATCCCAAATCGATATAAACAGGTGCTGTTCTCCTCTCTAATGAAGCACGGCCTCGGCCTCATGCCCTTAAGGCCATCCTCCCACCTCTTTGAGGTAATGCATTTGGAGGCCTAAGGACAACGATGTCGGAGTCGTCTTCACTACTTAATTGTATCATTTCTTGATCAATAAATTTTCCTTTTTCTTTTTCTTTTTCACTGGACTTTTGTCCAACAAACTTCTCCTCAATTTTGATCTCTAGCTTAGAGTGGGACGAGGACCCTTTTGGAACAAAATATGTAGCATCTTCGTAGATCCCGATTTCTTGAATATAAAATGGTTGCAGATCACCCTTAATCACATGTTCAATGCCATCTCGTTGGTACTTGATGCACTGGTGAAGGGTAGATGGAACCATTCTATATTCATGAATCCAAGGTCTACCTAAAAGAGCATTAAAGGACGTCGTCGAATCAATTATATGAAACTTAGCTTCAGTTTTCAAATCTCCTATTTGTAAGAGCAAGGTGATTGAACCTAAAGCCCTCTCACCCTTTTCATTGAACCCACGAAGCACCAACCTGTCGGTCGAGAGCTTGCTAGTATCAACTCTGAGGTATGCAAGGGTCTTTAAGTTCATTATGTTGACCGATGCAACCGGATCAACAAGAACTCTTGATAACTTAAAGTTTCCCACATCTACGGTAATGTAAAGGGAACGATTATGGTCAGCGGTTCTCAAGAGCAAGTCTTCATCTGAAAAGGTAACTCCAGGAACCTCTTTGAAGTAAAATGCCTCACCTTTTGAAGTTGCAGCTAACTGGGTTAAACAAATCTCGGGGTCAAGAAGTGCCTTAATTAAAGACTCCCTCATTTCTTTGGAGAGAAGGAGTGCGTCATAAATACTTAATTTTGCTGGGAACTTCCTAAGGTGGGCTAAAACGTTATAATCAACCTTAGGAACGACAGATTCAAAACCCGTAGGAATTAAAGGAAAGTCTGGTTGCTGAGGGGAATTTGGATTTAGATCTTTGAAGGGAATTTGCTTGCCTTTCTCCTGAGAGGAAAGCCTAGGGGGTAAGACTTTACCGCCACGGAGTTGCACCTGCTCGATATCTTCGGGAGGGCAAACTAGGGCAGTGTCTATGCACACCATAGGCGTTGGATCATCACTTCCCGAAAGCGAGTCAGAATCTGAAAGTTCTATCAAGATAGGATTCCCTTGGAAATTGATTTGAGGGAAATCACTTTCTGATAAAGCTTCACATTCGACCTCTTCTTGAATAGCTGATTTGGGAAGGTCAATCTCTTTAATATTAAGACTTTCTCCACCAGAATTTTGATTTAAAATAGGAGAGTCGTCAACTTGCATTTCATTTCCATGGTTAATCATCAAGACAGAAGCAGAAGAATGTTTTTTATTCATCTTCTGACCCTTCGCCTTTGATGGGGTAAAGTAACAGTCAGATAACAAAAGAGGGAAGAGGGTTTTAACACCCCCATCCGCCATCCTAATACATCTCTCATCTACACACTTCCTCTCTACAAAATCAACTTCTTTTTCTTTTAAGCATCCGGTAGTAGTTCCTGTGACTACTGGAGAGGAAAGTGGCTCAACATCCTCCTTCGAAGCGTCCAGGTCAACCTTCCAAGTCGGGGCCTGGGCTATCGTAGTCAGCTGTTGAGAAAGACGAAAGGACTTGTTAATCGACTTTTTAAGTGCCCGGGACAAAGCAATGTCCCAACCATCTTCAACAAAACAAGAAGAGTTAAGAGGGTTACCTGAAATGGTTTTAATTGAAGCTTTCTCTGGATCGACCAAGTATTCCTTAGGTATTATAATGTTACCGTGGGTGTAGTTCCTCTCAAGACAATCTTTGAACACAACACAATCTTCAAGAGGGTGACTAAGCATCCGGTGGTATGGGCAATACTTGAGATCATCTTTCTTGCTCTTATCCTCAGGCCTCCTGGCCTCTGGCAACTGAAAATCTGGTTTCTTTAACAGACTCCTGAAAATCTTCTTAACTGCTTCCCTCTTAAATGGATATGGTTTTGCCAATCTCTCTCTAAAAGGGATAAAGTTAGGATCTCTGGTGTACTGGGGAGTAACTTGAAAGGGCTGTCTCTGAACTGGCTGTGGTGGCGGTGGTGCAGGAACACTAGGCTGACTAGTCATTGGCCTTTTTCATTTGTCAACTGCCGACACTACTGCCTTCTTCTCAAAAGTCTTAACCAACCTAGGACCCTTCTTGTCTTCAGACTGCTCTCGTAGGAATGGCATCTTATGAGCCTCTTCCTGCAAATTGCTAGCCTTATTAAGAAGTTTTTCGAAAGTTTTAATAGTGAAACCTTTCAGGAGAAAAGCAACGGGGCCGTGGATATTCTTAAGAAGGATCTCCACCGCATGTTTCTCTTGCAACTGGGGTTCACACTTCATCGAGAGGTTTCGCCACCTCAAGATGTACTCAACCAGAGACTCTCCCGGCTTTTATTTCTCAACAACAAGATCGCCCACAGTAGTTCGTTGTTGCGCTCCAGAAAATCTTTTAAGGAAAAGATTTTCTAGATCGCTAAAAGTTTTAACTGAACCATTGGGCAGATCGGCGTACCATTCAAAAGCGATGCCGGATAGACTACTTACAAATTGGCGAAATAGTAGAGCATCTGACCCTCCCGCATTGCAACAACTTGCTCTGAAGTGGGCTAGATGCTGTCTCGGGTTTTCTATTCCGGTGAAAATTTTAAAAGTTGGTGGCACGAAGCCTTTTAGATAAGGAACTGAGTCATATTCTTCGGGGTAAGGTCTACCCTTTGGAATAGACGCGGTTCCTTGAGAAAAGGCTAAGGCCTCCCTTACCTGGTCCTCGATCAGTTGCTTAATGTCTTTCTGGGGCAGGGCAGGGGGAACTGTAAGTGCTGCTGGAGATGCCTCTGATAGGCAAGGAGGAATCACTGGTGTCGACTCAGGAGGTTTGGGACCAGATTCTGTCTTTCTGACTTTTTCCACAATTTCTCGAGCCGTTTGTTGAATCTTAAGTGAATCCTGCTCTGACTTATCAAATCTTTCTTGCATTTCTTTGACTTGTGACATCATAGTTGTCAACTGGTTTTCCAAATCTTTAATGTGTTCTTCACCCCTAGCCCTTACGGACTCATCTGAATCGGACCCAGCAACCTGTGGGTCATCGTCTCTAGCAAGCCGGCGTCTACCAGGTTCGGCCTCCTTGTTGGAACCTCTAGTTTCGACCATGGAGGCACTACCAACATAGTCATCTTCCTCTCCAAGGAGGTCATCCAGGTCTGGATCAAAAGAAGCCATTCCCTCTTTATTTAGCAGAATGTTTCTTATCTCTTGTACTACCTCCTCGACTGGTCTATCCCCAATTGACTCAGGATCGAGGGGTAGATATCCTTTGTATTCAGCCATATCAAACAATTCTTCTGAATCCAGGAGAGCAATGATTTATGTAAGTTTCAGATTAGGATCTGACTGAGACTCTGTAACTAGCTCTTCATTTATCTCAAGATCTAGGTCAATTCCTTCCTTTTCGACTGTCCCAAAATCGGTAGTCGGAGAAGTGACATTCTCTACAGGGAGAGGGACATATACCTCATGAGGTGAAGGAGGAGCCTGTAGGGAGATAGCTCCTACATCGGGTAAGGTAAGGTCCTCAGACTCCTGCGTAGGAAGCCTAGGAATGACACATGGATCTAAACTATCAACCACTGGATCATCAGCTGGAATCATCATTGAATCAGGAACTGGACTGACTGTAAGAGAACTGTCTAGTGGAACAACTGGGGTACTGGGTTGATCATCCATCGACTCAATCAAAGCTGGAGGAGGTCTAGCTGGGACTCGTTGGAGTTGGAGAATGAACTTAGAGGTTCTTGGAGGTGGTGGTAAATCCTCCAACTTAGTCCTTTTTGGAACAAATTTCTTCTCGGGGGATTTGGGCCTCTTGCCCTTGATGTCCGGATGTTTTAAAGTCTCATTCCCCTTTGGTTTAACAACTAATGAGGCCAACCTTACAGCTTTGGAAGGGGGTACCGAGGGTCTACCAACGGAATGGTGGCCTCTCTTGGACCCAGTCAACACGATGCCCTCTGTCTCGGAAGAAGGAGGGCGTGGCGCCCAGTGGTATCCATCAACCAGTACTGAAGTAGCGGGCTGTCTGACATACTTCTTGTTTCTCCTAACAGATTGTGGAGTTAAATTCTTTGCCTCAGACGCCTCTTCTTTCAATACTTCTTTTTGGAAGCGATGAGAGATCACTCCCTTTAACTGTTTCAAGTACTGCTCTTTTGTTTGTCCAGATTGTGCAGCACAGGTATGGATTATATTTCTCAAAGCCCTTGTTTTCTGCAGATGCTTTTCTTTTGAGGTCTTTTTAGTCGAGTAGTCGACCGGGCATGATGGGGAACAAGCTATCCTAGCTATCCTCTCCTCCCCTTGAGCAGAAGCTAAGGGGTAGAAGCGGCTCCCTTTCAGAAGGGGAGAGGAAGCAGGAATAGGTAGCTCCTCATCAGCCTCAGGTTCTACTTGAGCTAAAGTCTTAAAAGGCACGATTCTCTTTGCCTTGGAAATCTTCTTCCTAAGTCTCCTCAATTAATTCTTCTTTTGGTTCTTAGTGGAGAAGTTAAGTCTAGAGCTAGATCCTTCCTCAAAAACAGACTTGACTTCAGTGGGAGGCTCAACAACTGGCTCAGATTGTTTCTGATCATCACTAATCACTGGCAAAGTGGGTGCAGACCCCACAATCAACTCAACCACTGGAGGAACTTCCTTACTGGCATCCAAGCTAACAATCTGGTGTCCATCATAGAAAGCTCAAGGGTGCTGAATCCCATTCCAAAGATGATGGTGTTTCCTTGGTCATTAACAATTGAGGACAACGCTCGGTCTCGGTCGAAAGAGAAGATCAATTGGCCAGCCATTTGAATTTTCTGAAAGTTAAAGAGAGGATTGAAATTAGATTTCATTTCAAAAGGAATGGAAAGAATTTGTTATTTTGAAACTTAAGGCTTGTAGACTAATCTCAACCTTCCAACACATGCTGAGTGGTGAAAAAAACACCCAACACACGTTAGGAAGGTAAAGAGACTAAATACATGCCAAAAGGAAAATATTATCAAAAGGTGAACATATGTTAGCCCATAAGATGATTATATGGGGTAACATATGAAGGTTTGAAACTTGGAGAAAATCGTTATTATCTTTCTTTCCACATTTCGAAGGGAGTTTGAATCTCAAATGACTTAAGATGGGGTTCTTTTACAGAATCCAAAACGCAACGGACAGAGTTTCCCCTTGCCCGAAGGCTTATGAAATTGTAAGAAAAACCCAGGTAAAGTAAATGGTCTAACCCTCTTCACCCTTAAAAGTTCAAAGAAAGTAAAGGGGTTAAGACTAAAATACTTCAAAAACTTTCTTAAAGTCAAAAGATCTTTCAGACTCCTTTCAATTCGAAAAGAAGAGATATATTGAATGTGGCATTTGTTAATCAAAATTTTGAAAGGATATTTGGGGGACCTGATTTGACACTGTCGCCTCATAGGAAATCCCAGGGCAGAAGGTCAAAACCAGGACAATTAAATTAGCGGAAAAAAGAAATGGGAGGTAGAACCTCTCCTTTAACGTTTTAAAATTCATTGTTTAGATGTTGGCCACACTCCCCCAAGGAAGAAATGGGTCGAGGGACCAACGGAAGGAAGGTAGTTAAGACTACCGATGAAACAAAATTTCATTCTTATTAAAGATGAAGAGAGAGATTTGTCCCACCGGGCGTGCCATTTTTTGTTGTTGGTGGAATTTTGAAAACATATTTTGAAAAATATTAGTTTTCTTTGGGAATTTCAGAATTGAGGTTGAATCTTAATTCTAAAAGTCGAACCAGCTCGTTCGGAAAATTATATCACCCCGAATGATGAAAGTAAAATCCCATAACGGCGTTCGGAATTAGAATTATGTAATTCATCTCGAATATCATATCTAGACTCTAAAGAGAACTTCACACGGCCCCGAGGGGACAAGGTAAAGATCAACTAAATGTCTGGTTATGATATTCGAGGGGTATGATTGTCGATCTCATATCCAAAGCCTTATAAAAGAAGAATGTATCTCCCCGAAGGGAAATAACACCTTTCAATGATAATTCTTCTAATACGATAAAGACAATCATTTTTTGAACTTTTCCCAAAGAAATCTAAGAAGATTTTAAAAAAAGGTTAATTTTGAAATCAGGTGTGTGGGGTTCCAAATCTCCTACGAGCGCAAGCCCTCGTAGTTAATTACATCGTAGGGAGATAAAGTCCCCTACGAAAACTCTCGATTAAAATAAGAATGAAATTTTGTTAGAATTTCTAGGAGTGATATCAAAAAAAGGAATAGAATCTTTTAAAGAATCAAAAGGGAATGGATCAAGATTGAACAATTATTAATAGAGTCAAAGGAGGAGAGGTCGGGGACACCTTGAGATTCCAGAACCATCCGGAAGTGTACCAACTTAGTCTAAACGTTGGGCTTTACATTTCAGGATTGGAAAGAGGTTTAATTTGAGTTGAACATTTTATTAGAAGTTTGGGACTATATTCCCGAAATTGGGGTCTTATAATCAAAGATCTGCCCCGGATCCTAAATCTAATTTGGACGCTGGACCACAGCCGTCCGAACCTAACTAATGCAGTGCAGAACCTGGTCTTACCCCGGCCTGGATTGGGGAGCCAGCTAACCACCTAGTCGATTTAAAATACATGAACCCGATCTTTTATGAAAGAGTGGTAGGGACGTTGTAATTAAAGTTTTGGAGAGTTGGGGCCGACATCTAAAAAAATTTTCCTAGTTGGCCCCTTTAACTTATATTGGGTGCTAAAATGCTAAAATGATACAATTAAGATTTTTGACTCTTTTAGTTCGTATCTAATGCAATGCATGCTGGTTGACAACTTCCAAATCAAGTATGCTTGAATTTTTAAAAACAGGCTTAGAAAATAATTTTTTAGAAGACTGGGCTTCCCCAGGTCCGGCACCTCGTCCTCATAGGTCAGACTATCCGGACTCTACCCGCAGGCGGGGAAGGGTCTAAAACAAGGAAAAAAGAGGTGCAAAAATATGCATGCGACCCCGGGGTCGATCCCCTGCTAATTCCCTAGATTCGTTATCTTTCTATGTTATTTAGACTCACTAAATATTTAGACTATTTAAAATTATGAGTATAAAACTTTCACACCCTTACGAGTCTCACGTGTCCAGGCTAAAACAAAAGCGGCACACAATCGCCAAAAAACTAAGAAAAGCAGGCAATCTTAGAGGCAATCAACTCATCACATTAAATACAAATTAATTAATAAATGTCCATAGGCAAAGTTGCCTTGCTTATTACAAACCAGAGTTTTGCAGAAAGTAAAGTGGCCGGGCACCATTGACAACAACCCGGATTCTAAGCCTAGTAATGACGCAAGTTATTTTGAGTGGGATACCCTCAATCTTCAAGTCTTCATTTTTGGTCTTCTTTATACTCCTTTTCTTCAAACTCCTTGGGTTCTCCGCAACAAGCTACCCAAATGGATAAGAGGGCACTTCCCTTTAGAGGGGAAGGCCACTCTTTCCTCTTTGGATATAAGAGAAGTGTGATCCAAATTTGGATTTCCAAATGGAAAAGGAATAGTTCCCAAAAGGGCATCCTTTCCTCTTTGGAATCCAAGCTTTGGACCTAAATATCCCAACTCAAACTTAACTTTCACAACACTTGACAATTTACAAATTACATTTATATCAAATCAAAAATCTAGACTCACCTGCAGGGTTATCGTAAGGAGTTAAAAAAAAACAATTATTCCCAAGCAGATGTATATATGTGCAGAAAAGTAAGTAAAAACACACTGGCCACGCTCTTTTATTTGGGGGCTTTAGCAGCTGAAGCACCTGTGCAAGCTTTTATAACAATTAACATTTATTATTAACTTAGCCCCCTTTTTATTGTCATGCATGAGCGTGGCCACCTGCAAAAATTTATGTGAACATCCAGATCGCACCTAACCTAAGGGTAATCTAGTCGCCAAACACATCAATCCATCCACAGAGTGCAGAAAAGTAAGCAGACACAGCAAAGCAATTTCATCCACAACATGCAGTGAAAACCACGAAAAACCCGGCACACAGCAGTAAAGTAAACACCGGCCTAACCTAAATCTAGAGTTGGTTGTCCTAGCACATCATCTAAAGTGTGTGTAAAAGGTCGTGTGGCTGGGGTAGGTCCTAAAGTGGGTGATTAGTTAAAGTTGTCTAAAATTCTGGGTTTGTTAAGGCTTAAAAGGGGAAATTAGATTAATATTTAAATATTAATATATTAAGGATTTTGAAGATTAGAGTCAATCTTGTAGGTTTTAAATTTTTAATAAATAATAGACTTAATCATGAGTTGTTAAACAGGTGGCACACTCAATGTGGAGTTTCCTATGGGAAGTTATGATTTTAGAAGTTCTGGCCCATTCTGATCCAAGGTCACCTAAGATGTTGAATCCTTGGTTTTAGCTAGATTATGGAGGTTTGATGTTTCCAGGAAGTGATAGAACCTAATTGAAGTCACTATCCACTAAGTTGATTAATAAAGAATTCTCTATAATTAACAGTGGATTTTAGGAATTTTACACATTCGTAGGGAATATCAAATTACTACAACTAAGGAATCTACTTAAGGGTTTGAACCCAAATGAGCCCTAAACTCCTTGAGATCGATTCCAAAGGTCACAAATGACCCAAGGACAGATCAACAAGTGTTTAAAACCCTATTGGGATTTTTAAGATTTAATTACAGTTGGTTAGACCCTAATTACCTAAGGACCAAGCTAAGACAAGTTTAAAGATCAATTTGAGAGGGTTTCAATTCTTATTGATTAAGGGGTCAATTAAGGACAATTAAGGACATTTTAATGGATTTTAGGAGTTAAGAAAAGTTCATTATCAATTGATTAGGGCTAACAGGCCATTTCTAAGAAGGATTTTTGGGGCTTCTACTTGGGGAACCAAATGAATCCCAAATTTGATGAAATTTGGGCCATAGGATCACCTGACCCTAAGGACCAAACCCACCAAATTTGAGCTCAAATGGAGCACTCTAAGGTGGTTAACCAAACCACCCAAGGTGAGCTCTAAGTCACCTTCAAATCACTATGGGGGTCTATCCTAGGCTTGGATTGGGACAAAATCAGTGGCTCTACACTCCTCATCCTACACATCATCAACACACCAAAAATCACACCCTAAATCCCATTAGATAGGTCTATATCCCCTTTTGAATTTAAGGGTCAACCATGACCCTTAAATTTAAAAAATTAGGGAAAATGCCCTTGAACAACTTAAAATGGTGAGATAAAATTTGGACATGTCAAAAACATGCCCAATTTCAATCCCCCAAAATTCCAGACTTGGTGGACATGTATTTAAAAAGTAATTAAAGAAATTCATAAAATGCTCAAATTGAAATTAAACCTAAGACTGACCTAACCAGGGTCTGGAACCATAGGGCTTTTGTAGAACTCCCTGAGACCTTTCCAATGAGCCTAAGAACACCTAATTTGGACAAGTGTGCAGGGAGTTATGAATTTTTTAAGTTCCCTTGAATTTCTGGATTTATTAATCCGGCAATTACACAGTCAGCAGCCGTTACCACGCAGCGCGCGCTTATTCGCCAGGCAATGATTGGCGCTAACCGTTAACGGCCGGATTAACCACAGCCGTCGGATGGCGGATCGAACGGCTGGGATCAAAGGCGCTCCGATACCGCGGGATCTAATCCAAGTCGTTGATCAAGATCAACGGTTGGGATTTCATCTTCAACCTCCCGCTCGTATCCGAGACCACAGAGCTTCTCCGGCTTGATCCGGGCGATCCCGCCGGCGAACTCCGATGAAATTTCACAGGGAGGATCAGGACGATGGAAACTTCCAATCCAACGGTGGAGATCCGTTGGGGTGAAGGTTTCCTTCACACTTGACCAAACTACCTAGCTAGGGAGCTCGGGATGAAGAGATTACCGCAGAGAAGGCCTCAATGAATGAGCTTCTCTATCAGGAAGCTTTAGGGGACGGTGGTGAACAGTTCTCCTTCAGGCGTCGGGGTTAGAGGACGGCCAGAGGTGCGACTTCGAGCGGGACGCCGAAGGCTTTTACGGGCGCTTGCTCGAAAGGAAGGAGGGATCGATCTCTAGGCTCGAAGGAAGCTTCTGGGAGTTCGAAGGAGCTCTAGGGATCGAACGAGAGCGAATGCCAATGCCTCGTGAGGTCTGGCTTGCTCAGGGGTATTCGGCCACCCTTCGGGAGCTTGGACGGCCGGGATTGAACTGGGGAAGGCTCGGATCGCTGCCAGGTGGATGATGGCGACGTCCAGGAGGGATCGTGGAGATCAAACCGGTGGGCAGCAGCCTTGAGCCAGGGATTGTCTAGGGGGGACCACCGGAACTTAAATTCCATTGGCTCCGACCACCGCCGGCCATGGCCTGGGTCGGGTTGACCGGGGGAGACCGATGGGGACATGCTGGAGCCAAGGGTGAAGTCAATTTGGCCTGGGGAGGCCTGGATCGAACTGGTGACTGGGTTGGACCCAAACCTGCTCGGTTCGAGTCGATTTGGGCTCGATCCGAGCCAGGCCAGACCCTGGGCTTAGTATGGGAGGTAGGTCTGGGTCTGGTGCACCCAATGCAGGTGGCAATTGGATCCAATTTAATCTGGGTTGAAAGATGTCTCATGTTGATCCAAACCTGCTCAGTTCGGGTCGATTTGGGCTCAACCCAGGTCAGGCCAGACCCTGGGCTTGAGGTGGGAAGTGGGTCTGGGTCTGGTGCACCCAGTGCAAGTGGCAATTGGGTCCAATTTGATCTGAGCTGGGAGATGGCTCGGGTCCAAGTGTTTTTGGCTACTTTGGGTTAGCCTAACTCTTGACCCAAGCTAGCCCAAGGCATGGGCTAGCTGGAGGAGATGTATTAAACCTAGGGCCACCTATGGGAGGTGTTGGTCGAGTTCAATTGGGCTTAGGTTGAGAGTTGGCTCAATCCCAAGTGCTTTTGGGCACTTTGGGCTAGCCTAACTTTTGACCCAAGTGAGCCCAAGGGTTGGGCTGATCAAGGAAGGTGTATTGGGTTAATGGGCACTCAATAGCACCTTGATTTGGATTCAATTTGGTTAAGATCAAAAAATGGCTCAAGGGAGGCCTCTTCTTGGTCACTTGGGTCAAGCCATATGGCTAACCCAAGTGAGCCCAAGGTTTGGGTCACCAAGAGGGGTCTCTTGGGTACCCAAGAGGTTATCCCATACATTCAAAGGACTTGGAATAGACTTGATTCAAAAATTTGAAAGACGAAGGGTGTATGGGTCCATGGGTCAAACTTGGTTGACTTGGTCAACCAGGTTGACCCAAGGTCTGGGTTTGAGTTCAACAAGTTGAGTTTAACATTTAAAATTCATTGGAAGTGGTTTCAAAGAGTTTGGAATTGATTTGATTTGAAATGGCCATTTGAAATCCCATAAGGGTATTTTGGTCAATTTTGACCTATTGGTCAACTAGGGTCAAAATTGGATCTAAAAAATGCAGTTTACTGTTCAGTGGGTTAAAATCAAGAGTCTGGAAGTGGTTGGAGGCTCTGATAAAGGCTCCAAGATCAAAATCTCAAAGGGGTTAGGTTCAGTGGCATAGGCTGTAAATATTTGAAGGTTTTACAGCCTTTGAATTTTAATTCAGATTCTGGGGTTAGAGATCTCAGAATGGGCTAAAAATTGGAGGGTATCCTCTAAAGACATGTCTTATCACTTTGCAAGTGATAGACCCTGGATTAGAGGCCATTTGACTGGGTTTTGAAATGTTTGAAAAATCCTTGAAAAGGGTCTTTAGGACAAGACCTTAGGACTTTGGATTTGTGTTTGGATTTCTGGATTTGGAATGGATTTCAAGTTTGAATGATCAATACTGGGGTATCCAAATCATTTACAATCATGTGGTGATTGTTAGTGAATGGATAGGATCAAAGTTAGATCAAAGGTGGAATCAAAGTCTAAGTTAAATTTTGAATTTTCAAGTGGATTGAATCAAAGTTTGGATGTGTTTGAAATTTGAATTAATTGGGGTTCGAGTTGAATGAAGTATGAGATTTAAATTGATCAAAGGTTGAAATTGATCAAAAGGTAGAAGTTGATTTGAAGTTGGAATTGATCAAAGATAGGGATTGATTTGAGTCTAGATTAGTCCTAAGATCTAAAGGGGTTTTAGGATCTAGGATCTAAGGGAACCTTAGGCTCTAGAGTAGGCCCTAAGGTCTGGCTCTAGGAAGGGATCCTAAGGTCTAGAGTGGATCCTAGGGCCTAGAATTAATCTGGAGTTTGGAAGGGTCTTAGTGACCTCATACCAAAAATGAGGTCAACATTCTGATGACGCTTCTATTTTCTCTTCAGGAAATTTTTAAACGGTCGGGTCATCAATGCTATCTCATCCTCTTCCTCCCCTGTAGAGCTTTCACTTTCTGAGTTTCTTGCTTTTAATGCCACCGTTCGCTCCTTCTTCTTTTCATCTGCATCACTTGGTCTCTGACTCACTCCTTGCTTGTATGCAATGAGTGACCCAAGGAGATTATCAATAGAGTACACGTTAAGGTCTTTAGATTCAGTGATAGCAGTTATCTTTGCATCATAGGAACTAGGTAAGCATCTAAAAATTTTATTTACTTGCTCAGAATTTGAAATCTCTCTACCTAATGCATGCAAGGATGTCACGATTTGGTTGAACCTAGTGTACATGTCAGATATTGTTTCGCTAGGTTTCACGTGGAAGAGTTCATAATCGTGCAGTAAAATATTAAGCCTAAACTGTTTTACTTCACTTGTTCCTTCGTATGTAATGCACGATCTATCCCAAATCTCCTTACCAGTGGCACAGGTAGAAACTCTCATATAATCCTCAGACTTCATTGCACAGAAAAAATAATTTAAACATTTAGCATTCAATTGGGCTAATTCCCTATCCTCATTGCTCAATTCATTAAAAGGTACAGGAGTTTTCAATCCATTAACAGTTTTAAATGGTGCAACATATCCATCGTTCACTAACATCCACATGCGGTAATCAATAGATTGTAAAAAAATAGACATTCTAATTTTCCAGAAATCAAATGGAATGTTATCAAAAAGAGGTGGACGGGTTATTGAATAACCCTCCGCAGTATTGCGATTACCAAAATGTGACATGATCATTTTTTCAAGGTTTTCTAAAACATTATTTTTGAAAACAGGCTCTGATACCAATTGAAATTACTAGATGGATAAGAGGGGGGTGAATTGTGAAAACTTTTTGACAATAGTTAAAATCTAAGTAGGAGTTCTAATAATTTTTTTGATGTTTTAAAATTTTAACATGAAAAATTTAAATAACCTTTTTTTATCAAATTTTCTCATGCAAATATTGAAAAATAAAATGCACACAGTAATAAAAGACAATAAAGAAAAAAGCACACTGAGATTTTTATAGTGGTTCGGTCAAACCATGACCTACGTCCACTCCCTGGAGTCCTCCGTTCCAGGTATTTCACTACACGTAATAGCTCTCCTTTTGCCCCCTTGGCAAGGTAGAGAAGCCCTTACAATAATCCCTTTCACCAACCCGGCGTGGCGGAGTGCCAAACTCTATTTTCACCCTCCTAGCGATGACAGAGAACCTTCTCATTTTTCTCCCTCCTGAAGAATGCAGAGTACCTCGAGGTCACGGATGTAGAAGAGCCTTTCCCCTTGGAAATCCTCTCACAAATTCTTCTAGAGCCACAGGAGGAGCAAGATGCAGCAAGTTCGGAGCAACCGTGTGATATCCCTCACACCTCTTCTCCCTCACAACGCTCACCTTCTCCTTCCTCTCTCAAACCCTAAAGAACTTCTCAAGAGCTCTCTACCTCGGAATCCCTCTCTAACCATGTTCTCCTCTCTAATTCACACCTCAAAATATGACAAGTTTTACACATAAAAATGGGCTCCAAAATCCCTGAAATCTCAAAGTAGCCGTTACTATCATACAGTACGGTTTCTAAATCATACATTATGATATGTATAAATAGACTTTGTCCTGGTACGAAGTGGTATGAATAGTTCAAAAATATTCGTACAGTACGATATTAAATCGTACAGTACGATCCACAACAATTCTATTCGTACAGGACGATAGTCGGGATGATCAAACATCATCTCTATTCATCGTATGGTACGATGTACATCGTACAGTACGATGAGACAAAACCCAAGAGATCGTCTAGGACGATCTTCGGAATGATTATAATTTGTCTCTATTCATCGTATTGTATGAATTGGTTCATACATTACGATGTTCAAATTATAATTAAGCCTGGATTTCTTGCACTAATCACGGGTTAAATTAAGTAAGAATTAAATATAAATCGTACAGTACGAACGTGTTTGTACAGTACGAACGTGTTCGTACAGTACGAACGGTGCAAAATAACTTACTTAAGTCAAAACGATGGCTAGGATTTTGGATTTGAACATATCGTACAGTACGATTACATTCGTACGGTACGATCTATTCACAGAATCATCCTACAAAGCTCTGATCGTACAGTACGAAATAACATCGTACAGTACGATCTATATATAAAGAAAAACTCTAAATTTTTCATTTAAAAATACTCTCCCCCTGTGTGTGTGCATGGTTGCTCAGACTTTTATGTATTTTGTGGCCAAACTCAAGAAAATAAAAATAAAATAAACAACAAAATACATTGCAGACTCATACTCCTAATCTACCCATTTTTGAGACTTCTTGTCGTCCTGAGTAGCTTTTGATCTTTCTGAAATGTTAGTACTCACAGACAATAGTAAATAAAATAATGTTCAATGAATAGATAATTCAAACAACATTATTTGTCATCATCAAAATCTCAAACTCGGGGTCATGGGTTGCAACAGATTGGTGGCTAAGGGGTATAATCAGATTGAAGGGATTGATTTTGAGGAGACTTTTTCCCTTATAGTGAGACTTAAAACAATTAGGATTTTATTTGTCTTTGCTTATTTTGGAGGATTTAAATTATTTCAAATGGATGTTAAAAGTGCCTTTGTAAATGGTGTGATTAAAGATGATGTTTATAATGAACAACCTCCAGGTTTTGAAAATTCAAAAAAATACTCAAATCATATTTTTAAATTAAAAAGGGCATTGTATGGATTGGAACATGCACCTAGGGCTTGGTATGAGAGGTTAAGCACTTTCCTACTTTAGAACTCTTTTGAAAAAGAAAGTGTGGACACCACTCTCTTTTTAAAGAAATTGGGAGATGTTATACTTATTATACAAATTTATGTTGATGATATCATCTTTGGATCAACAAAAAAAATTTTTTGTGATGATTTTTCTAAAATAATGAGTAGTGAATTTGAGATGAGTCTAATGGGAGATTTGAGTTACTTTCTAGGTTTTAACATTAAGCAAATTGAGGAAGAAACATTTCTTAGCAGTCAAAGTATGTTAAGGATATCCTTAAAAAGTATGAAATAGACAATGTTAAACCTGTTAGTACACATATGAGTTCCTCAATTTAGTTGGATAAGGACCCAAAAAGAAAATCTATTAACCAAAAAAAATTTAGGGGAATAATTGGATATTTGCTTTACTTGACTGCTAGCAGGCCCAATATTATATTTAGTGTTTATTTGTGTATTAGATTTCAATCAAATCTAAAAGAATCACATTTGACAGCAATAAAAAGGATTTTGAGATATCTCTTGGGAACTCAGAACTTAGGGATTTGGTATCCTAAGTTTTGCTCTTCATTTAAAATAGTTGGATATTCATATTTGGACTTTACAAGTTATAGGATTGATAAAAAAAGTACTTATAGAACTTGTCAATTTATAGAAAATTCTTTAGTTTTTTGGTCCAGTAGAAAACAAAATTTTGTAGCCCTATCTACTGTTGAAGCTAAATACATTGCCTTAGGAAGTTATGTGGCACAAGTTCTTTGGTTGAGACAACAGTTAATTTACTTAGGATTTATAATAGGCACAATTTTAATTTATTGTGATAACACTAGTGTCATTTACATTTTAAAAAATTCTATTTAATATTCTAGAACCAAACATATAGACATAATGCATCATTTCATAAGGGATCATGTATCCAAAGGAGAAATTGAACTGAATCATGTGTCAACTGAAAATTAACTTGCAAATATTTTTACAAAACCATTAGCCTTTGATATTTTTAGCACATTAAGAACAAGGCTTGGTATAATTGATCTTAATACTTAATGAAAATTTTCTGTAAACTTGATGTGTCTTTGTGTGTTTTCTATTCTTGTCTTTTATGTGCTTATTTGTGCTTGTGATTTTATGTTTTTGTTTTTACATTTTGTGTGATTTTGAAATATTTTCACCAGATTTCCTATTTTGATCGATCGTGTAAATTTTTCTAAGTGTTCTATTCATACTGTACGAAATTATTTTCGTCTTGTATGAATTCTGTAGTATTTCGATCATTATTTTAAACTGATTACAAAATATTTTCATTTTCCAATACATATCATAATATACGATATCTATATCGTCCCGAATGATGTGTATTCATTTGTATATACGCAGCTAGATGGTTATCCGAGAAGAATCAGTTATTATAACTGATCGTACATATACACCATTAGTTCGTATGTATGAACCACTTGTTATTTAATGTGGGGGTTGAATCTAATCGTTATTAAAATAATCTTAAATAACCGATCATCCATGATGAACACCTATTCGTCTGTACGATCGTATGGTCAAAAGCCTGTACAAAAAGATGTCTCGTAACTTGCATGATTATGAAAAGTCATTTTCTTTTGTCATGTATGAATCATCAATCGTATAATACGAACCTATTTTTGTATGTACGAAATATCATTTTTCTTTAAATTCAAGAACTTTAGAATTTATTTTCATTCACTTCAATAGCCTTTTCCAATCCTTAAAATCTTAGCAATGGCCAGTTCTAGCAAGAGGGGTAGACTCACTAAGGGACCATCTTCCAGGGTTGGAGACGATAACTTTCTATCCAAAGCTAATGAGAATTCTTTTCTTAGGTTTATTTCTGCCAAGATTACTCCTTCTAGAATCCTACTTCAAGAGGATACCCACTTTCAAGTGATGCCTCTTTTCTCTATCACTCAATTTGTTTTTATCCTTACCTTGATTCATGCCTATAACAAAGAAATATTTCACTACTTTCTGGCAAACATGTCATTTAGTGAGGATGAGAGTAGGATCATATCTTTTATTTTTAAGAAGATGGTAGAAATAACTAAGAAAGATTTGGGAACCTTTTTGAATTTAAGAACTCAAGGAGTTAGAGCCCACATTTTAACTCTACATCTAATTTTGATTGGACTGAAAGAAATAAAGTTATTAGAGGGATTGAACAAGTATGTCATTTGCCTAGGGTCTCTTCTTTAAACCAAAATATAAGGGTCATTCAGCATGTTCTTAGAATCTCTATTATTCCTAAAGCTGGTAACTGCATTAACATTACTCCTCTTCTGTCCACTGTTACTTACCTTATCATGACTGATCAACCTATAGATGAAGCTCAACTTATTATTGACTATATTCATAGCCTTTCTGAAATTGGACATGTCTCTCAAAAGAGGAAGAAAAACATTACTTTAGGATACCTAGTGACGTATATCTTTGAGAAGAAGTAAAATTTTGTTCATCTTAATCCTCTATTTGAATTGCCTATCTACTTCACTGATGCTTCATTTCGAGCATTTTTTGGAAGAGATAATAATACAAGTAAGGATTCTAAGGGAGAAAGGGGAGCACCTACACTTGCACCTGTTCATGGACCTGACTTTTAGGAGATGGTCTAGTGCCTTAACCAACTAGAGAGTTATTTTGATCAGTTCTTTGATCAAATTCAGACTCACCTACAACAGTAGGATGCATAATACCAACAGGACATGAGTTGAATTCGAGGTCAGTTTGGCTTGGTGAACACCAATGTGGCTATGATGAATATATAGCTATTTTTTAATCTTCAATCAGCCACCTCCTCTAGACCAGGGCCCCTTAGATTTATAGATGTACTTCTTGTGTGTTGTCTTTGTCAGCCCTTAAGGATGTGATGTGATGATTTCTGTAGTTTTTGTACTTATGTTTGTTTAGTATTTTATGTACTTATCTTGTGTCACATCTTTGATGTTATTATTTTTTTTATGATTTGATATAGATGTTTTGATATCAAATGTGGTTCATTGTATCATCTTTATAATTATATCAATAAAAAATATCTTGTTCTGTTTAGTTGATTTTGTTCTTTATTTGAAATGTTAGTTTGCACTACGGGAAAACACGCGATTACCGTCGGATTTTCAGGCTAAAAATTCTGGACGGAAATAAACAGCGTAGGTACCGGCGAATTTGCTCGACGAAAAGTTTGCGTCAACCTTTCCGGCGCAAAATACGCCGTAAATTTACCGACGCCGGTTCCGCCGGCAAATCCGACGGTATAGGGTTGCCTGAACCATTTCCGTCGCACGTTACGGCGGAACAATTCCGGCGTACGTTACCGGCGGACATTGCGCCGGCGTATTTAAACTCAACGAAATATATTCGACGGATAAGACGTCGGAAATGATACCGATGTCACTAGTGTCAATACCGGCGAAACTTTTGCCGGTAAAAGCCCTATTTCCCGAACCCGAACCCCTCTGGCCGTCATTCATTTCCTTCCATTCTCTCACTTCGACTGCTTCGCCCGTCGCCCTCCATCGCCGTTCGTCACTCACCGTGGTTAGACGTCGCCCACGGTCACCGGACTTCGCCATCGACGGTCACCAGACTTCGCCGAGCCTCCTTCCTAGTCGCGCGCCGCCGCCTCTCTCCCTAGTCGCGCGCCGCCGAGGAGATAACCGAAGGTATTTGTTTGTTTTCAATTTTTTTTGCTATTTCGGTTGGATTACATATAGCATTAGCCTTAAGTCCATATTTTTTTTATGCTTTAGTCATGGTTGTTAGCACTAGACATTTGCAAGAGGATGTACTTTGGTGCATGCTTTTTTGTTGATGATATTGTTCTTGTTGATAAGACTAGAGAGGGATTTGAAGGTAAACTTTGATTATGGAGATCAACATTAGTCCATATCTTTTTGCTTTAGTCATGGTTGTTAGCACTAGACATTTGCTAGAGGATGTACCTTGATTCCAATCTTCAACAAAAATTCAATTCTTTGCTCACCACTTACATTTTCAATCACTACTACCTACTACCTTACTTTCATCAACTTAATTAGATCAACCCTACAAGTGACCTAACTCCTTGCTCCTCTCGCAACTCGATCCTCCCTACGCACTCATCATCAACTCCTTGATTTATGGTTCAAATGTTCTCTCTGTTGAGGTTAATCCATCACCACCATTTATTTTGATGGGCCTATTTTCCTCTGTGGCTCCCACTTTTAGAGCATCCGGTCCCTATTTCACTTAGTTTTTTTTAGTAAGGTTCATAAACACATCAACACAAGATGCTCTCTACTTTTCATGCTAAACCTACCTTTATTTTCATTAAAGCTGATATTTTGAGCTAACAATTCCACTCACTTTCTTTATTATCGATAAGGTTTCTTTTGTTCATCCCACATTTGCTAGAGGATGTACCTTGGTGCATGCTTTTTGTTGATGATATTGTTCTTGTTGATAAGACTAGAGAGGGAGTTGAAGGTAAACTTGGATTATGGAGATCAACATTAGTCTATTTTTTTTATGCTTTAGTCATGGTTGTTAGCACTAGACATTTGCTAGAGGATGTACCTTGGTGCATGCTTTTTGTTGATGATATTGTTCTTGTTGATAAGACTAGAGAGGGAGTTGAAGGTAAAGTTGGATTATGGAGATCAACATTACTCCATATCTTTTTGCTTTAGTTGGCTGGGAACGAATTTTTTTTTGTCAATGCTACAGGTTTCCGGCGGATTTTGCGCCGGAAGTTCGCCGGAAGTTCGCCGGAAAAGACGATACAACAAATCGTATCGTATGCACCGTCGTCTTTGTTCTGTCGGAAATTACCGGCATATACTTTGCGTCGCAAGCGAGTTCGTGGGGTTTCTACATACACTTTGCGGCGTTTTATCCGCCGGTAATGGCCGATGCATAATGCGCCGATAATTACCGGCGCATATGGCGCCGGAATTAAGACGGTTTTCAACGTCGAAAACGATCCATTTTTTTGCCGGTAGTTCGTCGGAAAGTGCGCCGGAGAAATTTCCGACGCAATATTCACGCCGGAAATAATTTATCGACGCGACCAAAACCGGCGTATGAATTTTGGCCGAAACGTGCGCCGGAAACTTATATTTCCGTCGGAATATCTATGTTTTCCGGCGGATTTCGTCCGCCGGTAATAAGGGGTTTTCCTGTAGTGTTGCCTTTATGATAATCCCGACTTAATAGATCTAAAAAGTGTTATAATATGAACTAAATTAAAAAAAATTTAATTTCATTATGAAATCTAATTTTTCAAAAAATATAAGTTAATTTATAACTCGATTAAGTTAAGGCTATCAATTTCATGTTCTTTTTAAGCATACATAATTTTAATAATATTATTATAATTTTGATTTCTTATTATTTTTTATTTCTTTTTTCAATATAATTATCTTTGTACTTAGAGAAGTTTGAGTTTTTAGATTATTGATTTTAGAAAGATCAATTAAAAAAATGGATAAATATACAAGTGCACAAAAATCAAAAGAATGCGCAATGATTCATAAATTGAAAAGAGGCATAAAATTAGTCCAAATACAAAAAGATGCACAGTGTGCCACAAATATTTGAAAAGATGTGCAATATCGCCAAATAAGTGTACTGAAAATGTTATTTTCTCTATATTTTAATCTTCAATTTTAAATCAATCTAATATTCAATTATATTTTAAATTAGAAATTAACTTTACTTAATCTTTATTTTATCACTTTTACAATAATTTTCCTTATCAAATTATCTAGATTATTTTATGATCTTGATATATTTATCTTGTCTATGTTATATTTTAATTTAAATATTATGAATTTTTATTTTTCTCTAATGAATATTAATCTTGTTATTGCAATTATAATTCAATCTCTTTCAAGATCAATTATTAAAGGTTTCTCATATGACTTCTTACATTTCTATTATTTTTCTTATTCTTTCTTTTTATTGTTGTAAAAAAGGGGGAGAAATATTACTTGTTTATATTTAATTTTTGCATTTTTAGTTTTTATTAGAGTTGTTTTAATTTTTTATTTTCTTGTTTGATGTATTTTTGTGATTGGAGTGTTTTATGGTTTTATAAAAAATTAAAAAAAATAATATATATAGATTTGTACTTAATAGAAATTCTCTTATATTCATATACTTATTCATTTAGGGGGAGTTAAGGAGAAATTTAAGATTTTCAATTTTATTCAAATAATAATTATTTTGCCATCATAAAAAAGGAGGAGATTGTTGAGATAATTATTACTTAGTTTTGAATGTTTGATATTCTTGTAACTTGTATAATTTTTATGATTCCAAATATTATTGCTTTGATTATTATTTCTCCTAACATATTTTGGAAGAATTATTTTGCTCTAGTGTGTACTAAAGTTTAAGGAAAATCATACTCCGGATTATTGAAGACTTCAAATCAAGATCAGTTTAGATTTTATTATAATTGAAGTCTGTATTTTTCATTTTAATGAGCCTGAGAGAGTGTGATTGTAATTGAGTAATTGAGCACACACACACACACACCGGGGGAGAGTTTAGAATTCATATTTTTTAAACTGATCGTACTGTATGATATCACTTTAGATGATCTGGTCAGTTAATTTTCCCGATGAACAGTTGAACGAACATAAATGAAAATATTTTTTTCTAAGTATGGATTATACGGGATGATCCTAGCTTCATACAAGGACAAACGTCTTAGGTCTATTCTTGCACGAAGATCATACGGGATGATCCTAGCTTCGTACAAGGACGAACATCTTGGGTTTGTTCTCACACGAAGATCGTACGGGACAATCCGAGCTTCGTACAAGGACGAACGTCTTAGGTCCGTTCTCGCATAAAATTTTTTTTTAAGTATGGATCGTACGGAATGATTCCAGTTTCGTACAAGGATGAATGTCTCGGGTCCATTCTCGTTCATTTCATCTCAACATTTTGTACAAACAAATTTTAAAATTTTCTAACTATTCATCTCGGACAAACTTGGTTCATATCGGATGATGATCAAGTACAAAACATACAGATTTATAACAGGTTCGTATACAACAGTATTTGAATTATTCATATGTACAAACATACGATCGTACTATACGATCATGTACGCTCTAAATTGAAAAATTACTTTTTTGGACGATTTTTCATATCCTTTATATAAAAGGACCATTAAGAATTGACGTTAAAAATTATCATCTTCATGATTTTTTAAGGGCAATTGAAGGAGAGAGTGTGAGAGAGTATTTAAGAGAGATTTCTTCCTAGTGAACTGTGAAGGGTTCACAAGGCTACTCAAAGGTAAGGATCTCTGAGTGTGATTTGTGTTTTTCACTCTTCCTCTTATTTTTCTAGATTGCTCGTGAGAAGATCTTTGAAGAAGATCCGATTCTCTGCCGACACTTGAAAAGTGCGAACAACTGATAGTACTCTGCCGACACTTAGAGAGTGTGAAAGGATGACGATACTTTACTAACACTTGGAGAGTGTGAAAGGATGACGGTTCTCTGCCGATACTTGGAGAGTGAACAATCGAAGGCACTCTGCCTACACTTGGAGGGTGTAAAAGGACGACTGTTCTCTACCGCACCAGGGATTGGTGGAAGAGAGTTTTGTAAAGACTTATCCACCTTGCTGTGGGAGAAAAGGAGAGTCACTTTGATAATAGTGCAATACCTGAAGTGGGAGGCTTTAGGAAGTGGATGTAGGTCGTGTTTGACCAAACCACTATAAATTTCTATGTCTTTTATTTTTTGCATTTTTTACTGTATGTTATTTTCTGTGGTTGAAAAGTTTTATTTTTGAAACTTTAATTAACTTGCTTTGTGAATCAATCGGTTTCATATTTTAAATCCAAGAGATTTTTAAATTACCAATTCACCCCCCTCTTGGTTAGCCTTGAGACATTAGTTTAGGTTTAACATCCTAATCTAGATTCAACAAGAACCAACACCTTAAACCCCAAAAATTTCTAAAATCCGATTTTTAACATGTATGGCGTGCTATGGGACTAAATATACACTCTTTCTTAGCCTGATAGGAGGGAATCTGATGCGATGCTTATGATGAGGATGGTAAGCCTTATTCACACTTTTTTTTAGCATGGTAGGATAAAACTTAAGTACTAGTGTATGAGCTTTAATACATGCGTGAAAAAAATTATATTTTCAAATAGGTCTGAAGAATCATGCATGCCTTTCTTGGTGTGGTGGGATTAAAGACCACGATCATGGTGTAGCCCGACACCATCGATGCACGTCTTTCTTAACATAGTAGGTAGGCTAAGACTCCCTAAATTTTCCCTAAACGGTGGAGATGTCAAGTGGCTACCGATATTCAGATTGAAAATTCACATAACTTAAATAAATAATAGGGGATGTGAGTTGAATAAATTAGATGGAACTTGACATAAGCTAATTTATAGAGAACAAAACTTGCAAATCAAATCACACCGAACAAAATTTGAATTAATAAGTAGGGGGATGAACTTAAATAGAATTACAGGAAACCAGGCCTGAATTAATTAAGCACCATCTGCGAAATCAAAAATCTAAGTGATGTTTATAATTAATATATAATGCAAAAGACATTCACTTACATCCTTCTTATGAGTAAGAACTAGAATATAATACTTGTAATATGTATGACAATTCACTCTTTGAAGGAGTGTGAAAATGCACTTGTTGAAAGAAATATGATATCTATCATATATCAGTCTATCCACTTGTTTGCGACACATACACCAAATTATTCACTGGTTAAAAGCCATAAAACTTGTGGTTAATGAGGCAGCTTGCTTATCAGCATGATTAAGGACTCTTAATACATGTAACAACTCATTTACAGACAAATATTATAAAACTTTCATTTAATGTATCCCTCATGTAGACAATGACAGATGAACAACCACCTACAACTAACGACAGTGAACATATAATGATTACAAAGATACCCTCATAGTCAATGACAATCAAGCATCTAGCATATGCATAAGCTTCATGCAAAAAAAAAAAGGAAATTGATGTACGACAAATGCAATGATTTGCTCGAGATAAAGCATAATTCTCATGCAATCAATTGCGAATAAACACATTAACCTCTTTATGAGTAACGATTGTGGGTGAGTGGAAAATATGATGAATTATCAATATATATGGATAGAAGAGTTGCAATGCTTAAAACATATCATCCACAAGCAAAGACAACATATTGTATTACATGCGAGCTCCTATAAGATAATGTTGGAGACTCATCATGTATACAATCGCTTGCCTACAAGTTAGAAAGGTAATAATAAAAGTCTTGACATGCATACAATAGTTCACCTAGTGGTGATGATGAACATCATGCAGTAAATGCTAAAATATTTCTACACCAACAACAATTTAATGTCAAGCAGATGCAGTAATTCCCCAAAAGTAGAGACGGTCAATATGTAACAAATGCAAGCACCTACAAGCTGCTGTAGTAGATCCGTCATGCACACAATAGTTTGCCTACGAGCTAAGAAAGTAGCAGGCAACCAATGTGATAGGTATCTTGCGAGCATGGACAAGAAGATTGTAATGAGCATGGCATGCTAGAAACCATCAAAAGCAACAAGTGGCCAATTTTCATGAAGAGCCCAATAAAGAATAATTATCAATTAAATTATTCCTTTACCATAATACCTATTTTTAATTGAAGACATAAAGTATTAATAATCATTCCCTAAATTTGTATTTTATATCATTTTACACAAAAAACTCAAAACTCAAAACAATCATGGTCAATCTAATAATCATCACGTAAATTTGTATGATCAAATAATGGATCTAAAAATCCTTATTTACCAAAACCTTCAACCCCAAATGCTTCAACATCCTCACATGCAAGTATATCATCTTCATCATCTCTATTAGCTAAGACATCGTCATCTGTAAATCAGTAATATAAAATAATAAGTTTGTGTTTCATATTACACCTAATTTACATAAATAAATCTACAATCTTACTTGGAAGTAGTCTAGATGATGTTATGTTCAGTTTTATTGCTACATGAATTGCATCATCTTTATAAATTACCATATCCAAGTCTTCTAAATCAAGTTATGGAGTCAGTTCATCATCAAGAATCCAAAAGTCAACAAGTTCAATACTTGTGTAGTCTGAAGGATCGTAACTCTTTTTCTTACGCTGGAACCAATATAATTAATATGAAAAATAATATTTTGATATATATAATGTGCATCATAATTTAAATATATATTTAAATGTAGTTACAAAATATTACCTATTCCTTAAATTGCGATTGTAATGAACATATACAAGATCATTTAGCCTGTGAAGCTCAAGATGATTTCATCTAACACACTCCAATTCTTCTCACAACCGGATGAGGATGATGTTTGGCTAAGAAGTTCGACAACTAGCTTTTTTATATTTGGAGCACTAGAGCCGAACATCTTTCAACATTTAACTATAAATCAACATATATTAGTTTATTCAAATGCAATTGATGTAAACAAAATCTTCATATCTCAATTAAATATTAAAATGAGTTCTTAAGTTTTCACTATCTTACCAGGATGCATTTTCTTTGACATTGTTATTGCAATTGGATTTCCAAAACTTTTGAAGTTATCACGAAATAGTCTCACCTCATTCATTGCCAAAGATGCTTACGACATATATCTTTATTGCCCATCAATTCTACCAAACCTTACATAGCTTCTAGTTTATTACAATGGTTTTTAGTCATACTGAAAAATATGTGTTAAGAAAATAAGCTGCTGAATGAATCCCCTTTCTTAGCTGATTATCCCATCTCCTCTTTATGATACTCGTATAGGCTTATACATTCTTTTTATTATTTTGAACATACCCTTTATAGTTTTTCTAGCTTTATACATCACATCTACCATCTCTCGCACACTATGAAGAGAGGATGGAGTCTAAATGACATTTTTTTGTTCATCCATTCTAGATATCGAGGTACAATATTGAATTTCACTCCATGATAGAGCATAACAGTAAATACAATATAAACATTATTCATTCAAAATAAATTCTAAATTAATTCATATGAAGCTATAGATAGAAACATAAAATATCAATATTTTATTAACAATCGATCTGCCATAGGTGATGGGAGGAAAACCTCAAACCTTCGATGAAATGTGGAATTTATGAGAGCAGGGAGATCGAGCTACTGAAGGAGAAATGAAGGGCGACTGAGTTGTAGCATGCAGGAGAACCAGAGAGCGAATGAAGCAAGAGTTCTATCGCGTCCGGGAGGAAGAAACATAGGAAAATATGAGCTTAGGGTAGGGTTATATGGTTTGAGATGTTATATTTCAACTGTTAAATATACAATCAACGGTGCCATCCATTGCTCTTTGAAACTGAGGCAGTTTTTTCAAATTCGACCGATTTGCCGGTTACACGCTCGAACTGGCACTTCCTCTCGTTTTTACTGGTTTTAAGCTGAAGCGATTTTAAGGACATTCTGGATCGATTAGCCGACTGGTTTTCCCAGTTCAACAAATTTTACCCACCAATCAGATCCAGTTTTAAAGTAAAGTGTTAATTTTATATTTATTATATTTATCTGAAATGAGAATACTAATTAATTAAATAATTATAATTTATATTTATTTAAGAAAAATGAAAATTTAAAGAATATTAAACTAATTTTAATAAAATTTAAATAAAAGAATACCTAACTTTTTTCGTTAATAGATATATAATGGGAATTTACATATATATCACTTTATTTCATACTATTTATATATCTAATATCCGAAACTTTAATATTACATTACTACTAATCATATAAAATTTTAATATCAAATATATCACTCATATATTTCATTCTTACCATTCATAGTATCGTATAAATTTTAATATTTTATTTTATGAACACATATTTATATTATGAGTGATATATATATAATATTAAAATTTTAGATGTTAGATTTATATATAAATAGCATTAAATAAAGTGTTATGAATGTAAATCCTAGATATACAAATCTACATAAACCACTGCGGTGATAAACCTCGCTCATTCTCACCTCCCCCCACCCCTCCGCTCGCTTTGTCACTCAAATCTACTCTACGTTTATTTTCTTTGCGATGAGCGACGTGGAGGCAGAGATAAGCAGCAACTTCGTTCTAGTGACTAGGAAGGGCGGCTTTGGCCTTCCCACCGCTTGCCCTTCTTGCCTTCCCGTGTATCTCTATCTCCGATTCGCGAACATCGCCTTCAACCTACTCTACGACGTGACGAACCCTGATTCTGGTTAGGAAATTTTGTCTTTTTTAAATATTCTAATCCTTAATTCTTTTCCTAATTTTATTCCAAGCAAAGAAAGGAACCATGGTTAGACGCTTCAAATCTTGTTTTTTTTTTGTTGGTTGTGGTCGTACTTCAGTTTAGGGCTATGCTTTCCTTTATGTAATTGTTGAACAATTGATTTGCCATGTCTGCTTTCACGTGATTAGACGCTATTGGGACATTACTTTCCGGCATAATTTGTTGCTTGCGGTCGTACTTTAATTTTTTACTTCTTTCCGGCATAATTTGTTAGTGTAACTTGGGTTAAAGACGAGGTTATGGTTTAATTACTTCTCTGTGTTCTTTCGTGCGACATTTTTTTTTATCGATAGAATGCTTTGATGCTTCTTCTGTTTGATATCAAAGCTTGTGAACTTGGTTTATGATTACCTAATAAACTTTGTGAGGTGTCTTTTTCAGTTGATCAGATTTGATTTCTTGTATCTCATGACGGAAGACCCCAGTTCCCAGCTACATACTCACAAGAAACCCAAAAAAACAAATAGTAATTTATTGAAATGATTATTATTTGAAAGTACATCTAGATACCATTACCAAATACTGATACAGGCAAGCAAATAGTTTTCGAGTAAGTTGCTTGGAGAAAGATATACATGATTTAGAGAAAGGATGGGTAAGATGTTTCTGTGGATTTAAGACATATCATTATACCCGGGTTGATTTGATATGAAGTCCCAATTGCAAAACTGGGCTTATTTCTCAATTGACATAGATTTTTTATGCTTAATTCTATATATGGATTTGTGTGGCACTGCTGAGCTATGTGATGGCACAGTGTTATCAAACAATTCTATATTGTCTCCAAAACCCTTCTCTTCTAACATTAAAGAAATGAACTCATGGCCCATGGAGCCAAATTTGAGTGGCATAACATAAACTTATGCACATGATATTCATAGTCACTGCATATGATGTGCAACTATGGCACCCTCCCTGATCCATAGCTATATGTCCTATCCTTAACCAAGCATAATTGTTGGTAAATCATATAAGTTTTTTAATTTATTCTCATGTCCAACGAAACACTCTTAGCCTTTAGTTGTCAAATTTAAATAAATGTGGATATTGCTATGCATTCATAAAACCCATTTTATGATTTTTTTTAGAATATGCTTTAATTTTCAAAAGTATGAATGTATATATAAATACTTTTGTTTCATTGAAAAAAGTCTATATTTCTTGGTTATTGTTTTTTATGTGAGCATATATAGTTTATTGGTCTGTTTTGTTTATCCTGACAAGCAATAATGTTCTTAGTTGTTATATCTTCTTGTAAGTAATTATTTTAGGTTAGAAATAGATCGGTCCTCGTCCTCCTTAAAGGTGTTTAATACATATATGGATTTAGTTGTACATTGTCATATCTAACAAGTAAAAGCAGGGGAATTTGGAGAAAATTTCTAAAGAAATCGCTACTGCAGGAAAATGCACTGTAGGAAAATGCCTATCAACCGTAACATCTATTGTACTGGCTCTTTTTTTGTAAGAACTTCCAGCTCTTAGAAGCAAGTATATGCAAGTGTTAGCAAGACTTATTCCAATTGCAAATCTCTATTAAAATATCTCTCCAATTGTAAGAACTTCCTCCTTAAAGGTGTCTAATACCGGCACTGACATGCTTTTGCAACTTAAGTGTCATTCAACTAAAGAAATCGCTACTGCAGGAAAAAGCACTGTAGGAAAATGCCTATCAACCGTAACATCTTGATGTAGACAAACTAGAAAGAAAAGTCAAATAAGGAGAACAATGGGCAACACTATAACCAAACTCGATTCAAATAGTAGCAATCATCCAAAACAGAAAACCGATGGACAAAACAAGAATTGAAATCAAACGAAACAAAAGAAAAATAAAATAACGCTATCCTCAGAACAACCGATAGAACGATTTCCTCACATGCATCGAATGTAGGTAAAGTAAAGTATGTGCTTAGGGCTAGCAAACCAATGATCCACAACAGCAAGAAGGTCCAAACGTCCAACCAAACTCCTCCAGCAAATGCTCCCAAATCAGCCAACCAACAACACTAGGAAGCTCAAGAAGAAAGATATAGGTGGGGTGGAACTTGCGTAGAGAAGAAGAGGTAAGAAGCCCAGACGAAGTAGTGAAGAGAAAGAAGTGGAACAAGCTCTCAAGCTTTTCTAAGAAAAAGAAAACCCTCAGGTTTTAGAGACTTTGCTCAACAATATTCAACAACATTTTCTTTCCAAAAACATCTATATATAGGCAAGAGAGGGGAACCAAACAACCATAGCATCTCCAATTAAACCAATTAGATTTAGGGAAATGAAAGGCCAATAGCCACAACACATCAGCCCCCATATGGTACATGAAACAGAGAAGAGAAGCCACGGGAACCAAGTAGCCAACCACGGGAACCAAGTAGCCAGCCACGGGAACCAAGCAGCCAGCCACGGGAACCAAGCAGCCAGCCATGGGAACCAAAGGGGCAAGGCACGAGAAAAATAACCAGCACAGGAAACCGAGAAGACAAAGGTGAGGAGAAGAGGCAAGTTCCACCATAATGAGCTTCCACTAAACTTAAATAAATGAACTAAACTTCAGCTCATTATGAGCTAACAAAGAGCTCAAAATTAATGAGCTAGCACTTGAAAATATAGCTCAAAACCAATGCAACCATCACCTCCCAACATCAACACCAGCTCAAAACCGAGAACTATTAGCCCAACCCGAGAATCAGCAGCAGCCCAAGGAACCCAAACAAGCTAGCAAACCAAGGTCTACCAAGCCCAAGCACAACCTACCATGATTATTGGATGCCTTCCATCATTGGATAGCTAAAAAAATATAAAACTAAATGAAAAACTAATTTTCAATGTTTGATAATAAAAATACAAAAATAATGAATGCATCAATTACCCCCTGGTGGGGAACAATTATTACGTCCTCCGACCGGACCTAAAGGAATGTCCTGTTGGAGGCCAAATCGCGCCAAAAAACGAGAAATACCGAGCAATACCAAACAATAACGAGGAATACCATCACGTGAAGACCCAATACCGAGTTAACTCGGTATTGGTCTTCACAGAGCTGTATTCCTCGTTATTATCAAATAATACCTAGCAATATCGAGCAAAAACCGAGTTTCTTCGCAGGATTTTGTCTCCGACCGGACCTTCCTCTACGTCCTTACACTGGACCTAATAAATGGGAGAGTCTCATCTCCGGATGAGAAAGCTTCAATAACTTTTTGGAAAAGATCATGATGACGCCGTTTTAGTTCATTAGCATCCATCCAAGTGTAGTCGGTCAGAGGACGATTTTTCCATTTTGTCAAGAACCTCTTATGCTCACCATGCCTTGTTTTAGAAATTCTGACATCAATAATATCTTCAACTTGTTCTTCAGTTTTTACCGTAGAAGTGGAGAGTGACAAAGTCTCAATTTTCACAAAATCGTCAGAATTTCCTTCATATAAAGAAATGTCAGAAACATTAAATACACGAGAAGTGCCAATAGAAATAGGTAGATCCAACAGATAGGCATTTATGCCTAATTTTCGAAGCACACAAAAAGGTCCAAATTTCTTTCTACTTAGCTTTCTAAAAGTACCAACAAAAAATCGTTGGCGATGAAAGTAAGCCATAACCAAGTCACCCTCATTAAAAATAACCTCTCTTCGATGTTTATTAGCAGCAGATTTGTACTTAGCATTAGCCTTTTGGAGTTTTCAAGGACTTGCTGTTGGACGGTCTTTATGTCATCAAAAATTTTAAAAGCTTCAACACTAATTTTGTTAGGTAAAGGCAAGTAGTTTCTATCTAAAATATGAGGAATATGTTGTCCATAAATAATCTCAAAAAGAGTTTTACCAGTGGAACGATTAACAGAATTATTATAAGCAAACTCAGCTTGAGGCAATATTAAATCCCATTAGGATGGTTTTTCTCTAGCAAGACACCTTAATAAATTTCCTAAGCTTCGATTGACAACTTAAGTTTGCCCATCAGTTTGAGGATGATATGCACTACTAAATTGAAGAGTAGCTCCAAGGTTTGCCCAAAGTGTTCTAAAAAAAATGACTAAAAATTCTAGTATCCCGATTAGAAGTAAAAGTACGAGGAACACCGTGAAGACGAACAATTTCTTTAAACAGATCAGCAATGTAAGAAGCATCATAAGTTTTCTTGCAAGGAATAAAATGTGCCATTTTGCTAAAGCGATCCACCACCACAAAAACAGAATCAAATTTTTGAATAGTAACAGGCAAATCCAAAACAAAATCCATTGAAATATCGTCCCAAGGTTTGTTTGGAATAGGCAGAGGGGTATACAAACCAGCATTTTACGAAGTTCCCTTAAAAGCCTGACATATTTTACATTATTTTACCAGCTTAGCTATTTGCTTTCTCATATGAGGCCAAAAATATTTTTTTTTACCAAAGCAACAGTTTTCCCTTGCCCAAAATGTCCACCCAAACCCCCACCATGAAATTCTTTCACAAGTTGTTCTCTTAAAGAGTTTTTAGTTATGCAAAGTCTAGATCCCTTAAACAAAAACTTTGATGTATAACAAACTGAGCAGAAGGATCAGTTCCAGAAGCAAGACAAGAATCCAAAATACTCTTAAAATCAGAATCGCTTGCATAAGTATCTTTCAAAAAATCAGAAGAAGTAATAGTTGGATAAACATTTACCAACAAATGAGATCTCCTGCTTAAAGCATCAGCAATCTTATTCAAAACACCAATTTTATATTTGATATGAAAAGTATACTCTTGCAAAAATGAAACCCACTTAGCATGCCTTTTATTCAATTTTTTTTGAGAGCCCAAAAAATGAAGTGCTTTATGATCAGTATTTAGGGCAAATTCTCGTTGAATCAAATAACATCTCTAAAATTTCAAGGCTTGAACAATAACATAAAATTTCAAATCATCGGTAGAATATTTGGAATGAGCGTTATTCAGTTTTTTACTAAAATAAGCAATAGGTTTTCTCTCTTGACTAAGTACAACACCAATACCAACATGAGAAGCATTGCAATCAACTTAAAAAATGTTTTCAAAATTTGGTAAGCTAAGAATGGGAGCTTGACTCATTTTTACTTTAATGAATTCGAAAGTTTTTTTAGCTTGAGGTGTCCACCTAAATATCTCTTTTTTCAAGCAATCAGTAATAGGAGCAATCAGAGAACTGAAGTTCTTAATAAATCTTCTATAGAAAGAAGCTAAGCCATGAAATTCTCTCACCTCACTTATGTTTTTAGGAGTGAGCCAATTTTGAATTGCTTCTATTTTTATCGGGTTCATTTTTATTCCATCAGCAGAAATAATAAAACCCAAAAATGTCAAGCTCGAAGTCATGAAGGAACATTTTTTAAGATTAATGTAAAGCTTTTGTTCTCTTAGAGTTTTCAACACTTGCCTCACATGATTTAAGTGTTCAGAAGGATGAATACTATAAATCAAAATGTCGTCGAAATAAACCACAACAAACTTTCCAATAAAAGATCTCAAAATATGATTCATAGTTCTCATAAAAGTACTCGGAGCATTTGAAACCCCAAAAGGCATCACAAGCCATTCATACAAGTCTTCTTTAGTTTTAAAAGCAGTTTTCCATTCATTCCCAGGCCTTATTCTTATTTGGTGATACCCACTTCTCAAATCAATTTTAGAAAAAAATTTGCCACCACTTAGCATATCTAGCATGTCATCCAGTCTAGGAATTGGAAATCGATATTTAATGGTAATTTTATTTATTGCTCTGTTATCCACACACATCCTCCATGTTTCATCTTTTTTTTGGCGTTAATAAAGCAGACACAACACAGGGACTTAAGCTTTCTTAAATCAAACCTTTTTTTAACAAATCAGTCACTTGTTTAAAAAGTTCAGAATATTCAGATGGACTCATTCTGTAATGAGGAAGGTTAGGCAAAGTGGCTCTAGGAATTAGATCAATATGATGTTGAATATTTTGCATTGGAGGCAATCCTATTGGCAACTCTTTAAGAGTTATGTCAAAAAACTCATCAATTAAAACTTGCATTTCTTTAGGGATTTGAAAAGTAGAATCAGTTTCATTTCCCAAAATCAAGTAAGCAACTTCAGAATTTTTCAAATCATTAGCATTTAAAAACAGTTCAGGAGTTCTTATTTTGGCAACCGTGTTATTCTTAACAGGCGAATCGGGCATATGTTTTTGTGGATGAAGAGTGAACTCCCTATTATTTTTAATCAAAGTATATGTATTTTTCTCTCTATTGTGAATAGTTTTGTGGTCGTATTGCCAAGGTCGTCCTAACAAAATATGACAAACTTCAAGAGGCACCACATCACAGATAACTTGATCTTTGAAAGACCCACCAGATGATAAATTGACAATACATTGCTTAGTGATTGGAACCTCACCCCCTTCTTTAAACCAAGAGATTTTATAAGATTTGGCAAGTGGTTTTGACTTTATTTTAAGCTTGTCAACCAGTTTTTGAGAAACAAAATTTCCAGAACTCCCACTATCTATCATAAGAGTGCAGATTTTTCCTTCGATCGTACAAGTTGTTTTGAACATGTTTCTTCTTAACCACCTATCCCCTTTGTCAATTTTAGTTGTTAAGACTTGTCGTATTATAAAAAACTTTTCACCTTCGTCGTTTATATGTTTCCATTACCTTGTTGTGACCCCTTTCCTTTTGATGTTGCTTTTCCAATTTTAATTCCATATGATATGCCTCATCAGTTTTAATGATATGATGCAAGTTGAGTTGATCTTGGATTGACCATTTTAAGCCATTGATGTATCTTGAAACAGTTTTCTCTTCATATTCATTTAAATCATTTATGGATTGAAGTTTGTAAAATATTTCGGTGTATTCTTTAACAGATTGATTTCCTTGTCTCAAGTTATTAAATTCTTGGAATATTGTTCGAGCATGATCAGTTGGCAAAAATTTCCCCTTCATTTTTTCCTTCATCATTTCCCAGCTTTGGACTTTTTCTTTACCTCTCCTAAGTCTATTATTTTGAAAGTTTTCCACCAGGTTAAGGCATGACCAGAAAGTTTTAGGCTAGCAAAACGAATATTCCTATTGTCAGGTATTTCCTTCAACTCAAAAAACTGATACATTTTTTTTATCCGCTCAAGGAATTGATCGGGTTGAAGCTTTTCCTCAAAGTTTGGAACATCTATTTTAATTCCATGATCCCGATTTCTTTGTCGCCTGTTTTGATTTCTAGGAACCTCCTCTTCACTTTCAGAAGTTTGAACAATAGGATTAGCATTAGCATTATTAACATTCAGATTTGCAATTGCTTCAGCCATAGTATTGATTTGTTATTGCAAATGATTCAATTGTTGCATTAGATTTTACCAATCCCCCGAATTATTAGCCATCTTAGATTTTAGAAAAAAGACCCACCAAACAAGGGCAAGAAACCAACAAAAACACACCAACCAAGGATAAGAACTTGCTCTGATACCAAACTTGATGCAGACAAACTAGAAAGAAAAGTCAGATAAGGAGAATAATGGGCAACACTATAACCAAACTCGATTCAAATAGTAGCAATCATCCAAAACACAAAATCGATGGACAAAATGAGAATTGAAATCAAACGAAACAAAAGAAAAATAAAATAATGCTATCCTCAGAACAACCGACAGAACGGTTTCCTCACATACATCGAAATGTAGGTAAAGTAAAGTATGCGCTTAGGGCCAGCAAACTGATGGTCCATCACATCAAGAAGGTCTAAACATCCAACCAAACTCCTCCAGCAAATGCTCCCAAATCAGCCAACCAACAACACTAGGAAGCTCATGAAGAAAGATACATGTGGGGTTGAACTTACGTAGAGAAGAAGAGGTAAGAAGCCCAGACGAAGTAGAGAAGAGAAAGAAGTGGAACAAGCTCTCAAGCTTTTCCAAGAAGAAGAAAACCCTCAGGTTTTAGAGACTTTGCTCAACAATATTCAAACCTTTTCTTTCCAAAAACATCTATATATAGGCAATAGAGGGGAACCAACAGCCATAGCACCTCCAACTAAACCAATTAGATTTAGGGAAATGAAAGGCCAACAGCCACAACACATCAGCCCACATATGGTACATGAAACAGGGAAGAGAAGCCACGAGAACCAAGCAGCCAGCCACGGGAACCAAAGGGGCAAGGCATGGGAAAAACAACCAGCACAGGAAACCGAGAAGACAAAGGGGAGGAGAAGAGGCAAGTTCCACCATAATGAGCTTCCACTAAACTTAAATAAATGAACTAAACTTCAGCTCATTATGAGCTAACCAAGAGCTCAAAATTAATGAGCTAGCACTTGAAAATATAGCTCAACACCAATACAACCGCCACCTCCCAACATCAACACCAGCTCAAAACCGAGAACCATTAGCCCAACCCGAGAATCAGCAGCAGCTCAAGGGACCCAAACAAGCTAGCAAACCAAGGTCTACCAAGCCCAACCACAACCTACCATGATCATTGGATGCCTTCCAACATTGGATAGCTAAAAAAATATAAAACTAAATGAAAAACTAATGTTCAATGTTTGATAATAAAAATACAAAAATCATGAATGCATCACATCTATTGTAATGGCTCTTTTTTTGTAAGAACTTCCAGCTCCTAGAAGCAAGTATATGCAAGTGTTAGCAAGACTTATTCCAAGTTCAAATCTCTATTAAAGTATCTCTTCAACTTAGGAACAAGTCTCTAATACTGGCACTGACATGCTCTTGCAACTTAAGTGTCATTCACTTGTTACTCTGTGGGCCCATTTGATGAATTACATAAACTTGGGGCAGTGAATAAACTTCTTTTTGTGGTTAAAAATCAATAGTTTTTGGAGAAAAATTCTAAAGAACTTTCTACAGGAAAGTGACCATCAACCATCGCATGCATTGGACTATATATATATATATATATATATATATATATATATATATATATATATATATATATATATATATATATATATATATTTTTTTTTTTTTCATTGGAACTTCCCAAACTCATAGAAGCAAGTTTCTAACAATGTTAGCTAGACTTGCTTTAAGTAGAAATCTCTTTCAATGCTTCTTTTTAATTTTGGAACAAGTCTCTAAAGCTTGTAGAGACATGCATCTGCAAGTGCATGTCTCTTAAATGGTGAAAAACCTAGTGTCATTCAATTGTTGCTTGGTGGGCTCTTCGTTTTAGTAATTACATATAGTTAGGGCATTTAGGAGATCAAATAAAAAATTTTTTAGCTAAAAATCATTAACTTTTGATTTAAAATTGTGCCAATAAATCTCTTTGCGGGGGGGGGGGGAGGGTGTTTGTATCAAGTAAAATGGGTGTGAAGTATTCTTTTTGCATATATAATAACTTGAGTTAGAATTAATTATCATAATGATTAGATTTATGCAGTTTTTCATTTCAAAAACTAATGAGGTAGGTTTGTTGTTGCAGCTATTATGGGTTTGTTGGTCAAGACCTGTGTAAAGATTAGTTGGCTTGACACTCTTTGTGTAGGTTGTGGCCAAATAATTAATGATTGAGAGTGTAGGTGAGGACGAATAATGATTTGTGATATGATGATGGTGATCAAACATTGGCTTTAGGTTAGTTGTGATGACAGTCTATCAACACGAGGTTTTAT
Organism: Dendrobium nobile; assembly: GCA_022539455.1. Classification (NCBI taxonomy): domain Eukaryota; kingdom Viridiplantae; phylum Streptophyta; class Magnoliopsida; order Asparagales; family Orchidaceae; genus Dendrobium; species Dendrobium nobile. The sequence continues at coordinate 47,552,258 of CM039729.1, forward strand.
ATGGTGAGAGGCTATGGTGGGTTCAAGTTTTTGTGATGCGATATGATAATGAGATGGGAAGAAGGTGAGGTTTATGTAAAGAATGTTGTATTGTATATATTGTAATGCTTGAAATATTGAGTTTCTAGCTATAGATAGTTTCTTCAAATTATTATAATTTGTTTTATGCCATTTTAAATTTTAAAAAATGTCTCACATTCGAGTGAGTTTGAACTATTATATTCCTTATAATTTATTCTAGCTCTTGGTATGATTTTAATATGTATTTACTACCCATGATGATAAGATTAATGTTGTTTTGCTTTTGTACCTCACGTATCACTGCTGTGCTAGTTTTAATGCTTTAATGATTTTAATGGATATTTAATGAGGAACAAACTATCACATTGAATGCGTTTGGGATTATAATTTTCACGATTTGAGTATTTTAGTAAGTATTATATATTGCCATACATATTTTGCCATAGTAGTGATGTGTTTGTGTAGGTAATTTGACGTAAATATGGTGCATTTAGTTGACGATGTGGTTTTCACTTTTATTTTTTGGGAAAGTCCTTGCTAACCATTTTAGGAAGGATGGTTGTCCATAGGATTTGGTAAGTTGTCTGAAATAGTCAGTATGGTAGTAGATCTGTTTCCATGATGGTTGGAAGTCTTGGGATTGTGTAAGGGATTTGATCCACCAATATGTTAAGGAGTCTGTGAACTCAAGGAGGTGCAAAATGGAAATGTTTTTCTTATTCGTACTAACTTAAGTAGATCTTATATTTGAAGCTAGTAATTTTAATGTCAGATCAAATCAAAATCTTAGCTGTTGATCTCTCAAGTATTATGATCATTGGGCTGAATGGTTATGCAAGGACTCTACTTTGGTTAATGTCTGTTATTGTTATTGTTGTTATTGTTGAAAGGCATGTTGATGAGGACCTCAGAGATCAGCAGCTACGATCTGGAGTTTATTTTTTTTGATGTGTTTTATGTACTAGTTTATTTTATATTTCTGTTTTTCCCATTTTACTCATAGGGTTTCATTTGGTGTTGTAGTCTGAAGGACATTTTAGTCATTGTTTCTTTTCTTTTCATGAGGCCTATTTATAGGCTAGTTCTATTGTATTTTGAGTTAATGCTGATTATGAATGAAAAATTTCAACTTTTCTTATTTGATCTCTTTTGTGAGTTCTTGAGAGGAGAAACCCTAAGAGAGGGCTTTGCATCACCCATCAGTCGTCGGTGGATTCCGGGATTCGTGGTTTGTACTTAGTATTTCCTTCTTCCTTGATTACCACCACCGACCACCTAGCCCAAGACCCCTTGCCGCTGGTCGAATCTTCCAAACCCTTTATCTTTCTTTCCCTAACCCGCCAACTCTCACCACTTCCATAAGCCGTCGGCCTCCCCTCACCCGTCTGCCGCCGGTCTCCCCCAAGGCTGCCACACCTCCGGCTTCCCCTAGCCTCCACTAGCTGCTGACCCCTCCCTCCCATGATCTTTGAATTTTGAATTTCAAAATTCAAATCAACTTTTAATTACTTTCCTAATTTACCCCACTATTAATTTGGAAAGTTGCCTCATTTAAATTCAAATTATATTTGAATTTCAAAGGTTTCCCTATTAATAAACTTAAATTATGAAACCTTCTAATTACATTAAATATGAAATCAATTTTAGATTTAATGACAATCCCTAATTAAATCTTCCCGGGGCCATACATCGAACCTAGACACATCAAATCCTTCACCCTACGGCCGGCCCCTCTATAGCCTCATTCTTTCTCCAATTTGCCACATAGACTCTCATTAAATACCCTTTAAATTCCCCTTGGCTGCCGCCCCACTTAAGCCCTCAATTAGAATTAATTTGGATTTCAAAGTAATCTCACCTCCCCCACAATCCCCTTGATTTCAAAATTCAAATTGCATCTTCAATACCTTCCTAATTTAGCCTATTATTAATATGGAAAGTTTATTAATTTGAATTCAAATTAATTTGAATTCCAAATATGTTCCTAATTAAAAAAAACTATTTTAGGAAGTCTCCCCAATGGATATAATTCAAATTTGGAGTCATCAATCAACATTCAATGCAAAGATCCACATTCGTTGAATGTGGAAGCTTTCCTCTTCCCTCCTCACTCAAAATTTTTCTCCCAAACCTGTTGTCGCAAATTCCTAGGCATTCTCCCTTGCTGCCCTGAAATTCCAACAAAGGGAAATCAACAATTTCGTTGCTATAAGCCCTCCTATGGTTGTTGTCCAAGAAACTACAGTAGAATTCCTTGATGAAATACAGCCCAAAATTTCTTGTCGTGCTGTCCAGAACCTCCAGGTTGTTGCTCCAGGATGCCAGGATCCTAGGATCAAGTTCACGTGCTGTCCACCACCCGGAAGTTGTCAAACTGCTGTCCCTGTTGTTGAAGTTGATGTCCAGAAGTTGCAGCTAGTTGTCTGAAGAATCCTGCTCAAGGGAGTTCGCTGTCTACTCTCCAAAGCTCCTCATGATTGCTATCCTAATGCTGATAAAGGTTGTGTGCTGTTGTCTATCCCTTCTCAAGGCCCTAAACTACTACACCCGAGCTTCACATCTTCTTCTTCTTTGGGTAAACTCATTCTCTGATTCTTTTACTTTCCTAGCCGCTTTTCAATTGTGGATATAATTAAATCATAAAGACTTGTGCCAATCTCTCTGCTAAAGCTTGGTAAGTTAGAGAGTTTAGTGAGGGATCCTTGTTTAGGGACTAATCTTATTGTTAACATTATGGTTTATTTGTTGAAAATCAATCATGTATGCAACGTTAGATTAAATTGACTGTTTTATGATCTTAACTCCTATGCATGTGATCTAGCCTAAGCTTGTCTTATCGCTCTTTTGTGTTATTTAGTCGCTTATAATCAATATAAAAATAGAATTATTGTGATTTTTAAAATTAAGCGTGCAAATTCCTTAATCTAAATAATCCTTGCATGTTTGGTTTCACATCATCTTGGTATTAGAGCATGGCTAGCATGCGTTACATGTGCTAGAAGTCATCCTAGGAGCTTGCATAACCTTGCTTATGTATTGTTGCATGCATACCAGTTTAAATTACTGTTATGCTTGATGTCCACATCATTCCTGCATATATCTAGTGAATGTTAGGCTGGTTTCTTAATTGTTTAATGCTGTCCTTAACATAATAACTTTCCTAACTGCCTATACTTCTTAAACCACCTTTGTAGCTTGCTGTTCAAACTGTTCCTGCACCATCTAGTGACTTTTAGGTGAGTCTGATTAAGTGTTTAGGTGATGTCCTTAACCCAACAACCATCCTAATTGCCTAGATCACTTAAGTCTCTCTTGTAGCTTGCTGTCCAGTAATTTCCTGCACTTTATAGTGAGTCATAATTATGTTTCCTCTTTATAGAGTATTTTTCTTTACACCCAATCTTCTTTAGGTATCACTTAGCACTTTCCAATGGACCCGATAGGACTTCAAAAGAAGTTTGATGACCTTGTTAATATAGTGGGCTCTATGACTAAAACCATGAAGGAGAAACATGTTGACTCTCTGCACTCTAGGTACGTGCCCGATTCGGTCGATCATGCTAGTTGGAAGATGCCCCACTCCACTTATCAACCTAAACCTGAGCCTAAGCCACAACAACCTCACTTAAGAGTCACATTATCGTCTACCTACATTTGATGGTTCCTCGGACCCTTAGTACTTTAGGGAATGTGTTAGACAATTAGAGGACTATTTTGAATCACGTGATATTCCTAAGTCCCACTAGGTTAACATTGTTAAGTCTCACCTGAACGGTAGTGCTCGTCAAATTTGGATGAGGTTGGAATATCATAAAGAGTCTCGTGGTGAATACCCTACTTTCGATTGGAAAGATATGAGACGAGAACTTGGATTAAAATATCTTTCCCTTACTTGTAGCCAACCATCTGATTTTACAATTAGGTCACCCCCTATTCATCAAACTTTAGGGTACACCATTCTCAAGAACCCTACACGTGAAAATCAATCCTACTCACCTGTTACACTCCAATTTGATATCGTGACTCCTAGTCCTCACTGAGCGGCAGTTACTCATTTCCCTACCTCTTCGGTTAGTCCTAAATCTATCCGACATACCACTCCCACTCACGTAGTGGTCCCAACACCTAGTAATCTTCTTCTTGAACACCACCCTGACTCTTTTGTTGGACAACCTGTGGACATCACTGTGGTCGAGACCACCCATCCTTAGTAACTTCAGGGTTGCTGCCCCACCCTGTAGGTCTTCACCTAGCCTTGATGGCTGACCTTCTATTGGGTCTTTTGTTGGATCGGTCCCATATGACTCCCCATTAGAGCCGACTCCTAACCATCCCAATCCACCTTGTCTGAGCATGCGTCCTCTCTGCGTGGTGGAGCTCGATTTGCCTCACCACATGGGTGACTTTACCACCTTTAAAATTAGTGAGGATTCTAAGGCTACCCAACCTTTGGTATCCCCAATCTTTGACCCTGCAAGTTTAATTTTAACCAAAAATTGCATTGCAAAGAAAAAGTCTCCTGAATCTAAAACTGAGTGCATCCATTTTGTAGATTCTAATGATATCACTGATAACGAGGACTTCTTTGAGGATGAAATTAAAGAGATTGAATTAGACTCATTGTATATCTTAAACCTTGAGTTTCGAGATTTAGAACCTTTAAACGTTGATACATTAGCCCGCCATGATCCTAGTTTCCTCTAGGATATCTCTTTGGATAAGGTCTGTCTAGATGATATTAAGTTGATCTCGAAGGAAACTGATATGACCTTGAGCGCTTTGAAATTAAATTAAAAAATTCTGATTTATTTATATTTCCTACTGAGTTGACCCCAAATAATTTTGAGTTAATCTTGAATAATTCTGATGGTGATGTCGATAATCTCGAGTTGGAAATGATTCGACTGAATTTACTACCCAATTCAAATACCGATTTAGTTGACCCTGAATCCATTGATCTTAGGGTTATAACAAAACCTGAACCTATTGAGATTATTAATATGACTTTGGAGGACAGTAATTTGAATATGAATGATTCTGAGTCTAATTAGAAAAATGAGCCTCGTGTTTTATTGGAATCTATTTTAGGAGTTGCTCCTTTATATTCACGTTGGAACGGGTGTGTCTTTCTTGATTGGACTTATCTCACCATTCCTCGTACCGGCTTTAATGTTAGAGAGAGTGTTAGCCCATACCCTCTGGTCATCTCTCTAACTGTTGTGCCCACTTCTGTTCTGAACACTCTACCCAATCTTTTGAGTCCCATACTTACTGGTGACTCTTTGGGCTATCCCATTATGGTTATGAGTCAGGACCCATTGTCTTATCACGTTCCTGATTTCCCCATTATGTCCTATATATTTTTGTCCTTCCCTGTTAAGGACCATCTTTCTCCTAGTTGGATAAATTTGCTAGATTACCCTGGTGCCCCTAGAAGACTACCTATGACCGTAGCTGAAACTCCTTATAGAAATACCATTGTAGCTAAGGATATCTTCATTGCTCTTCTTACACCAATTCCCTTAAAAAGATGAAAATTTTATGCCCTATCATTTTGTGACTGACCTGTCTTTATTCCTATATGTGTGCTTGTGAGTCAGTATGTTTGTGTGTGTTTTTAAGTCTGTTTTCTTCCACAATTTTCCTCTGTTTAAAACTTGTGTATAAGCCCATAATTCATGTCAATCATCATGCATATCAAGTCTCTTGCATCGCATCATTCCAATGTTATTTATCTTGTTGAGTCTTGAATTTTAGTCACATAAATTCATATAAAACTTATCGCATTTGCTTCTCATCTCCTGAAAATGGCACACCTAATTGAACAGAACAATAATAATTATAAAATTCATGCTGATTCTAAATGACAATTTAAAACTTTTGAGTTTGGTAACTCAGCGATGGTGCGGATTTGTCCGGACGGTTCCCACAAAGAACTGTAAAGGAATCACATGCTAGAAGTGCGGGACCACTTAAAACAGTTAAGAAAATCAATAACAACGCTTATGTGGTGGATCTGCCTGCAGAGTTCAACATTCATTCCTCTATTAATATAGAAGACTTAGTAACCTATGAGGGTCTAGAATTTAACCCACAAATACACTTCAAATTGAGCCTTGTGCGACCCCATCCTGTGAGAACTCCAGCCTACCTCCGCTCCAAATAATCCCAAATCACCTATAACGGAGAAGGTTGACATGATTACGAGTGATGACATTTTTTTCACAAATGAGGTGGACGAAGAAGATATCTGATAAGGTAGAGAGGTCAACCAGAGTCAGAGGATACATGGTTAGAGCACGAGGAGCTGCAATAGATCGACCCAGATGCACGAGAGTTCTCGAGACACCCACTCGACGGAGTCGAGTTTTCTCTCACCCGGGGAGAATGATGAGGACATCAGAGATCAGCGGCTATGCTCTTTGTGTTTTATTTTGTCGCTTATAATCAATATAAAGATATAATTATTGTGGTTTTTAAAATTAAGCTTGCAAATTTGTTATATAAATCATCCTTGTATGTATGTTCTACATCACATGTGATAAGTTCTATAAGTATTTGGACTGATCAACGTCAACATCAAGCCTTTGTCCCACTACGTGGGGTCGGCTACATGAATTCTTTTTCTCCATTGTGTCATGTTAAAAGTCAAATTCTCGTTTAAATCTAATAAAGAAAGATTATTTTAATATTCTCTAACCAAGTCCTTTTAAGTCTACCTTTACCTTTCTTAACATAAGTCAAATTTAATACCTCTACTTTCCTAATCGGGTCATCAGAAGGCCACCGTTTTATATGACCAAACCCTCTAAGGCGGCTCTATCTAATCTTATCTTCCTCTGGAGCTACTCCAACCTTTTCACGAATATGCTCATTTCGTATCCTATCTTTAAGAGTAAAGCCACTTATACACCTGAGCATCCTCATCTCTGCAACACTTAACTTAGTATATGCTTCTCTTTTAATGGCCAACATTTGACTCCATAAAGCATTGCAGTTTGGGGGGAACATTTCTATCACATAACAAGCCTGATGCATTCCTCCACTTCAACCATCCAACTTGAATTATGCTGATAATATCCTCATCTATTTCACCATCACTCTGAACAATAGATCCAAGATATCTGAAACGTGTACTCTTATTAATGACTTGATCGCCCAAAGTCACAATCCCCTCATTGTGTCTATTACTACTAAAATTACACTCAATATATTCAGTTTAGATCTACTCAAGCGAAAACCTTTAGAATCTAAGGTTGACCTCCATAGTTCAAGTTTACCTTCGACTCCCTCTCTAGTCTTATCAACAAGAAGAATAGCATCAGCAAAAAGCATTCACCAAGGTACATCCTCTTGCAAACTATCAAATTGTTATAACATGAACTTTATATGAATGCGGTGAAGCTTGACTCTATTTTCTTGAATCTGTAAGTATAGTCAATTGTGAGAAAAAACTATTAAATGGGTTTTCTAATATGAACATTTATATTGTATGTGCTGGGAATTATTTCTGTCTTCAAGAAATTTACTCCTGTTAAAATTGTAAATTTGAATGCATTTCAGGAAAAAAATTGGAAATTGATTTGAGATAGCTCCATTATTTGTTTCTGTTGTCTCATCATTTGTTCGTGCCTATTGAAGACTTCAATTGATGGTTTAAGCAAGGATTCTTATAAGGTGCATATTGTTAGAATATGGATGATTATGCCTAGGGATGATATGTAGATTTATCATTCTACCTTAATTAAATATTGAACCTTTTTGTCGCACTGTTTTCATGATTGAGTTAATACATTGCTCAGTTGTATTTGCACATTTCTTACAACTTGCCTGAGGCTTTTGAGTGATCGTGGTGAGGGGCTCTGGATAATCATACGTATCTTCATTCTTCCAGAGAACACCTATAATTTCAACTAGTTCAGCATAAAGAGTAGCTTTATGCTATCAGTAGTAATAGCAGGAGGCAGATCACTTTTGTTCAATTTATGGGCAGCAGATCAAGGTAAGCTAACAGCCTGCTATATATTATTAAATTCAGCTCCTATTTTAGTTGTAAACAGTAGAGGATTATACTCGCTTGTTTGTTGAACTAACAAGTAGGATTTGAAGATGCAGCAAGTTAGAGATATACATAAGATGGTTGATATGAATTCCGTGAGCTGATTCAAGTAGTAGTAGATTTAAAGCAATCCGGCAGCTATTTGAAACAAACTGTAGTATAGATGCAGGAAACAATGCATAATTCAGTTTTTCATGAGCAATTCAACAATGAAGGTCTGTGTTCAATGGCAGCAAACTTGACATTAGTCCGTGAGCTCAAAGTAATTAGGATATAGCAAGCAGGCTATAACAGAAACTTGGGCGCTCAAATGATGCAGGGATTGCTTGTGGGCAACAGGAGAGCTTGTTCAATATTCATTTAGCTTTAATGAGGAGAAAATTTCTATGCTTTGATCAACTTGAAACATTAACTGCAATAGTTTTAAAAACCATTAGCCTTTGATATATTTAGCACATTAAGACAAGGCTTGGTATAATTGATCTTAATACTTAAATGCAAATTTTACTGTAACTTGAGTGTCTTTGTGTGGTTTTCTATTCTTTGTCTTTTATGTGCTTATAGTGCTATGTGATTTATGTTTTTGTTTTTAACATTTTGTGTGATTTTGAAATATGTTCACCAGATTTCCTATTTTTGATCGATCGTGTAAATTTTTCTAAAGTGTTCTATTCATACTGTACGAAATTATTCTCGTCTAGTATGAATTCTGTAGTATTTCGATCATTATTTTAAACTGATTACAAAATATTTTTCATTCCAATACATATCATAATATACGATATCTATATCGACCCGAATAGATGTGTATTCATGTGTGTATATACGCAGCTATATGGTACCCGAGAAGATCATTATTATAACTGATCGACATATCCACCATAGTTCGTATGAAGAACCACTGTTTATTATAATGTGGGGGTTTGAAATCTAAATCGTTATTAAAATAATCTTAAATAACCGGATCATCCATGCTGAACATTCACCTATTTCGTCTGTACGATCGTATGGTCAAAAGCCTGTACAAAAAGGATTCTCGTAACTTGCATGTATGAAAAGCATTTTCCTTGTCATGTATGAATCATACAATCGTATAATACGAACCTATTTTATGTATTGTACGAATATCATTTTTCTCTTTAAATCAAGAACTTTAGAATTTATTTTTCATTCACTTCAATAGCTTAATTCCATCCTTAAAATCCTTAAGCAATGGCCAGTTCTAGCAAGAGGGGTAGACTCACTAAGGGAAACCATCTTCCAGGGATGAGACTATAACTTTCTATCCAAAGCTAATGAGAATTCTTTTCTTAGGTTATATTTCTGCCAAGGATTACTCCTTCTAAATCCTACTCAAGAGGAGAACCCACTTTCAAGTGATGCCTACTTTTCTCTATCACTCAATTTCTTTTTATCCTTACCTTGATTCATGCTATAACAAAAGAAATATTTTTCACTACTTTCTGGCAAAACATGTCATTTAGTGATGATGAAGTAGGATCATATCTTTTATTTTTTAAAAGATGTAGAAATAACTAAGGAAAGAATGGAACCTTTTTTGCTTTAAGAACACCAGGCGATAGGAGGCCCACATTTTAACATCTACATCTAATTTATGATTGGACTGAAAGAAATAAAGTATATTAGAGGGATTGCACAAGTATGTCCATATGCCTAGGTCGTCTTCTTTAAACCGCAAAAATATAAGGTCATTCAGCAAGATCTTCGAATCACTATTATTCCTAAAGCTGGTAACTGCATTAACATTACTCCACTTCTGTCCACTGTTACATACCTTATCATGACTGATCAACCTATAGATGAAGCTCACTTATATTGACTATATTCCTAGCCTTCTGAAATTGGACCTTGTCTCCAAAAGAGGAAGAAAAACATTACTTTAGGATACCTATTGACGTATATCTTTGAGAAAAGTAAAATTTTGTTCATCTTAATCTCTATTTGAATTGCCTATCTACTTCCCTTATGCTTCATTTCGAGCATTTTTGGCAGAGATAATAATACAAGTAAGGATCTAAGGAAAAAGGGGAGCACCTACACTTGCACCAGTTCATGGACCTGACTTTTAGAGATGGTCTAGTGCCTTAACCAACTAGAGAGTATATTTTGATCAATTCTTTGAATCAATTTCAGAACCTCAACTCTACAACAGAGGATGCATAATACCTACAGACATGAGTGACTTCGAGGTCATTTGGCTTGGGTGAACCACCAATTGGCAAAGATGATATATAGCAATTTTTTAATTCTTCATCAGCCACCTCCTCTAAGACCAGGCCCCTTAGGAATTTATAGATGTACTTCTTGTGAGTTGTCTTTGTCCAGCCCTTAAGGATGTGATGTGCTGAATTCTGAGTAGTTTTTTGTCTTATGTTGTTTAGTATTTTATGTACTTATCTTGTGTCACATCTTTTGATGTTAAAATTATTTTTTTTATGATTTGATATAATATTTTTTGATATCAAATGTGTTCATTTATCATCTTTATAATTATATCATAAAAAATATCTTGTTCTGTTTTATTTGATTTGTTCTTTATTTGAAATGTTAGTGTTGCACTAAGGGAAAACACGCGATTACCGTCGGATTTCAGCTAAAAATTCGACGGAAATAAACAGCGTAAGGTACCTGGCGAATTTGCTCGACGAAAAATTTGCGTCAACCTTTTTCCGGCGCAAAATACGCCGTAAAATTTACCGACGCCGGTTTCCCGCCGCTAATCCACGTAATATAGGTTAGCCTGACCATTATCCGTCGCCCGTTACGGCGGAACAATTCCGGCGTACGGTAACCGGCGGACATTGCGCCGGCGTAATTTAAACTCAACGAGAAAATATATTCGACGGATAAGACGTCGAAATGATTACGATGTCACTATGTCAATACCCGGGCGAAACTTTTTTGCCGTAAAAGCCACTATTTCCCGAAACCTGAACCCGCTCGGCCCGTCATTCATTTCCACTCCAGTCACTCACTTCGACTGCTTCGCCCGTCGCCCGCCATCGCCGTTCGTCACTCACCGTGGTTAAGGACGCGCCCACGGTCCACGTCGACTTCGCCATCGACGGTCACCAGACTTCGCCGAGCCCTCGCTTCCTAGTCGCGCGCCCGCCGCCAACTCTCTCCCTAGTCGCGCGCCACGCGATGGAATAACCGAAGGTAATTTGTTTGTTTTTCAATTTTTTTTGTGGGGTTATTTCGGTTGGATTACATATAGCATAAGCCTAAGTCCATATTTTTTTTATGCTTTAGTCCATGGTTGTTAGCACTCAGACATTTGCAAGAGGATGTACTTTGGTGGCATGCCTTTTTGTTGATGATATTGTTCTTGATTGATAGAGACTAGAGAGGGGATTGTAAGGTAAACCTTTATTAGGGAGATTCAACATAAGTCCATATCTTTTGCTTAGAGTCATGTTGTTAGCAACTAACATTTGCTAGAGGATGACCTTGATTCCAATCTCAACAAAAATTCAATTCTTTGCTCCACCACTTACATTTTTCAATCACTACTACCTACTACCCCTTACTTCATCAACTTAATTAGATCAACCCTACAAGTGACCTAAATCCTTGCTCCTCTCGCAACTGTTCCTCCCTACGCACTCATCATCAACTCCATGATTTATGGTTCAAATTTCCTCTCGTGTTGAGGTAATCCATCACCAACCATTAATTTTGATGGGCCTATTTTTCCTCTGTGCCTCCCACTTTTAGAGCATTCCGGTCCCTATTTCACCTAGTTTTTTTAGTAAGGTTCATAAACACATCAACCCAAGAAGCTCTCTACTTTTCCATGCTAAAACCTACCCTTATTTTCATTAAAGCTGATATTTTGGAGCTAACAAATCCACTTCACTTCTTATTATCGATAAGGTTTCTTTTGTTCATCCCACATTTGCTAGAGGTGTACCGTGGTGCATGCTTTTTGTTTGATGATATTGTTTCTTGTTGATAAGACTAGAGAGGGAGTTGAAGGTAAACTGATTATGGAGATCAACATTAGTCGATTTTTTTTTATGCTTTAGTCATGGTTTGTTACACTAGACATTTGCTAGAGGATGTACCGTGGTGCATGTCTTTTTGTTGATGATATTGTTCTTTTGATAAGAACTAGAGATGGAGTTGAAGGTAAAGTTGATTATATGGAGATGCAACATTACTCCATATCTTTTTGCTTTAGTGGCTGGGAACGAATTTTTTTCTGTCATGCTACAGGTTACGGCGGATTTTTGCGCCGGAAGTTCGCCGGAAGTATCGCCGGAAAAGTCGATACACAAAATCGTATCGTATGCACCGTCGCTTTGTTCTGTCGGAAATTACCGGCAATATACTTAGGCGTCGCAAAGCGAGTTCGTTGGGGTTTCTACATACACATTGCGGCGTTTATCCCGCCGGTAATGGGCCGATTGCAAAGCGCCGATAATTACCGGCCGCATATGGCGCCGGAATTAAGACGGTTTTTTCAACGTCGAAACGATCCATTTTTTGCCGGTAAGATTCTCGGAAAGTGCGCCGGAGAAATTTCCGCGCAATTTCACTGCCGGAAAAATTTATCGACGCGACCAAAACCGGCGTATGAATTTTTGGCCGAAAGCGTGCGCCGGAAACGTTATATTTTTTTTCCCGTCGAATATCTATGTTTTTCCTGCGTTTTCGTCCGCCCGGTAATAAGGGGTTTCCTGTAGTGTTTCCTTTTTTTTTTTTTTTTTTTTTTTTAATGATAATCCACTTAATAATCTAAAAAGTATATAATATAACTAAATTAAAAAAAATTCAATTTCAATATGAAGAGCTAATTTTTCAAAAATATAAGTTAATTTATAACTCGATTAAATTAAGGCTAATCAATTTCAGTTCTTTTAAGCATACATAATTTTTAATAATATTATATACATTTGATTCTTATTATTTTTTATTTCTTTTTTCAATATAATTATCTTTGTACATAGAGAAGTTTGAGTTTTAAGATATAGATTTTAGAAAGATCAAATTAAAAAAATGATAAATATACAAGTGCACAAAAATCAAAAGTAATGCGCAAATGATTCATAAATTGAAAAGAGGCATAAATTAGTCACAAATACAAAAAGATCAACAGTGCCACATAATTTTTCTTGAAAAGATGTGCAATATCGCCAATAAGTGTACTGAAAAGTTTTTCTCTATATTTATAATCTTCATTTTAAATCAATCTAATGATTCAATTATATTTTAAATTAGAAATTAACTTTACTTAATCTTTATTTTTATCACTTTTAAACAATAATTTTCCTTTCAAATTATCTAGATATTTTAGGATCCCTTGAAATATTATCTTGTCTATTTTATAATATAAATATAAAATATTAATGAAAATTTATTTTTCTCTAATGAATATTAATCTTGTTATTGCAATTATAATTCAATCTCTTTCAAGATCAATTATTAAAGTTTCTCATATGACTTCTGTACATTTCTATTATTTTCTTATTCGCTTTCTTTTATTGTTGTAAAAAAGGGGGAGAAATATTACTTGTTTATATTTTAATTTTTGCATTTTATTTTTATTAAGTTGTTTTAAATTTTTTATTTTCTGTTTGATGTATTTTTGTGATTGGAGTGTTTTATGGTTTTATAAAAAACTAAAAAAAATAATAAATATAGATTTTTGTACTTAAAGAAATTCTCTTAATTCATATACATATTCATTTAGGGGGAGTTAAGGAGAAATTTTAAGCTTTGCAATTTTATTCAATAATACTTATTTTGTGCCATCATAAAAAAGGAGGAGATTGTGAGAATAATTATTACTTAGTTTTGAATGTTGATATTCTTGTAACTTGGTATAAATTTTTTATGATTCCAAATATTATTGCTTTGATTATTATTTCTCCTAACATATTTTGGAAGTAATTATTGTTGCTCTAGTGTGTACAAAAGTGTTAAGGAAAATCAATACTCCGGATTATTGAAGACTTCAAATCAGATCAGTTTAGATTTTATTATAATTGAATCTGATTTTTCATTTTAATGAGCCTAGAGAGTGTGATTGTATTGAGTAGTTGAGCACGACACACACACAACCCGGGGGAAGTTTTAAGAATTCATATTTTTTAAACTGATCGGTACTGTATGATATCACTTTAGTATGATCTGTCAGTTATTTTCCCCGATGAACAGTTGAACGAACATAAATGAAAAATATTTTTTTTCTAAGTATGGATTATACGGGATGATCCTAGCTTCATACAAGGAAAACGCTTTATGTCTATTCTTGGCAGCAGACGAAGATCATAACGGGATGATCCAGCTTCGATCGTAACAAGGACGAACATCTTGGGTTTGTCCTTCACACGAAGATCGTACGGGACAATCCAGCTTCGTACAAGGACGAACGACTTAGGTCCTGTCTCGCATAAAATTTTTTTTTTTAAGTATGGGATCGTACGGAATGATTCCAGTTTCGTACAAGGATAATGTCTCGGGTCGCTTTCTCGTTCCAATTCATCCTCAACATTTTTGGTACAAACAAAATTAAATTTTCTAACTATTCATCTCGGACAAACTTGGTTCAATATCGGATGATGATCAAGTACAAACATATACAGATTTATAACAGGTTCGTATACAACAGTATTTAATTATTCATATGTAAAACATAAACGATCGTACTATACGATCATGTACGCTCTAAATTGAAAAATTCACATTTTGACAGATTTTTCATATCCCTTTATATAAAAGGACCACCATTAAGATGAACGTAATAATTATCATCTTTCATGATTCTTCTTACGGGCAATTGAAGGAGAGAGTGTGAGAGAGTATTTAAGAGAGATTTCTTCCTCGTGAACTGTGAAGAGGTTCACAAGGCAACACAAAGGTAAGGATCTCTGAGTGTGATTTGTTTTTTCACTCTCCCTCTTATTTTTTCTAGATTGCTCGTGAGAAGATCTTGAAGAAGATCCGATTCCGCCGACACTTGAAAAGTGCGAACAACTGATAATTACTCTGGCCGACAACTTAGAGAGTGGTTAAAGGATGACAAACTTTACTAACACTTGAGATGTGAAAGGATTAAGACGGTTCTCTGCCGATACTTGGAGAGTGAACAATCGAAGGCACTCTGCCCTACACTTGGAGGGTGTAAAAGACGACTGTTCTCTAACCGCACCAGGGATTGTGGAAGAAGGAGTTTTGTAAAACTTATCCACCTTGCTGTGGGAAGAAAAGGAAGTCCTTGATAATAGTGCAATACCTGAAGTGGGAGTGCTTTAGGACGTGGATTGTAGGTCGTGTTTGACCAAACCACTATAAATTTCCTAATGTACTTTATATTTTGCATTTTTTACTGTAGTGTTATTTCCGTGGTTGAAAAGTTTTATTTTTGAAGACTTATTAACAATCTTTGTGAATCAATCGTTTCATATTTTAAATTCCCAAGAGATTTTTAAATTACCATTCAACCCCCCTCTTGGTTAGGCCATGAGACATTAGTTTAGGTTTTAACATCCTAATCTATATCAACAAGAACCAACACCTTAAACCCCAAAATTTTCTAGAATCCATTTTTAAAATGTATGGCGTGCTATGGGACTAAATATACACTCTTTCCTTAGCCTGATAGGAGGGAATCTGATGCGATGCATATGAGTGAGGTGTCTGGTAAGCCTATTCACACATTTTTTAGCATGTAGGATAAAACTTAAGTACTATGTATGAGCTTTAATACATGCGTGGAAAAAAATTATATTTCAAATAGTCTGAAGATCATGCATGCCCTTTCTTGTGTTGTGGGATTAAAGACCACGATCATGGGTGTACCCGACACCATCGATGGCAACCGTCTTTCTTAACATAGTAGGTTAGGCTAAGACCCCTAAATTTTCCCTAACAACGGTGGAGGATGACAAGTGGCTACCGATATTCATATTTGAAAAATCACCATAACTTAAATAAATAATAGGGGATATGAGTTTGAATAAATTAGATGGAACTTGACATATAGCTAATTTATAGAGAACAAACTTTGCAAAATCAAATCACACGAACAAAATTTGAATTAATAAGTAGGGGGATGAACTTAAATAGAATTACAGGAAACCAGGCCTGAAATTAATTAAGCACCATCTGCGAAATAAAAAATCCTAAGTGATGTTTATAATTAATATAAAATGCAAAAAAGACGAATCACTTACATCCTTCGTATAGTAAGAACAGAATATAATACTTGTAATATGTATGACAATTCACATCTTGAAAGGAGTGGTGAAAAAATGCACTTGTTGAAAGAAATAGATATCTATCATTTATTCAGTCCACCACTTGTTTGCGACACATACACCAAATTCATTCACTGGTTAAAAGCACAACTTTTTGGTAATGAGGCAGCTTGCTTTATCAACAGATTAAGGACTCTAATACATTGAACAAAACTCAATACAGACAATATTATAAAACTTTCATTTATGTATCCTCATGTAGACAATGACCGATGAACAACCACCTACAACTACGACAGTGAACATATAATGATTACAAAGATACCCCTCATAGTCAATGCCAATCCAAGCATCTACATAGCATAAGCATCAAGCAAAAAAAAAAGGAAATGATTGTACCGACAGAATGCAATGATTGCTCGAGATAAAGCATAATTCTCAAGCAATCAATTGCTAATAACACATTACCTCTTTATGAGTAACGATTGTGGGTGAAGTGGAAATATGATGAATATCATAAATATGGATAGAAGAGTTGCCAATGCTTAAAACATATCATCCACAAGCAAGAACAACATATTTTATTACAGCGAGCTCCTATAAATAATGTTGGAGACGTCATCATTATACAATCGATTGCCTACCAAGTTAGAAAAGTAAAATAAAAGTCTGACATGCAGTAAAATAGTTCCACCTTGGTGATGATGAACAACATGCAGTAAATGCTAAAATATTTTCTACTACACCAACAACAATTAATGACAAGCAGATGCAGTAATTCACCCAAAAGTAGAGACGGTCAATATGTAACAAATGCAAGACCTACAAGCTGCTTTAGTAGATCCGTCATGCAAACAATAGTTTGCCTACGAGCTAAGAAGGAGTAAAGCAGGTAAACCAATGTGATAGTATCTTGCGAGCAGGGACAAGAAGATTGTACTGACATGGCATGCTAGAAACCATCAAAAAGCAACAAGTGGCCCAATTTTCAATGAAGAGCCCAATAAAGAATAATTATCAATTAAATTATTCCTTACCATAATACTATTTTAATTGAAGACATAAATGATTAATTATCATCCCTAAATTTTGTATTTTATAACATTTTACACAAAAAACTCAACACAAAGTCAAAACAATCAATGGTCAATCAATTATCATCACGTAAATTTGTATGATCATAAGTATGGATCCTAAAAATCCGTATTTTACCAAAACATTCAACCCCCAAATGCTTCAACATCCTCACATGCAAGTATAACATCTTCATCATCTCTATTAGCTAAGAACAAAATATCCGTCATCTGAAAATCAGTAATATAAAATACTAAGTTGTGTTTCATATTAAACACCTAATATACATAATAAAATCTACAATCTTACTTGGAAGTAGTCTAGATGATTTTATGTTTCAGTTTTTATTGCTACATGAATTGCATCATCTTTATAAATTACCATATCCTAGTCTCTAAATCAAGTGTGTCTGTTCATCATCAAATCAAAAAAGTCAACAAGGTCAAGTAGGGGGTAGTCTGAAGGATCGTAAACTCTTTTTCTTACGCTGGAACCGAATATAATTAAGATGAAAAATAATAAATTTTTTGATTATATAATGATGCATCATAATTTAAATATATAGTTAAGATTAGTTACAAAATATTACCTATTCCTTTAAATTGCGATTGTAATGAACATATACAAGGTTTCATTTAGCCTGTGAACTCAAGATGATTTTCATCTAACACACCCAATTCTCCACAACCGATGAGAGCGGGGGGTGATGTTTGGCTAAGAAGTTCGACAATAGCTTTTTTATATTGGAGCCACTAGGAGTCGAAAATCTTTCAATCATTTAACTATAAATCAACCATATATTAGTTTATTCAAATGCAATTGATGTAAACAAAATCTTCATATCCCAAATTAAATAGTAAAATGAGTTCTTAAAGTTTCACTATCTTACCAGGATGCATTTTCTTTGACATTGTTATTGCAATGGATTTCCAAAACTTTGAAGTTATCACGAAATAGTCTCACCTCATTCATGCAAAGATGCTTACGACATATATCTTTATTGCCCATCGAATTCTACCAACCTTTATCTTAGCGTCTAGTTAATTACATGGTTTTTAGTCATACTGAAAAATATGTGTTAAGAAAATAAGCTGCTGAATGAATCCCCTTTCTTAGCTGATTATCCCATCTCCTCTTTTTGATACTCGATAGGCTCATACATTCATTTTATTAATTTTTGAAACAATACCCTTTAAGTTTTATCTACTGTTATACATCACATCTACCATCTCTCTCGCACACTATGAAGAGAGGATGAGTCTAAATGACATTTTATTGTTCATCGCATTCTAGATAATCGAGTACAATATTGAATTTCACTCCATGATAGAGCATAACAGTAAATACAATATAACATTATACATTCCAAATAAATTCTAAATTAATTCAGTATAAAGCTATAGATAGAAACATAAAATAATTCAATATTTATTTAACAATATCGATCTGCCATAGGTGATAGGGAGAAAACCTCAAAACTTGCGATGAATGGAATTTATGAGAAGCAGGAGAATCGAGCTACGAAGGAAATTGAAATAGGCGACTGAGTTTGTAGTAAACATGCAGGAGAACCAAGAGCGAATGAAGCAAGAGTTCCATATCGCGTCCCGGGAGGAAGAAACTAGGTAAATATGAGCTAGTTGTAGGTTATATGGTTTGAGATTTATATTTCAACTGTTAAATATACAATCACGGTGCATCCATTGCATCTTTGAAACTGAGAGCAGGTTTTTTTTCAAATTCGAAAACCGATTTGCCGTTACACGCTCGAACTGCACTTCCTCTCGTTTTTATCTGTTTTTAAGCTGAAGCGATTTTAAGGACATTCGGATCGATTAGCCGACTGGTTTTTCCCAGTCAACAAATTTTTTACCCACCAATCAATCCAGTTTTAAAGTAAAGTGTTTACTTTATATTTATATATTTATCTGAAATGAGAATACTACTTAATTAAATAATTATAATTTATATTTATTTAAGAAAAATGAGAAAATTTAAAGAATATTAAACTAATTTTTAATAAAATTTAAAAATATAAGAATACCTAACTTTTTCGTTAATAGATATATAATGGAATTTACATATATATGCACTTATTTCATATATTTATATATCAATATCCGAAACTTTAATATTACATTACTACTCAATCATAAAAATTTTAATATCAAATATATCACCCATATTTCATTCTAAACCTTCATAAGTATCAGTATAAATTTTAATATTTTATTTTAAATGAACACATATATTATATTATGAGTGATATATATATAATATTAAAATTTTAGATGTTAGATTTATAATATAAATAGCATAAAATAAAGTGTTATGAATGTAAATCCTAGATAGACAAATCTACATAAACCACGCGGTGATAAACTCGCTCATTCTCACCTCCCCCCCACCCCTCCGCTCGCTTTGTCACTCAAATCTACTCGACCGTTTATTTTCTTTGCGATGAGCGACGTGGAGGCAGAGATAAGCAGCAACTCGTTCTAGTGACTAGGAAGCGGCTTTGGCTTCCCACCGCTGATGCCCTTCTAGTGTGCCTTCCCGTGTATATCCTTCTATCTCCGATTCGCGACGACAGCGCCTTCAACCTACTCTACGACGAACGTACACCCTGAATTCTGGTTATAGGAAATTTTGTCTTTTTTAAATATGCTAATCCTTAATTCTTTTCCGTAATTGTATTCCAACAAAGAAAGGGAAACCATGGTTAGACGCTTCAAATCTTGTTTTTTTTTTTTGGTTGATGGTCGTACTTCAGTTTAGGGCATATGCTTTCCTTTATGTACTTGTTGAACAATTGATTTGCCATGTCTGCTTTCACGTGATAACGCTAATTTGGGACATTACTTCCGCATAATTTGTTGCTTGCGTCGTACTTTAAATTTTTTTACTTCTTTCCGCATAATTTGTTAGTGTAACTTGGTAAAGAACGAGTATGGTTTAATTACTTTCTCTTGTTCTTTCGTGGCGACATTTTTTTTTATCGATAGAATGCTTCGATGCTTCTTCTGTTTGATATCAAGCTTGTGAACTTGGTTTAAGATTACCATAAATTAAACTTTGTGAGGTGTCGTTTTTTCAGTGATCAGATTTGATTATCTTGTATCTCATGACGGAAGACCCCAGTTCCCAGCTACATAAAAAAAAAACTCACAAGAAACCCAAAAAACAATAGTAATTTAATTGAAATGATTATTATTTGAAGTACATCTAGATACCATTACCAAATACAGATACAGGCAAGCAAATAGTTTTCGAGTACGTTTGCTTGAGAAAGAAATACATGATTTAGAGAAAGGATGGTAAGGATGTTTCTGTGGATTTAAGACATAACCTATACCCGGGTTGATTTGATATGACGCCCAATGGCAAAACTGGGCTATATTTCTCAATGACATAGATTTTTTTATGCTAATTCTATATATGGATTTGTGTGGCACTGCTGAGCTAAGTATGCAGACAGTGTTATCAACAATTCTATATTGTCCCTCCAAACCCTTCGTCTTTTCTAACTTAAAGAAATGAACTCATGGCCCATGGAGCCAAATTTGAGTGAGCATAACATAAACTTATGCACATGAATATTCATATTCACTGCAATATGACGTGCAACTTATGGCACCTCCCTGATCCATAGCTATAATCCTATCCTTAACCCAGCATAATTTATGGTAATCATATATTTGTTTAATTTATTCTCATGTCCAACGAAACACCTTAGCCTTTAGTTGTCAATTTAAACAAATGTGGATATTGCTAAGCATCAAAAACCATTTTATGATTTTTTTTAGAATATGCTTTAATTTTCAAAATGTATGAATGTAATATATAAATACTTTTGTTTTCATTGAAAAAAGTCGCTATATATCTTGTTATTGTTTTTTTATGTGAGCATATATAGTTTAATGGTCTGATTTTGTTATCCTGACAAGCAATAATGTTCTAGTTTTATAATATCTCTTGTAGTAAGTATTTTAGGTAGAAATAATCGGCCTCGTCTCCTTAAAGGTGTTTAATACATATATGGATTTAGTTTGTACATTGACTTCTAATCAACAAGTAAAAGAGGGGAATTTTGGAGAAAATTTCTAAAGAAATCGCTACTGCAGGAAAATGCACGTAGGAAAATGCCATCATCCGAAACATCTATTGTACTGCTCTTTTTTTGTAAGAACTTCAGCTCTTAAAGCAAGTCTAAGGCAAGTGTTAGCAAGGACTTATTCCAATTGGCAAATCTCCTATTTACAATATCTCTCCAATTGTAAGAACTTCCTCCTTAAAGGTGTCTAATACCGCACTGCCATCTTTTGCAACTTAAGTGTCATCAACTAAAGAAATCGCTACTGCAGGAAAAGCACTGTAGGAAAATGCCTTCATAACCGTAACATCTTGATGTAGACAATCTAAAAGAAAAGTCAAATAAGGATAACAATGGGCAACACTATAACCAAACTCGATTCAAAATAGTAGCAATCATCCAAACAGAAACCCGATGGACAAAACAAGAAGAGAAATCAACGAAACAAAAGAAAAATAAAATAACGCTATCCTCAGAACAACCGATAGAACGATTTCCTCACATCATCGAATGTAGGTAAAGTAAAGTATGAGTGCTTAGGCTACAAACCAATATCCACAACAGCAAGAAGGTCCAAACGTCAACCAAACTCCCTCCAGCAAACGCTCCAAATCAGCCAACCAACAACACTAGGAAGCTCACGAAGAAAGATATAGGTGGTGGAACTTGCGTCGAGAAGAAGAGGTAAGAAGCCCAGACGAAGTATGAATAAGAAAGTAGTGAACCAGCTCTCAAGCTTTATCCAAGAAAAAGAAACCCTCAGTTTTTTAGAGACTTTGCTCAACAATATCAACAACATTTTCTTTCCAAAAACAGACTATTATAGGCAAGAGAGGGGGAACCAAACAACCATACACTCCAATTAACCAATTAGATTTAAGGGAAATGAAAAGGCCAATAGACACAACACATCAGCCCCCATATGGTACATGAAACAGAGAAGAGAAGCCACGGAACAAAGCAGCCACCACGGGACCAAAGTACCACCAACGGGAACCAGGCAGCCAGCCACTGGGAACCAAGCAATGCCCCATGGAACCAAGGGCAAGGCACAGAAAAATAACCACACAGGAAACCGAGAAGACAAAGTGAGGAAAGAAAGGCAAGTATCCACATAATGAGCTTCCACTAAACTTAAATAAATGAAACTAAACTTCAGCTCATTATGAGCTAACAAAGAGCTCAAAATAATGAGCATACACGTGAAAATATAGCTCAAAAACCAAATGCCACCATCACCTCCCAACATCAACACCAGCTCAAACCCGAGAACTATTACCCAACCCGAGAATCAGCACACCCAAGGAACCCAAACAAGCTAAGCAACCCAAGGTCTACAGCCAAGCACAACCTACCATGATTATTGGATGCCTTCCAACAATGGATAGCTAAAAAAAAATAAAACTAAAATGAAAAACTAATTTCAATGTTATGATAAAAAAATACAAAAATAAATGAAAGGCATCAATTTACCCCCCTGGAGGGGAACAATATTACGCGCCTCCGACCGGACCTAAAGAATGTCCTGTTGGAGCCAAATCGCGCCACAAAACGAGAATATACCGAGCAATACCAAAACAATAACTGAGGAATACATCACGTGAAGACCCAATACCGAGTTAACTCTTTGGTCTTCACAGAGCTGTATACCTCGTTATTATCAAATAAATACTAGCAATATCGAGCAAAACCGAGTTTCCTTCGCAGGAGTTTTTTGTCTCCGACCGACCTTCCTCTACGTCCTTACACTGACCTATTAAATGGAGAGCCTCATCGTCCGGATGAGAAAGCTTCAATAACTTTTGGGAAAAGATCATGCTACGCCGTTTTAGTTCATTAGCATCCATCCAAGATGTAGTCGGTCATAGGACGATTTTTTCCATTTTGTCAAGAAACCCTTATGCTCACCATGCCTTGTTTTAAAATTCTGACATCAATAATATCTTCAACTTGTATCTTCATTTTAAACCGAGAAGTGGAGAGTGACAAAGTCTCAAATTTTCACACAATCGATCAGAATTTCTTCATATAAAGAAATGTCAAAACATTAAATACACGAGAAGTGCCAATAGAAATATAGATCCAACAGATACCATTTATGCCTAATTTTCGAAGCAGCACAAAAAGGTCCACATTTCTTTCTACTTAGCTTTCTAAAAAGTACCAACAAAAAATCGTGGCGATGAAAGTAAAGCCATAACCAAAGTCCTACCCTCCATTAAAAATAACCTCTCTTCGATGTTTATAGCAGCAGATTTGTACTTAGCATTAGCCTTATTTTTTTCTTTTTTCGATTGGAGTTTTCAGGACTTGCTGTTGGACGGCTCTTTATGTCACAAAAATTTTAAAAAGTTTTCTTCAACACTAATTTTGTTAGGTAAAGGCAAGTAGTTTCTATCTAAAATATGAGATATGTTGATCCATAAATAATCTCAAAAAGAGTTTTACCAGTGAACGATTAACAAATTATTAAATAAGCAAACTCAGCTTGAGGCAATATTAAAACCCCATTAGGATGTTTTTCCTAGCAAGACACTTATAAAATTTCTAAGTCTTCGATTGACAACTTAAGTTTGCCCATCAGTTTGAGGATGATATCACTAATAAATTGAAGAGTAGTCTCCAAGGTTTTGCCCAAAGTGTTCTAAAAAAAATGACTAAAAATCTAGTATCCCGATTAAAGTAAAAGTACGAGAACATCCGTGAAACGAACAATTTCTTAAACTTAGATCAGCAATGTAAGAAGCATCATAAGTTTCCCTTTCTTGCAAGGAATAAAATGTGCCATTTTGCTAAAGCGATCCACACACCACAAAACAGAATCAAATTTTTGAATAGTAACAGGCAAATCCAAAACAAAAACCATTGAAATATCGTCCCAAAGGTTTGTTTGGAATAGGCAGAGGGGTATACAAACCAGCATTTTACGAAGTTCCCTTAAAAGCCGACATATATGTACATTATTTTACCACTTAGCTATGTGCTTTCTCATATGAGCCCAAAAATATTTTTTTTACCAAAGCAACAGTTTTCCTATTGCCCAAACTGTCCACGCCCCAAAACCCCCCCATGAAATTCTTTCACAAGTTGTTCTCTAAAGAGTTTTAGTTATGCAAAGTCTAGATCCCTTAAAACAAAAACTTGATGTATAAACAAACTTGAGCAGAAGGATTCATTCAAAGCAAGAACAAGAATACAAAATACACTTAAAATCAGAATCGCTTGCATAAGTATCTTCCAAAAATCAGAAGAAGTAATAGTTGGATAAACATTTACCAACAAATGAGATCTCCTGCTTAAAGCATCAGCAATCTTATTCAAAACACCCATTTTATATATATTTGATATGAAAAAGTATACTCTTGCAAAAAAGAAACCCACTTAGCATGCCTTTTATCAAATATTTTTTTGAGAGCCCAAAAAATGAAGTGCTTTATATGATCAGTATTTAGGGCGTAAATGTCTCGTTGAATCAAAGAACATCTCTAAAATTTCAAGCTTGAACATAACAAAATTTCAAATCATCGGTAGAATATTTGGAATGAAGCGTTATCAGTTTTTTACTAAAATAACATAGGTTTTCTCCTCCTTGACTAAGTCAACACCAATACCAACATAGAAGCATTGCAATCAACTTAAAACATGTTTTCAAAATTTGGTAAGCTAAGAAGGAGCTGACACATTTTTATACTTTAATGAATTCGAAAGTTTTTTTAGCTTGAGGTGTCCACCTAAATATCTCTTTTTTCCAGCAATCAGTATAGGAGTAATCCGAGAACCGGAAGTTCTTAATAAATCTTTCTAAAGAAAGAAGGCTAAGCTGAAATTCTTATCACCACACTTATGTTTTTAGAGTGACAATTTTGAATTGCTTCTATTTTTATCGGGTTCATTTTTATTCCATCAGGCAGAAATAAGTAAAACCCAAAAATGTCAAGCTCGAAGTCATGAAGTAACATTTTTAAGATTAATGTAAAGCTTTTCGTTCTCTTTCGAGTTTTTCAACAACTTTGCCTCACATGATTTAAGTGTTCAGAAGGATGAAATTACAAAAATCAAAATGTCGTCGAAAAAACCACAACAAACTTTCCAATCAAAAGATCTCAAAATATGATTCATAGAATCTCATAAAAGTACGCGGAGCATTTGAAACCCCAAAAAGGCATCACAAGCCATTCATACAATCTTCTTTAGTTTTAAAAGCATTTTCCATTCCATTCCCAGGGGCCTTATTCTATTTGGTGATACCCCACTTCTCAATCATTTTAAAAAAAATTGCACCACTTAGCATATCTAGCTGTCATCCAGTCAAGGAATTGAAATCGATATTTAATGGTAATTTTATTATTTGCTCTGTTTATCCACACACACCCCAGTTTCATCTTTTTTTGGCGTTAATAAAGCAGAAACAACCCAGGGACTTAAGCTTTCTTAAATCAAACCTTTTTTAACAAATCAGTCACTTGTTTAAAAAGTTCAGAACATTCAGATGGACTCATTCTGGATACTGAGGAAGGTTTCGCCAAGTGGCTCTAGGAATTAGATCATATGATGTTGAATATTTTGCATTGGAGGCAATCCTATTGGCAACTCTTTTAAGATGTTAATGTCAAAAACTCATCAATTAAAACTGCATTGCCTTTAAGGGATTGAAAAGTAAATCCAGTTTCATTTCCCAAAATCAAGTAAGCAACTTCAGAATTTTCAAAGCATTACATTTAAAAACATTCAGAGTTCTTATTTTGGCGAACCGTGTTATTCTTAACAGGCGATCGGGCATATGTTTTTTGTGGATGAAGAGTGATCTCCTATTATTTTTAATCAAAGTATATTTATTTTTTCTCTCTATTTGTGAATAGTTTGTGTCGTATTGCCAAGGTCGTCCTAACAAAATATGACAAACTTCAGAGCACCACACACATATAACATGATCTTGAAAGACCCCCCTATGATAAATGACATACATTGCTTAGTGATTGGAACCTCACCCACTCCCCTTCTTTAAACCAAGAGATTTTATAAGATTTGGCAAGTGGGTTTTTGACTTTAATTTAAGCTTGTCAACCAGTTTTGAGAAAGCAAAATTTCCAAACTCCCACTATCTATCATACGAGCGCAGAATTTTTCCTTCGATCGTACAAGTTGTTTTGAACTGTTTCTTCTTAACCACCTATCCCCTTTGTCAATTTAGTTTGTTAAGACTTGTCGATTATAAAAAACTTTTCACCTTCGACGTTTATAAGTTGCCATTACCTTGTTGTGACCCCTTTCCTTCTGATGTTGCTTTTCCAATTTAATTCCATAGTGATAGGCCTCATCGTTTAATGATTATGATCAAGTTGAGTTGATCTTGGATTAGACCATTTTAAGCCATTGATGTATCTTGAAAACAGTTTCTCTTCATATTCTTTAAAATCATTTATGGATTGAAGTTTGTAAAATTATTTCGGTGTATTCTTTAACAGATTGATTTGCCTTGAGTCTCAAGTTATTAAAGTCTTGGAAATATTGTTCCGAAGCAGATCAAGTTGGCAAAAATTTCCCCTTCATTTTTTTTCCTTCATCATTTCCCAGCATTGTGAACTTTTTCTTACCCTCATCCATAAGTCTATTATTTTGAAAGTTTTCCACCCGGTTAAGGCATACCAAGAAAGTTTTTAGCTATCAAACCGAATATTTCCTAATTGCAGGTATTTCCTTCAACTCAAAAAACAGATACATTTTTTTATCCGCTCAGGAATTGATCAGGGTTGAAGCTTTTCCTCAAAGTTGGAACATCTATTTTAAAATTTCCATGATCCCGATTTCTTTGTCGCCTGTTTGATTTCTAGGAACCTCCTCTTCACTTTCAGAAGTTTGAACAAATAGGATTAGCATTAGGCATTATATAACATACAGATTTGCAATTGCTTCATCCATAGTATTGATTTGTTATTGCAAATGATTCAATTGTTCATTAGATTTAACCAATCCCCCGAATTATTAGCCATCTTAATTTTAGAAAAAGACCCCACCAAACAAGGGAAGAAACCAACAAAAAACACCACCAAGGATAAGAACTTGCTCTGATACCAAACTTGATTCAGACAAACTAGAAAGCAAAAGTCAGATAAGGAGAAATAATGGCAACACTAATAACCAAACTCGATTCCAAATAGGAGCAAACATCCAAAACACAAAATTCGATGGACAAAATTAGAATTGAAATCAAAACAAACAAAGAAAAATAAAATAATGCTATCCTCAGAACAACCGACAGAACGGTTTCGCATCCACATACATCGAAATGTAGGTAAAGTAAAGATGCCATTAGGGCCAAGCAAACTGATGGTCCATCACATCCAAGAAGGTCTAAACATCCAACCAAACCCTCCAGCAAATGCTCCCAAATCAGTCCAAACCAACACACTAGGGAAGCTCCATGAAGAAAAGAAACATGTGGGGTGGAACTTTACGTAGAGAAGAAGAGGTAAGAAGCCCTGACGAATAGAGAAAGAAAGAAGTGGAACAAGCTCTCAAGCTTTTTCCAAGAAAAAAGAACACCCTCATTTTAGAAGACTTTGCTCAAGCAATATTCAAACCTTTTCTTCCAAAAAACATCTATAATAGCAATAGAGGGACCAGACAGCCATACACCTCCAACTAAACCAATTAATTTAGGAATGAAAGGCCAACAGCCACCACACATCAGCCCACATAAGGATACATGAAACAGGAAGAGAAAGCCACGAGAACCAAGCACCATCCACGGGAACCAAAGGGCAAGGCATGGGAAAAACAACCAGCACAGGAAAACCGAGAAGACAAAGGGGAGGAGAAGAGGCTAAGTTCCACCATCAAGGGGGTGAGCTTCCACTAAACTTAAATAAATGAACTAAACTTCAGCTCATTTGACTTAACCAAGAGCTCAAAATTAATGAGCTAGCATTGAAAATATAGCTCTATCACAATACAACACGCCACCTCCCAACAACAACACCATCTCACAACCGAGACCATTAGCCCCAACCCGAGAATCAGCAGCAGCTCAATGGACCCAAACAAGCTAGCAACCAAGTCCTCACCAAGGCCAAACCACAACCTAGCCATGATCATTGGATGCCTTCCAACATTGATAGCTAAAAAAATATAAAACTAAATGGAAAATCTAATGGTCAATGTTTGATAATACGAAATACAAAAATCATGAATCATCACATCATTGTAATGGCTCTTTTTTTGTGTAAGAACTTCCAGCTCCTATAAGCAAGTATATTGCAAGTGTTAGCAAGACTTATTCAAGTTCAAATCTCATTAAAGTATCTCTGCACCTTAGGAACAAGTCTCTAATTACTGGCGACCTACATGCCTCTTGCAACTTAATGTCATCACTTGTTTACTCTGTGGGCCCATTTGATGAATTACATAAACTTGGGGCAGTGTAGTAAACTTCTTTTTGTGGTTAAAAATCAATAGTTTTTTGGAGAAAATTCTAAAGAACTTTCTACAGAAATGTGACCAATCAACCAACGCATGCATAGGACTATATATAATATATATATTAAATATATATAGATATACATATAAAATATATATATATATTTATATATATATATATATTTTATTTTTTTTCATGAACTTCCCAACTCATAGAAGCAAGTTTCTAACAATGTTAGCTAGACGTGCTTTAATGTAGAAATCTCTTTCAAGAATGCTTCTTTTTAATTTTGAATCAAGTCTCTAAAGCTTGTAAGACAGCATCTCAAGTGCATGTCTCCTTAATGGTGAAAAACCTAGTGTCATTAATTGTTGCTTGGTGGGCTCTTCGTTTTTAGTAATTACTATAGTTAGGGCATTTAGGAGATCAAATAAAAAATTTTTTAGCTAAAAAATCATTTAACTTTTGATTTAAATTGTGCCAATATCTCTTTGCGGGGGGGGGGGGGAGGGTGTTTGGTATCAAGTAAAATGGGTGTGAATATTCTTTTTTGCATTATAATAACTTGAGTTAGAATTAATTATCATAATGATTAGATTTATGCAGTTTTTCATTTCAAAAAACTAATCAGGTAGGTTTGTTGTGCAGACTATTATGGGTTTGTTGGCCAGACCTGTGTAAAGATTAGTTGGCTTGACACTCTTTTGGTGTAGGTTGTGCCAAATAATTATGATTGAGAGTGTAGTGAGGACAATAATGATTGTGATATGAAGATGATGGTGATCAAACATTTGCTTTAGTTAGTTTGTGATGACAGTCTATCAGACACGATGTTTTATAGGTGAGAGGCTATGGTGGGTTCAAGTTTTTGTGATGCGATATGATAATGAGATGGGAAGAAGTGAGTTTAATGTAAAGAATGTTGTAATCGTATATAATTGGTAATTCATTGAAATATTGAGTTTCTAGCTATAGATAGTTTCTTCAATTAATTATAATTGGTTTATGCCATTTTAAATTTTAAAAAATGCTCTCTCACAGTTCGAGTGAGTTGAACTATTATATTCCTTATAATTTATTCTAGCTCATGGTATTGATTTTAATATGTATTTACTACCCATGATGATAAGATTAATGTTGTTTTGCTTTTGTACCTCACGTAACACTGCTGTGCTAGTTGTTTAATGCTTTAATGATTTTAATGGCTATTAATGAGGAACAAACTATCACATTGAATGCGTTTTGGGATTATAATTTTCACGATTTGAGTATTTTAGTAAGTATATATATTGCCATACATATTTTGCCATAGTAGTGATTTTTGTGTATGGTAATTTGACGTACATAAGGTCATTTAGTTTACGATGTGGATTTTCACTTTTATTTTTTTGGAAAGTCCTTGCTAACCATTTTAGGAAGGATGGATTGTCCATAGGATTGGTAAGTTGTCCTGAAATAAGTCAGTATGGTAGTAATCTGTTTTCATGATGTTGGAAGTCATGGAGATTGTGTAAGGGATTTTGATCCACCAATATGTTAAAGGAAGGAAGTCTGTGAACTCAAAGGAGGTTCAAAATGGAAATGTTTTTCTTATTCTACTAACATTAAGTAGATCTTATATTTGAAGCTAGAAATTTAATGTCAGATCAAATCAAAATCTTAGCTGTTGATCTCTCAAGTCTAAGATCATTGGGCTGAATGGCTATGCAAGGACTCTACTTTGGTTTATGTCTGATATTGTTTATATTTGAAAGGCATGTTGATGAGGAACCTCAGAGATCAGCACTACGATCTGGAGTTTATTTTTTGAAGTGATATATGACTAGTTTATTTTCTATTCTGTATTTCCCATTTTACTCCTAGGTTTCAAATCAGGTGTTTAGTCTGAAGGACATTTTAGTTTCCCATTGTTTTCTTTTCTTTCATGACGCCTATTTATAGGCTAGTTCTATTGTATTGTAGTTAATGCTGATTATGAAATGAAAAATTTCAAACTTTTTCTTATTTGAAATCTCTTTGTGGTTTCTTGAGAGGAGAAACCCTAAGAGAGGCTTTGCATCACCTATCCAGTCGTCTGTGGATTCCCGGGATACGTGGTTTGTACTTAGTATTTCCTTCTTCCTTGATTACCACCACCGACCACCTAGCCCAAGACCCCGTGACCGGCTGTCGAAAATCTTCAACCCTTTCTCTTCTTTCCCTAACCCCCAACTCTCACCACTTCCAAAGCCGTCGGCCCTCCCTCACTCCGTCTGCCGTTGGTCTCCCGCCCCAAGGCTGCCACACCTCCGCTTCCCCTAGCCTCCACTAGCCGCTGACCCCGTCCCCTCCCCTGATCTTCAGAATTTTGAATTTCAAAATTCAAATCAACTTTTAATTGACTTTACCAATTACCCCACTATTATTTAGGATAAGTTGCCTCATTTAAATTCAAATTTATATATGAAATTTCAAAGGTTCCCTATTAAATAAACTAAATTATGATACCTTCTAATTACATTAAATATGAAATCAATTTTAGATTAATGACCATCCCTAATTAATCTTCCCGGGCCATACATCGAAACCCATACACAACAAATCCTTCACGCTATACGGCCGGCCCCTCCTATAGCCTCATTCTTTCTCCAATTTGCCACATAGACTCTCATTAAATGCCCTTTAAATTCCCTTGCTGCGCCCCACTTAACCCCTCAATTAGAATTAAATTTGGATTCAAAGTAAAATCTCACCTCCCCCACAATCCCTTTGATTTCAAAATTCAAATTGCATCTTCAATACTTCCTAATTTAGCCTATTATTAATATGTAAAGTTTATTAATTTGAAATTCAAATTAATTTGAATTCCTAATATGTTCCTAATTAAAAAAAACTAATTTAGGAATCTCCCTAAAAAAGAAAAAAAGAAAAAAAAAACCCCAATGGATATAATTCAAATTTGGAGTCACAAACAACATTCAATGCAAAGATCCACATTCGTTGAATGTGGAAGCTTTCCTCGTCCCTCCTCACTCAAAAATTTTTCTCCAAACCTGTTGTCGCAAATTCCTAAGGCATTCTCCCTGCTCGCCCTGAAATTCTAACAAAGGGAAATCAACAAGTTCGTTGCTATAGCCCTCTATGGTTGTTGTCCCAAGAAACAAACATAGAATTTCCTTGAGAAATACAGCCCAAATTTCCTGTCGTGCTGTCAGACTCCCAGTTGTTGCTCCCGATGCCAGGATCCTAGGATCAAGTTCACGTGCTGTCCACACACCCCCCCGGGAAGTTGTCAAATTGCAGGGCCATTGTTGTTGAAGTTGATGTCGCAGAAAGTTCAAGCTATTGAGTCTGAAAATCCTGCTCAAGGGAGTTCGCTGTCTCTTCTCCAAAGCTCCTCATGATTGCTGTCCTAATGCTGATAAATGTTGTGTGCTGTTGTCTATCCTTCTCAAGGCCCTAAAACTACTACACCCAGCTTCACATCTCTTCTTCTTTGGTAAACACATTCTCTGATTCTTTTACTTTCCTAGCCGCTTTTCAATTGTGATATAATTAAATCATAAAGACTTGTGGCCAATCTCTCCTGCTAAAGCTGTAAGTAGAGAGTTTAGTGAGGGATCCTTGTGTGGGACTAATCTTATTGTTAACATTATGGTTTTTTGTTGAAAATCAATCCTGTATGCAACGTTAGATTAAATATGACTGTTTTATGATCTTAACTCCTATGCATGTGACAAGCCTAAGCTGTCTTATCGTCTTTTAGTGTTAATTTAGTCCGCTTATAATCAATATAAAAATAGAATATTGTGATTTTAAAATTAAGCGTGCAAATTCCCTTAATCCTAAATAATCCTTGCATGTTTGGTTTTCACATCATCTTGGTATGTAAGAGCATGGCTAACATTGCGTTTACAATGTGCTAGAAGTCATCCTAGGAGCTTGCATAACCATGCATATGTATTGTTTGCATCTACCATTTAAATTACTGTTATGCGTGATGTCCACAACATTCCTGCATATACTAGTGAATGTTAGGCCTGTTTTCCTTAATTGTTTAATGCTGACCTTAACATAATAACTTTCCTAACTGCCTATACTTCTTACACCACCTTTGTAGCTTGCTGTTCAACTGTCCTGCACCATCTATGACTTTTAGGTGAGTCTGATAAGTGTTTAGGTGATGTCCTTAACCCAACAACCATCCTAATTGCCTAATCACTAAGTCTCTCTGTAGCTTGCTGTCCAGTAATTTCATGCAACTTTATAGTGTGTCTTAATTATGTGTCCTCTTTATAGAGTATTTTTCTTTACACCCAATCTTCTTTTAGGTATCACTTAGCCCTTTCCAATGGACCCGATAGGACTTCAAAAGAAAGTGTGATGACCTTGTAATATAGTGGGCTCTATGACTAAAACCATGAAGAGCAACATGATGACTCTCTGCACTCTAGGTACGTGCCCGATTTCGGTCGATCATGCTCGTTGAAGATGGCCCCACTCCACTTATCATCCTAAACCTGAGCCTAAGCCCACAACAACTCTCACATTAAGAGTCACATTATCGTCTACTACATTTGATGGTTCCTCGGACCCTTAGTACATTAGGTAATGGTTAGACAATTAGAGACTATTTTGAATCACGTGATTTTCTAAGACCCACTAGGTTCACATTGTTTTAGTCTCACCTGAACGTAGTGCACGTCAACTTTGATGAGGTTGAATACATAAAGAGACCTCGTGGTGAATACCCTACTTTCGATTGAAGATATGAGACGAGAACTTGGATAAAAATATCTTTCCCTTACTTGTAGCCACCATCTGATTTTACAATTAGGTCACCCCTATTCATCAAACTTTGGGTAACCCATTCTCAAGAACCCTACACGTGAAAATCATCCTACTCACCTGTACACTCCAATTTGATATCGTGACTCCTAAGTCCTCACTGAGGCGGCAGTTTACTCATTTCCCTACCTCTTCGGTTAGTCCTAAATCTATCCGACATACCACTCCCACTCACGTTAGTGGTCCTCAACACCTATAATCTTACTTTCTTGAACACCACCTGACTCTTTTGTATGGTACAACCTTGGACACACAGTGGTCCGAGACCGACCCATCCTTAGTAACTTCAGGGTTGCTTCTAGGCCCCACCCTGCAGGTCTTCACCTAGCCTTGAGGCTGACCTTCTAATTGGGTCTTGTGTTGATCGTCCATAATGACTCCCCATTATAGCGACTCCTAACATCCCAATCCACCTGTCTAGCATGCGTCTCTCTGCGTGGTGGGGAGCTTGATTTGCCTCACCACAATGGGTGACTTTACCACCTTAAAAATAGTGAGGATACAAGGCTACCCACCTTTGGAATCCGCAATCATTACCCTGCAAGTTTAATTTTAACCCAAAAATGGCATGCAAAGAAAAGTCTCTCCTGAATCTAAAACTTGAGTGCATCCATTATTTCTATTCAATGATATCACTGATAACGAGGACTTCTTGAGGAGAAATTAAAGAGAAATGAATTAGACTCAATGTATATCATGGTAAACCTTGAGTTTCGAGATTTAGAACCTTAAACGGTTGATACATTAGCCCGCCATGATCCCTAGTTTCCTCTAATAACTCTTTGGAAAGGTCTGTCTAGATGATATTAAGTTGATCTCGAAGGAAACTTATATGACCTTGATCGCTTGAAATTCAATAAAAAATTCGGATTTATTTATATTTCCTACTGATTGACCCCCAAATAATTTTGAGTTAAACTTGATAATTCTGATGGTGATGTCGATAATCCTCGAGTTGGAAATATTCGACTGAATTTACTACCCAATTCAAATACCGATTAGTTGACCCTGAATCCATTTGCTCTTAGGGTTATAACAAAACCTGACCCATTGAGATTATTATATGACATTTGGAGGACAGTAATTTGAATATGAATGATTCTGAGTCTAATAGAAAAATGAGCCTCGTGTTTTATTGGAATTCATTTAGGAGTTGCTCCTTTATATTCACGTTGGAACGGGTGGGTCTTTCTTGAGATTGGACTTATCTCCACCATTCCCTCGTACCGACTTTAATTGTTAGAGAGAGTGTTAGCCATACCCATCTGGTCATCTATCTAACTGTTGTGCCCACTTCTGTTCTGAACACACTACCCAATCGTTTGAGTCCCATACATACTGTGACTCTTTGGGCTATCCATTATGGTTATGAGTCAGGACCCATTGTCTTATCAACTTCCTGATTTCCCCATTATGTTCCTATATATTTTTGTCCTTCCTGTATAAGACCATCTTTCCCTAGTTGGATAAATGTGCTAGATTACCCTGGTGCCCCTATAAGACTACCACTAATACCGTAGCTTGAAACACCTTATAGAAATACCATTGTAGCTAAGGATATCTTCCATTGCTCTTCTACACCAATTCCCATAAAAAGATGAAAGATTTTATGCCCAAAGACCATTTTGTGACTGACCTGTCTGTATTCTATATGTGTGCTAGTGAGTCAGTATGTTTTGTGTGGTGTTTTTAAGTCTGTTTTCTTCCACAATTTTCATCTGTTTAAAACTTGTGTATACGCCCATAATTCATGTCAAATCATCAGAGCATATCAAGTCTCTTGCATCGCATCATTCCATGTTATTTATCTTGTTGATCTAATTTTTTTAAAAAAGTTCACATAAATTCATATAAAACTTACCATTTGCTTCTCAACTCCTGAAAATGGCACACCTAATTGAACAGAACAATAATAATTATAAAATTCATGCTGATTCTAAATGACAAGTTATAAAACTTTTGAGTTGGTAACTCAGCGATGGTGCGGATATTTGTCCGAGACGTTCCCACAAAGAACTGTAAAGGAAATCACACTGCTCTCGAGGTCACGGATGTAGAAGAGCCTTTCCCCTTGGAAATCCTCTCACAAAATCTTCTAGAGCCACAGGAGGAGCAAGATGCAGCAAGTTCGGAGCAACCGTGTGATATCCCTCACACCTCTTCTCCCTCACAACGCTCACCTTCTCCTTCCTCTCTCAAACCTAAAGAACTTCTCAAGAGCTCTCTACCTCGGAATCCCTCTCTAACCATGTTCTCCTCTCTAATTCACACCTCAAAATATGACAAGTTTTACACATAAAAATGGGCTCCAAAATCCCTGAAATCTCAAAGTAGCCGTTACTATCATACAGTACGGTTTCTAAATCATACATTATGATATGTATAAATAGACTTTGTCCTGGTACGAAGTGGTATGAATAGTTCAAAAATATTCGTACAGTACGATATTAAATCGTACAGTACGATCCACAACAATTCTATTCGTACAGGACGATAGTCGGGATGATCAACATCATCTCTATTCATCGTATGGTACGATGTACATCGTACAGTACGATGAGACAAAACCCAAGAGATCGTCTAGGACGATCATCGGAATGATTAAATAATTTGTCTCTATTCATCGTATTGTATGAATTGGTTCATACATTACGATGTTCAAATTATAATTAAGCCTGGATTTCTTGCACTAATCACGGGTTAAATTAAGTAAGAATTAAATATAAATCGTACAGTACGAACGTGTTTTGTACAGTACGAACGTGTTCGTACAGTACGAACGGTGCAAAATAACTTACTTAAGTCAAAACGATGGCTAGGATTTTGGATTTGAACATATCGTACAGTACGATTACATTCGTACGGTACGATCTATTCACAGAATCATCCTACAAAGCTCTGATCGTACAGTACGAAATAACATCGTACAGTACGATCTATATATAAAGAAAAACTCTAAATTTTTCATTTAAAAATACTCTCCCCCTGTGTGTGTGCATGGTTGCTCAGACTTTTATGTATTTTTGTGGCCAAAACTCAAGAAAATAAAATAAAATAAACAACAAAATACATTGCAGACTCATACTCCTAATTCTACCCATTTTTGAGACTTCTTGTCGTCCTGAGTAGCTTTTGATCTTTCTGAAATGTTAGTACTCACAGACAATAGTAAATAAAATAATGTTCAATGAATAGATAATTCAAACAACATTATTTGTCATCATCAAAATCTCAAACTCGGGGTCATGGGTTGCAACAGATTGGTGGCTAAGGGTATAATCAGATTGAAGGGATTGATTTTGAGGAGACTTTTTCCCTTATAGTGAGACTTAAAACAATTAGGATTTTATTTGTCTTTGCTTATTTTGGAGGATTTAAATTATTTCAAATGGATGTTAAAAAGTGCCTTTGTAAATGTGTGATTAAAGATGATGTTTATAATGAACAACCTCCAGGTTTTTGAAAATTCAAAAAATACTCAAATCATATTTTTAAATTAAAAAGGGCATTGTATGGATTGGAACATGCACCTAGGGCTTGGTATGAGAGGTTAAGCACTTTCCTACTTTAGAACTCTTTTGAAAAAGAAAGTGTGGACACCACTCTCTTTTTAAAGAAATTGGGAGATGTTATACTTATTATACAAATTTATGTTGATGATATCATCTTTGGATCAACAAAAAAAATTTTTTGTGATGATTTTTCTAAAATAATGAGTAGTGAATTTGAGATGAGTCTAATGGGAGATTTGAGTTACTTTCTAGGTTTTAACATTAAGCAAATTGAGGAAGAAACATTTCTTAGCAGTCAAAGTATGTTAAGGATATCCTTAAAAAGTATGAAATAGACAATTTAAACCTGTTAGTACACATATGAGTTCCTCAATTAGTTGGATAAGGACCCAAAAAGAAAATCTATTAACCAAAAAAAATTTAGGGAATAATTGGATATTTGCTTTACTTGACTGCTAGCAGGCCCAATATTATATTTAGTGTTATTTGTGTATTAGATTTCAATCAAATCTAAAAGAATCACATTTGACAGCAATAAAAAGGATTTTGAGATATCTCTTGGGAACTCAGAACTTAGGGATTTGGTATCCTAAGTTTTGCTCTTCATTTAAAATAGTTGGATATTCATATTTGGACTTTACAAGTTATAGGATTGATAAAAAAAGTACTTATAGAACTTGTCAATTTATAGAAAATTCTTTAGTTTTTTGGTCCAGTAGAAAACAAAATTTTTGTAGCCCTATCTACTGTTGAAGCTAAATACATTGCCTTAGGAAGTTATGTGGCACAAGTTCTTTGGTTGAGACAACAGTTAATTTACTTAGGATTTATAATAGGCACAATTTTAATTTATTGTGATAACACTAGTGTCATTTACATTTTAAAAAATTCTATTTAATATTCTAGAACCAAACATATAGACATAATGCATCATTTCATAAGGGATCATGTATCCAAAGGAGAAATTGAACTGAATCATGTGTCAACTGAAAATTAACTTGCAAATATTTTTACAAAACCATTAGCCTTTGATATTTTTGCACATTAAGAACAAGGCTTGGTATAATTGATCTTAATACTTAAATGAAAATTTTCTGTAAACTTGATGTGTCTTTGTGTGTTTTTCTATTCTTGTCTTTTATGTGCTTATTTGTGCTTGTGATTTTATGTTTTTGTTTTTTACATTTTGTGTGATTTTGAAATATTTTCACCAGATTTCCTATTTTGATCGATCGTGTAAATTTTTCTAAGTGTTCTATTCATACTGTACGAAATTATTTTCGTCTTGTATGAATTCTGTAGTATTTCGATCATTATTTTAAACTGATTACAAAATATTTTCATTTTCCAATACATATCATAATATACGATATCTATATCGTCCCGAATGATGTTTATCATTTGTATATACGCAGCTAGATGGTTATCCGAGAAGAATCAGTTATTATAACTGATCGTACATATACACCATTAGTTCGTATGTATGAACCACTTGTTATTTAATGTGGGGGTTGAATCTAATCGTTATTAAAATAATCTTAAATAACCGATCATCCATGATGAACACCTATTCGTCTGTACGATCGTATGGTCAAAAGCCTGTACAAAAAGATGTCTCGTAACTTGCATGATTATGAAAAGTCATTTTCTTTTGTCATGTATGAATCATCAATCGTATAATACGAACCTATTTTTGTATGTACGAAATATCATTTTTCTTTAAATCAAGAACTTTAGAATTTATTTTCATTCACTTCAATAGCCTTTTCCAATCCTTAAAATCTTAGCAATGGCCAGTTCTAGCAAGAGGGGTAGACTCACTAAGGGACCATCTTCCAGGGTTGGAGACGATAACTTTCTATCCAAAGCTAATGAGAATTCTTTTCTTAGGTTATTTCTGCCAAGATTACTCCTTCTAGAATCCTACTTCAAGAGGATACCCACTTTCAAGTGATGCCTCTTTTCTCTATCACTCAATTGTTTTTATCCTTACCTTGATTCATGCCTATAACAAACAAACATGTCATTTAGTGAGGATGAGAGTAGGATCATATCTTTTATTTTTAAGAAGATGGTAGAAATAACTAAGAAAGATTTGGGAACCTTTTTGAATTTAAGAACTCAAGGAGTTAGAGCCCACATTTAACTCTACATCTAATTTTGATTGGACTGAAAGAAATAAAGTTATTAGAGGGATTGAACAAGTATGTCATTTGCCTAGGGTCTCTTCTTTAAACCAAAATATAAGGGTCATTCAGCATGTTCTTAGAATCTCTATTATTCCTAAAGCTGGTAACTGCATTAACATTACTCCTCTTCTGTCCACTGTTACTTACCTTATCATGACTGATCAACCTATAGATGAAGCTCAACTTATTATTGACTATATTCATAGCCTTTCTGAAATTGGACATGTCTCTCAAAAGAGGAAGAAAAACATTACTTTAGGATACCTAGTGACGTATATCTTTGAGAAGAAGTAAAATTTTGTTCATCTTAATCCTCTATTTGAATTGCCTATCTACTTCACTGATGCTTCATTTCGAGCATTTTTTGGAAGAGATAATAATACAAGTAAGGATTCTAAGGGAGAAAGGGGAGCACCTACACTTGCACCTGTTCATGGACCTGACTTTTAGGAGATGGTCTAGTGCCTTAACCAACTAGAGAGTTATTTTGATCAGTTCTTTGATCAAATTCAGACTCACCTACAACAGTAGGATGCATAATACCAACAGGACATGAGTTGAATTCGAGGTCAGTTTGGCTTGGTGAACACCAATGTGGCTATGATGAATATATAGCTATTTTTTAATCTTCAATCAGCCACCTCCTCTAGACCAGGGCCCCTTAGATTTATAGATGTACTTCTTGTGTGTTGTCTTTGTCAGCCCTTAAGGATGTGATGTGATGATTTCTGTAGTTTTTGTACTTATGTTTGTTTAGTATTTTATGTACTTATCTTGTGTCACATCTTTGATGTTATTATTTTTTTTATGATTTGATATAGATGTTTTGATATCAAATGTGGTTCATTGTATCATCTTTATAATTATATCAATAAAAAATATCTTGTTCTGTTTAGTTGATTTTGTTCTTTATTTGAAATGTTAGTTTGCACTACGGGAAAACACGCGATTACCGTCGGATTTTCAGGCTAAAAATTCTGGACGGAAATAAACAGCGTAGGTACCGGCGAATTTGCTCGACGAAAAGTTTGCGTCAACCTTTCCGGCGCAAAATACGCCGTAAATTTACCGACGCCGGTTCCGCCGGCAAATCCGACGGTATAGGGTTGCCTGAACCATTTCCGTCGCACGTTACGGCGGAACAATTCCGGCGTACGTTACCGGCGGACATTGCGCCGGCGTATTTAAACTCAACGAAATATATTCGACGGATAAGACGTCGGAAATGATACCGATGTCACTAGTGTCAATACCGGCGAAACTTTTGCCGGTAAAAGCCCTATTTCCCGAACCCGAACCCCTCTGGCCGTCATTCATTTCCTTCCATTCTCTCACTTCGACTGCTTCGCCCGTCGCCCTCCATCGCCGTTCGTCACTCACCGTGGTTAGACGTCGCCCACGGTCACCGGACTTCGCCATCGACGGTCACCAGACTTCGCCGAGCCTCCTTCCTAGTCGCGCGCCGCCGCCTCTCTCCCTAGTCGCGCGCCGCCGAGGAGATAACCGAAGGTATTTGTTTGTTTTCAATTTTTTTTGCTATTTCGGTTGGATTACATATAGCATTAGCCTTAAGTCCATATTTTTTTTATGCTTTAGTCATGGTTGTTAGCACTAGACATTTGCAAGAGGATGTACTTTGGTGCATGCTTTTTTGTTGATGATATTGTTCTTGTTGATAAGACTAGAG
This sequence comes from Dendrobium nobile, assembly GCA_022539455.1. Classification (NCBI taxonomy): domain Eukaryota; kingdom Viridiplantae; phylum Streptophyta; class Magnoliopsida; order Asparagales; family Orchidaceae; genus Dendrobium; species Dendrobium nobile. The sequence goes on from CM039729.1 coordinate 47,593,362, forward strand.
AGGGATTTGAAGGTAAACTTTGATTATGGAGATCAACATTAGTCCATATCTTTTTGCTTTAGTCATGGTTGTTAGCACTAGACATTTGCTAGAGGATGTACCTTGATTCCAATCTTCAACAAAATTCAATTCTTTGCTCACCACTTACATTTTCAATCACTACTACCTACTACCTTACTTTCATCAACTTAATTAGATCAACCCTACAAGTGACCTAACTCCTTGCTCCTCTCGCAACTCGATCCTCCCTACGCACTCATCATCAACTCCTTGATTTATGGTTCAAATGTTCTCTCTGTTGAGGTTAATCCATCACCACCATTTATTTTGATGGGCCTATTTTCCTCTGTGGCTCCCACTTTTAGAGCATCCGGTCCCTATTTCACTTAGTTTTTTTAGTAAGGTTCATAAACACATCAACACAAGATGCTCTCTACTTTTCATGCTAAACCTACCTTTATTTTCATTAAAGCTGATATTTTGAGCTAACAATTCCACTCACTTTCTTTATTATCGATAAGGTTTCTTTTGTTCATCCCACATTTGCTAGAGGATGTACCTTGGTGCATGCTTTTTGTTGATGATATTGTTCTTGTTGATAAGACTAGAGAGGGAGTTGAAGGTAAACTTGGATTATGGAGATCAACATTAGTCTATTTTTTTTATGCTTTAGTCATGGTTGTTAGCACTAGACATTTGCTAGAGGATGTACCTTGGTGCATGCTTTTTGTTGATGATATTGTTCTTGTTGATAAGACTAGAGAGGGAGTTGAAGGTAAAGTTGGATTATGGAGATCAACATTACTCCATATCTTTTTGCTTTAGTTGGCTGGGAACGAATTTTTTTTTGTCAATGCTACAGGTTTCCGGCGGATTTTGCGCCGGAAGTTCGCCGGAAGTTCGCCGGAAAAGACGATACAACAAATCGTATCGTATGCACCGTCGTCTTTGTTCTGTCGGAAATTACCGGCATATACTTTGCGTCGCAAGCGAGTTCGTGGGGTTTCTACATACACTTTGCGGCGTTTTATCCGCCGGTAATGGCCGATGCATAATGCGCCGATAATTACCGGCGCATATGGCGCCGGAATTAAGACGGTTTTCAACGTCGAAAACGATCCATTTTTTTGCCGGTAGTTCGTCGGAAAGTGCGCCGGAGAAATTTCCGACGCAATATTCACGCCGGAAATAATTTATCGACGCGACCAAAACCGGCGTATGAATTTTGGCCGAAACGTGCGCCGGAAACTTATATTTCCGTCGGAATATCTATGTTTTCCGGCGGATTTCGTCCGCCGGTAATAAGGGGTTTTCCTGTAGTGTTGCCTTTATGATAATCCCGACTTAATAGATCTAAAAAGTGTTATAATATGAACTAAATTAAAAAAAATTTAATTTCATTATGAAATCTAATTTTTCAAAAAATATAAGTTAATTTATAACTCGATTAAGTTAAGGCTATCAATTTCATGTTCTTTTTAAGCATACATAATTTTAATAATATTATTATAATTTTGATTTCTTATTATTTTTTATTTCTTTTTTCAATATAATTATCTTTGTACTTAGAGAAGTTTGAGTTTTTAGATTATTGATTTTAGAAAGATCAATTAAAAAAATGGATAAATATACAAGTGCACAAAAATCAAAAGAATGCGCAATGATTCATAAATTGAAAAGAGGCATAAAATTAGTCCAAATACAAAAAGATGCACAGTGTGCCACAAATATTTGAAAAGATGTGCAATATCGCCAAATAAGTGTACTGAAAATGTTATTTTCTCTATATTTTAATCTTCAATTTTAAATCAATCTAATATTCAATTATATTTTAAATTAGAAATTAACTTTACTTAATCTTTATTTTATCACTTTTACAATAATTTTCCTTATCAAATTATCTAGATTATTTTATGATCTTGATATATTTATCTTGTCTATGTTATATTTTAATTTAAATATTATGAATTTTTATTTTTCTCTAATGAATATTAATCTTGTTATTGCAATTATAATTCAATCTCTTTCAAGATCAATTATTAAAGGTTTCTCATATGACTTCTTACATTTCTATTATTTTTCTTATTCTTTCTTTTTATTGTTGTAAAAAAGGGGGAGAAATATTACTTGTTTATATTTAATTTTTGCATTTTTAGTTTTTATTAGAGTTGTTTTAATTTTTTATTTTCTTGTTTGATGTATTTTTGTGATTGGAGTGTTTTATGGTTTTATAAAAAATTAAAAAAATAATATATATAGATTTGTACTTAATAGAAATTCTCTTATATTCATATACTTATTCATTTAGGGGGAGTTAAGGAGAAATTTAAGATTTTCAATTTTATTCAAATAATAATTATTTTGCCATCATAAAAAAGGAGGAGATTGTTGAGATAATTATTACTTAGTTTTGAATGTTTGATATTCTTGTAACTTGTATAATTTTTATGATTCCAAATATTATTGCTTTGATTATTATTTCTCCTAACATATTTTGGAAGAATTATTTTGCTCTAGTGTGTACTAAAGTTTAAGGAAAATCATACTCCGGATTATTGAAGACTTCAAATCAAGATCAGTTTAGATTTTATTATAATTGAAGTCTGTATTTTTCATTTTAATGAGCCTGAGAGAGTGTGATTGTAATTGAGTAATTGAGCACACACACACACACACCGGGGGAGAGTTTAGAATTCATATTTTTTAAACTGATCGTACTGTATGATATCACTTTAGATGATCTGGTCAGTTAATTTTCCCGATGAACAGTTGAACGAACATAAATGAAAATATTTTTTTCTAAGTATGGATTATACGGGATGATCCTAGCTTCATACAAGGACAAACGTCTTAGGTCTATTCTTGCACGAAGATCATACGGGATGATCCTAGCTTCGTACAAGGACGAACATCTTGGGTTTGTTCTCACACGAAGATCGTACGGGACAATCCGAGCTTCGTACAAGGACGAACGTCTTAGGTCCGTTCTCGCATAAAATTTTTTTTTAAGTATGGATCGTACGGAATGATTCCAGTTTCGTACAAGGATGAATGTCTCGGGTCCATTCTCGTTCATTTCATCTCAACATTTTGTACAAACAAATTTTAAAATTTTCTAACTATTCATCTCGGACAAACTTGGTTCATATCGGATGATGATCAAGTACAAAACATACAGATTTATAACAGGTTCGTATACAACAGTATTTGAATTATTCATATGTACAAACATACGATCGTACTATACGATCATGTACGCTCTAAATTGAAAAATTACTTTTTTGGACGATTTTTCATATCCTTTATATAAAAGGACCATTAAGAATTGACGTTAAAAATTATCATCTTCATGATTTTTTAAGGGCAATTGAAGGAGAGAGTGTGAGAGAGTATTTAAGAGAGATTTCTTCCTAGTGAACTGTGAAGGGTTCACAAGGCTACTCAAAGGTAAGGATCTCTGAGTGTGATTTGTGTTTTTCACTCTTCCTCTTATTTTTCTAGATTGCTCGTGAGAAGATCTTTGAAGAAGATCCGATTCTCTGCCGACACTTGAAAAGTGCGAACAACTGATAGTACTCTGCCGACACTTAGAGAGTGTGAAAGGATGACGATACTTTACTAACACTTGGAGAGTGTGAAAGGATGACGGTTCTCTGCCGATACTTGGAGAGTGAACAATCGAAGGCACTCTGCCTACACTTGGAGGGTGTAAAAGGACGACTGTTCTCTACCGCACCAGGGATTGGTGGAAGAGAGTTTTGTAAAGACTTATCCACCTTGCTGTGGGAGAAAAGGAGAGTCACTTTGATAATAGTGCAATACCTGAAGTGGGAGGCTTTAGGAAGTGGATGTAGGTCGTGTTTGACCAAACCACTATAAATTTCTATGTCTTTTATTTTTTGCATTTTTTACTGTATGTTATTTTCTGTGGTTGAAAAGTTTTATTTTTGAAACTTTAATTAACTTGCTTTGTGAATCAATCGGTTTCATATTTTAAATCCAAGAGATTTTTAAATTACCAATTCACCCCCCTCTTGGTTAGCCTTGAGACATTAGTTTAGGTTTAACATCCTAATCTAGATTCAACAAGAACCAACACCTTAAACCCCAAAAATTTCTAAAATCCGATTTTTAACATGTATGGCGTGCTATGGGACTAAATATACACTCTTTCTTAGCCTGATAGGAGGGAATCTGATGCGATGCTTATGATGAGGATGGTAAGCCTTATTCACACTTTTTTTTAGCATGGTAGGATAAAACTTAAGTACTAGTGTATGAGCTTTAATACATGCGTGAAAAAAATTATATTTTCAAATAGGTCTGAAGAATCATGCATGCCTTTCTTGGTGTGGTGGGATTAAAGACCACGATCATGGTGTAGCCCGACACCATCGATGCACGTCTTTCTTAACATAGTAGGTAGGCTAAGACTCCCTAAATTTTCCCTAAACGGTGGAGATGTCAAGTGGCTACCGATATTCAGATTGAAAATTCACATAACTTAAATAAATAATAGGGGATGTGAGTTGAATAAATTAGATGGAACTTGACATAAGCTAATTTATAGAGAACAAAACTTGCAAATCAAATCACACCGAACAAAATTTGAATTAATAAGTAGGGGGATGAACTTAAATAGAATTACAGGAAACCAGGCCTGAATTAATTAAGCACCATCTGCGAAATCAAAAATCTAAGTGATGTTTATAATTAATATATAATGCAAAAGACATTCACTTACATCCTTCTTATGAGTAAGAACTAGAATATAATACTTGTAATATGTATGACAATTCACTCTTTGAAGGAGTGTGAAAATGCACTTGTTGAAAGAAATATGATATCTATCATATATCAGTCTATCCACTTGTTTGCGACACATACACCAAATTATTCACTGGTTAAAAGCCATAAAACTTGTGGTTAATGAGGCAGCTTGCTTATCAGCATGATTAAGGACTCTTAATACATGTAACAACTCATTTACAGACAAATATTATAAAACTTTCATTTAATGTATCCCTCATGTAGACAATGACAGATGAACAACCACCTACAACTAACGACAGTGAACATATAATGATTACAAAGATACCCTCATAGTCAATGACAATCAAGCATCTAGCATATGCATAAGCTTCATGCAAAAAAAAAAAGGAAATTGATGTACGACAAATGCAATGATTTGCTCGAGATAAAGCATAATTCTCATGCAATCAATTGCGAATAAACACATTAACCTCTTTATGAGTAACGATTGTGGGTGAGTGGAAAATATGATGAATTATCAATATATATGGATAGAAGAGTTGCAATGCTTAAAACATATCATCCACAAGCAAAGACAACATATTGTATTACATGCGAGCTCCTATAAGATAATGTTGGAGACTCATCATGTATACAATCGCTTGCCTACAAGTTAGAAAGGTAATAATAAAAGTCTTGACATGCATACAATAGTTCACCTAGTGGTGATGATGAACATCATGCAGTAAATGCTAAAATATTTCTACACCAACAACAATTTAATGTCAAGCAGATGCAGTAATTCCCCAAAAGTAGAGACGGTCAATATGTAACAAATGCAAGCACCTACAAGCTGCTGTAGTAGATCCGTCATGCACACAATAGTTTGCCTACGAGCTAAGAAAGTAGCAGGCAACCAATGTGATAGGTATCTTGCGAGCATGGACAAGAAGATTGTAATGAGCATGGCATGCTAGAAACCATCAAAAGCAACAAGTGGCCAATTTTCATGAAGAGCCCAATAAAGAATAATTATCAATTAAATTATTCCTTTACCATAATACCTATTTTTAATTGAAGACATAAAGTATTAATAATCATTCCCTAAATTTGTATTTTATATCATTTTACACAAAAAACTCAAAACTCAAAACAATCATGGTCAATCTAATAATCATCACGTAAATTTGTATGATCAAATAATGGATCTAAAAATCCTTATTTACCAAAACCTTCAACCCCAAATGCTTCAACATCCTCACATGCAAGTATATCATCTTCATCATCTCTATTAGCTAAGACATCGTCATCTGTAAATCAGTAATATAAAATAATAAGTTTGTGTTTCATATTACACCTAATTTACATAAATAAATCTACAATCTTACTTGGAAGTAGTCTAGATGATGTTATGTTCAGTTTTATTGCTACATGAATTGCATCATCTTTATAAATTACCATATCCAAGTCTTCTAAATCAAGTTATGGAGTCAGTTCATCATCAAGAATCCAAAAGTCAACAAGTTCAATACTTGTGTAGTCTGAAGGATCGTAACTCTTTTTCTTACGCTGGAACCAATATAATTAATATGAAAAATAATATTTTGATATATATAATGTGCATCATAATTTAAATATATATTTAAATGTAGTTACAAAATATTACCTATTCCTTAAATTGCGATTGTAATGAACATATACAAGATCATTTAGCCTGTGAAGCTCAAGATGATTTCATCTAACACACTCCAATTCTTCTCACAACCGGATGAGGATGATGTTTGGCTAAGAAGTTCGACAACTAGCTTTTTTATATTTGGAGCACTAGAGCCGAACATCTTTCAACATTTAACTATAAATCAACATATATTAGTTTATTCAAATGCAATTGATGTAAACAAAATCTTCATATCTCAATTAAATATTAAAATGAGTTCTTAAGTTTTCACTATCTTACCAGGATGCATTTTCTTTGACATTGTTATTGCAATTGGATTTCCAAAACTTTTGAAGTTATCACGAAATAGTCTCACCTCATTCATTGCCAAAGATGCTTACGACATATATCTTTATTGCCCATCAATTCTACCAAACCTTACATAGCTTCTAGTTTATTACAATGGTTTTTAGTCATACTGAAAAATATGTGTTAAGAAAATAAGCTGCTGAATGAATCCCCTTTCTTAGCTGATTATCCCATCTCCTCTTTATGATACTCGTATAGGCTTATACATTCTTTTTATTATTTTGAACATACCCTTTATAGTTTTTCTAGCTTTATACATCACATCTACCATCTCTCGCACACTATGAAGAGAGGATGGAGTCTAAATGACATTTTTTTGTTCATCCATTCTAGATATCGAGGTACAATATTGAATTTCACTCCATGATAGAGCATAACAGTAAATACAATATAAACATTATTCATTCAAAATAAATTCTAAATTAATTCATATGAAGCTATAGATAGAAACATAAAATATCAATATTTTATTAACAATCGATCTGCCATAGGTGATGGGAGGAAAACCTCAAACCTTCGATGAAATGTGGAATTTATGAGAGCAGGGAGATCGAGCTACTGAAGGAGAAATGAAGGGCGACTGAGTTGTAGCATGCAGGAGAACCAGAGAGCGAATGAAGCAAGAGTTCTATCGCGTCCGGGAGGAAGAAACATAGGAAAATATGAGCTTAGGGTAGGGTTATATGGTTTGAGATGTTATATTTCAACTGTTAAATATACAATCAACGGTGCCATCCATTGCTCTTTGAAACTGAGGCAGTTTTTTCAAATTCGACCGATTTGCCGGTTACACGCTCGAACTGGCACTTCCTCTCGTTTTTACTGGTTTTAAGCTGAAGCGATTTTAAGGACATTCTGGATCGATTAGCCGACTGGTTTTCCCAGTTCAACAAATTTTACCCACCAATCAGATCCAGTTTTAAAGTAAAGTGTTAATTTTATATTTATTATATTTATCTGAAATGAGAATACTAATTAATTAAATAATTATAATTTATATTTATTTAAGAAAAATGAAAATTTAAAGAATATTAAACTAATTTTAATAAAATTTAAATAAAAGAATACCTAACTTTTTTCGTTAATAGATATATAATGGGAATTTACATATATATCACTTTATTTCATACTATTTATATATCTAATATCCGAAACTTTAATATTACATTACTACTAATCATATAAAATTTTAATATCAAATATATCACTCATATATTTCATTCTTACCATTCATAGTATCGTATAAATTTTAATATTTTATTTTATGAACACATATTTATATTATGAGTGATATATATATAATATTAAAATTTTAGATGTTAGATTTATATATAAATAGCATTAAATAAAGTGTTATGAATGTAAATCCTAGATATACAAATCTACATAAACCACTGCGGTGATAAACCTCGCTCATTCTCACCTCCCCCCACCCCTCCGCTCGCTTTGTCACTCAAATCTACTCTACGTTTATTTTCTTTGCGATGAGCGACGTGGAGGCAGAGATAAGCAGCAACTTCGTTCTAGTGACTAGGAAGGGCGGCTTTGGCCTTCCCACCGCTTGCCCTTCTTGCCTTCCCGTGTATCTCTATCTCCGATTCGCGAACATCGCCTTCAACCTACTCTACGACGTGACGAACCCTGATTCTGGTTAGGAAATTTTGTCTTTTTTAAATATTCTAATCCTTAATTCTTTTCCTAATTTTATTCCAAGCAAAGAAAGGAACCATGGTTAGACGCTTCAAATCTTGTTTTTTTTTTGTTGGTTGTGGTCGTACTTCAGTTTAGGGCTATGCTTTCCTTTATGTAATTGTTGAACAATTGATTTGCCATGTCTGCTTTCACGTGATTAGACGCTATTGGGACATTACTTTCCGGCATAATTTGTTGCTTGCGGTCGTACTTTAATTTTTTACTTCTTTCCGGCATAATTTGTTAGTGTAACTTGGGTTAAAGACGAGGTTATGGTTTAATTACTTCTCTGTGTTCTTTCGTGCGACATTTTTTTTTATCGATAGAATGCTTTGATGCTTCTTCTGTTTGATATCAAAGCTTGTGAACTTGGTTTATGATTACCTAATAAACTTTGTGAGGTGTCTTTTTCAGTTGATCAGATTTGATTTCTTGTATCTCATGACGGAAGACCCCAGTTCCCAGCTACATACTCACAAGAAACCAAAAAAAACAAATAGTAATTTATTGAAATGATTATTATTTGAAAGTACATCTAGATACCATTACCAAATACTGATACAGGCAAGCAAATAGTTTTCGAGTAAGTTGCTTGGAGAAAGATATACATGATTTAGAGAAAGGATGGGTAAGATGTTTCTGTGGATTTAAGACATATCATTATACCCGGGTTGATTTGATATGAAGTCCCAATTGCAAAACTGGGCTTATTTCTCAATTGACATAGATTTTTTATGCTTAATTCTATATATGGATTTGTGTGGCACTGCTGAGCTATGTGATGGCACAGTGTTATCAAACAATTCTATATTGTCTCCAAAACCCTTCTCTTCTAACATTAAAGAAATGAACTCATGGCCCATGGAGCCAAATTTGAGTGGCATAACATAAACTTATGCACATGATATTCATAGTCACTGCATATGATGTGCAACTATGGCACCCTCCCTGATCCATAGCTATATGTCCTATCCTTAACCAAGCATAATTGTTGGTAAATCATATAAGTTTTTTAATTTATTCTCATGTCCAACGAAACACTCTTAGCCTTTAGTTGTCAAATTTAAATAAATGTGGATATTGCTATGCATTCATAAAACCCATTTTATGATTTTTTTTAGAATATGCTTTAATTTTCAAAAGTATGAATGTATATATAAATACTTTTGTTTCATTGAAAAAAGTCTATATTTCTTGGTTATTGTTTTTTATGTGAGCATATATAGTTTATTGGTCTGTTTTGTTTATCCTGACAAGCAATAATGTTCTTAGTTGTTATATCTTCTTGTAAGTAATTATTTTAGGTTAGAAATAGATCGGTCCTCGTCCTCCTTAAAGGTGTTTAATACATATATGGATTTAGTTGTACATTGTCATATCTAACAAGTAAAAGCAGGGGAATTTGGAGAAAATTTCTAAAGAAATCGCTACTGCAGGAAAATGCACTGTAGGAAAATGCCTATCAACCGTAACATCTATTGTACTGGCTCTTTTTTTGTAAGAACTCCAGCTCTTAGAAGCAAGTATATGCAAGTGTTAGCAAGACTTATTCCAATTGCAAATCTCTATTAAAATATCTCTCCAATTGTAAGAACTTCCTCCTTAAAGGTGTCTAATACCGGCACTGACATGCTTTTGCAACTTAAGTGTCATTCAACTAAAGAAATCGCTACTGCAGGAAAAAGCACTGTAGGAAAATGCCTATCAACCGTAACATCTTGATGTAGACAAACTAGAAAGAAAAGTCAAATAAGGAGAACAATGGGCAACACTATAACCAAACTCGATTCAAATAGTAGCAATCATCCAAAACAGAAAACCGATGGACAAAACAAGAATTGAAATCAAACGAAACAAAAGAAAAATAAAATAACGCTATCCTCAGAACAACCGATAGAACGATTTCCTCACATGCATCGAATGTAGGTAAAGTAAAGTATGTGCTTAGGGCTAGCAAACCAATGATCCACAACAGCAAGAAGGTCCAAACGTCCAACCAAACTCCTCCAGCAAATGCTCCCAAATCAGCCAACCAACAACACTAGGAAGCTCAAGAAGAAAGATATAGGTGGGGTGGAACTTGCGTAGAGAAGAAGAGGTAAGAAGCCCAGACGAAGTAGTGAAGAGAAAGAAGTGGAACAAGCTCTCAAGCTTTTCTAAGAAAAAGAAAACCCTCAGGTTTTAGAGACTTTGCTCAACAATATTCAACAACATTTTCTTTCCAAAAACATCTATATATAGGCAAGAGAGGGGAACCAAACAACCATAGCATCTCCAATTAAACCAATTAGATTTAGGGAAATGAAAGGCCAATAGCCACAACACATCAGCCCCCATATGGTACATGAAACAGAGAAGAGAAGCCACGGGAACCAAGTAGCCAACCACGGGAACCAAGTAGCCAGCCACGGGAACCAAGCAGCCAGCCACGGGAACCAAGCAGCCAGCCATGGGAACCAAAGGGGCAAGGCACGAGAAAAATAACCAGCACAGGAAACCGAGAAGACAAAGGTGAGGAGAAGAGGCAAGTTCCACCATAATGAGCTTCCACTAAACTTAAATAAATGAACTAAACTTCAGCTCATTATGAGCTAACAAAGAGCTCAAAATTAATGAGCTAGCACTTGAAAATATAGCTCAAAACCAATGCAACCATCACCTCCCAACATCAACACCAGCTCAAAACCGAGAACTATTAGCCCAACCCGAGAATCAGCAGCAGCCCAAGGAACCCAAACAAGCTAGCAAACCAAGGTCTACCAAGCCCAAGCACAACCTACCATGATTATTGGATGCCTTCCATCATTGGATAGCTAAAAAAATATAAAACTAAATGAAAAACTAATTTTCAATGTTTGATAATAAAAATACAAAAATAATGAATGCATCAATTACCCCCTGGTGGGGAACAATTATTACGTCCTCCGACCGGACCTAAAGGAATGTCCTGTTGGAGGCCAAATCGCGCCAAAAAACGAGAAATACCGAGCAATACCAAACAATAACGAGGAATACCATCACGTGAAGACCCAATACCGAGTTAACTCGGTATTGGTCTTCACAGAGCTGTATTCCTCGTTATTATCAAATAATACCTAGCAATATCGAGCAAAAACCGAGTTTCTTCGCAGGATTTTGTCTCCGACCGGACCTTCCTCTACGTCCTTACACTGGACCTAATAAATGGGAGAGTCTCATCTCCGGATGAGAAAGCTTCAATAACTTTTTGAAAAGATCATGATGACGCCGTTTTAGTTCATTAGCATCCATCCAAGTGTAGTCGGTCAGAGGACGATTTTTCCATTTTGTCAAGAACCTCTTATGCTCACCATGCCTTGTTTTAGAAATTCTGACATCAATAATATCTTCAACTTGTTCTTCAGTTTTTACCGTAGAAGTGGAGAGTGACAAAGTCTCAATTTTCACAAAATCGTCAGAATTTCCTTCATATAAAGAAATGTCAGAAACATTAAATACACGAGAAGTGCCAATAGAAATAGGTAGATCCAACAGATAGGCATTTATGCCTAATTTTCGAAGCACACAAAAAGGTCCAAATTTCTTTCTACTTAGCTTTCTAAAAGTACCAACAAAAAATCGTTGGCGATGAAAGTAAGCCATAACCAAGTCACCCTCATTAAAAATAACCTCTCTTCGATGTTTATTAGCAGCAGATTTGTACTTAGCATTAGCCTTTTGGAGTTTTCAAGGACTTGCTGTTGGACGGTCTTTATGTCATCAAAAATTTTAAAAGCTTCAACACTAATTTTGTTAGGTAAAGGCAAGTAGTTTCTATCTAAAATATGAGGAATATGTTGTCCATAAATAATCTCAAAAAGAGTTTTACCAGTGGAACGATTAACAGAATTATTATAAGCAAACTCAGCTTGAGGCAATATTAAATCCCATTAGGATGGTTTTTCTCTAGCAAGACACCTTAATAAATTTCCTAAGCTTCGATTGACAACTTAAGTTTGCCCATCAGTTTGAGGATGATATGCACTACTAAATTGAAGAGTAACTCCAAGGTTTGCCCAAAGTGTTCTAAAAAAAATGACTAAAAAATCTAGTATCCCGATTAGAAGTAAAAGTACGAGGAACACCGTGAAGACGAACAATTTCTTTAAACAGATCAGCAATGTAAGAAGCATCATAAGTTTTCTTGCAAGGAATAAAATGTGCCATTTTGCTAAAGCGATCCACCACCACAAAAACAGAATCAAATTTTTGAATAGTAACAGGCAAATCCAAAACAAAATCCATTGAAATATCGTCCCAAGGTTTGTTTGGAATAGGCAGAGGGGTATACAAACCAGCATTTTACGAAGTTCCCTTAAAAGCCTGACATATTTTACATTATTTTACCAGCTTAGCTATTTGCTTTCTCATATGAGGCCAAAAATATTTTTTTTTACCAAAGCAACAGTTTTCCCTTGCCCAAAATGTCCACCCAAACCCCCACCATGAAATTCTTTCACAAGTTGTTCTCTTAAAGAGTTTTTAGTTATGCAAAGTCTAGATCCCTTAAACAAAAACTTTGATGTATAACAAACTGAGCAGAAGGATCAGTTCCAGAAGCAAGACAAGAATCCAAAATACTCTTAAAATCAGAATCGCTTGCATAAGTATCTTTCAAAAAATCAGAAGAAGTAATAGTTGGATAAACATTTACCAACAAATGAGATCTCCTGCTTAAAGCATCAGCAATCTTATTCAAAACACCAATTTTATATTTGATATGAAAAGTATACTCTTGCAAAAATGAAACCCACTTAGCATGCCTTTTATTCAATTTTTTTTGAGAGCCCAAAAAATGAAGTGCTTTATGATCAGTATTTAGGGCAAATTCTCGTTGAATCAAATAACATCTCTAAAATTTCAAGGCTTGAACAATAACATAAAATTTCAAATCATCGGTAGAATATTTGGAATGAGCGTTATTCAGTTTTTTACTAAAATAAGCAATAGGTTTTCTCTCTTGACTAAGTACAACACCAATACCAACATGAGAAGCATTGCAATCAACTTAAAAAATGTTTTCAAAATTTGGTAAGCTAAGAATGGGAGCTTGACTCATTTTTACTTTAATGAATTCGAAAGTTTTTTTAGCTTGAGGTGTCCACCTAAATATCTCTTTTTTCAAGCAATCAGTAATAGGAGCAATCAGAGAACTGAAGTTCTTAATAAATCTTCTATAGAAAGAAGCTAAGCCATGAAATTCTCTCACCTCACTTATGTTTTTAGGAGTGAGCCAATTTTGAATTGCTTCTATTTTTATCGGGTTCATTTTTATTCCATCAGCAGAAATAATAAAACCCAAAAATGTCAAGCTCGAAGTCATGAAGGAACATTTTTTAAGATTAATGTAAAGCTTTTGTTCTCTTAGAGTTTTCAACACTTGCCTCACATGATTTAAGTGTTCAGAAGGATGAATACTATAAATCAAAATGTCGTCGAAATAAACCACAACAAACTTTCCAATAAAAGATCTCAAAATATGATTCATAGTTCTCATAAAAGTACTCGGAGCATTTGAAACCCAAAAGGCATCACAAGCCATTCATACAAGTCTTCTTTAGTTTTAAAAGCAGTTTTCCATTCATTCCCAGGCCTTATTCTTATTTGGTGATACCCACTTCTCAAATCAATTTTAGAAAAAAATTTGCCACCACTTAGCATATCTAGCATGTCATCCAGTCTAGGAATTGGAAATCGATATTTAATGGTAATTTTATTTATTGCTCTGTTATCCACACACATCCTCCATGTTTTATCTTTTTTTTGGCGTTAATAAAGCAGACACAACACAGGGACTTAAGCTTTCTTAAATCAAACCTTTTTTTAACAAATCAGTCACTTGTTTAAAAAGTTCAGAATATTCAGATGGACTCATTCTGTAATGAGGAAGGTTAGGCAAAGTGGCTCTAGGAATTAGATCAATATGATGTTGAATATTTTGCATTGGAGGCAATCCTATTGGCAACTCTTTAAGAGTTATGTCAAAAAACTCATCAATTAAAACTTGCATTTCTTTAGGGATTTGAAAAGTAGAATCAGTTTCATTTCCCAAAATCAAGTAAGCAACTTCAGAATTTTTCAAATCATTAGCATTTAAAAACAGTTCAGGAGTTCTTATTTTGGCAACCGTGTTATTCTTAACAGGCGAATCGGGCATATGTTTTTGTGGATGAAGAGTGAACTCCCTATTATTTTTAATCAAAGTATATGTATTTTTCTCTCTATTGTGAATAGTTTTGTGGTCGTATTGCCAAGGTCGTCCTAACAAAATATGACAAACTTCAAGAGGCACCACATCACAGATAACTTGATCTTTGAAAGACCCACCAGATGATAAATTGACAATACATTGCTTAGTGATTGGAACCTCACCCCCTTCTTTAAACCAAGAGATTTTATAAGATTTGGCAAGTGGTTTTGACTTTATTTTAAGCTTGTCAACCAGTTTTTGAGAAACAAAATTTCCAGAACTCCCACTATCTATCATAAGAGTGCAGATTTTTCCTTCGATCGTACAAGTTGTTTTGAACATGTTTCTTCTTAACCACCTATCCCCTTTGTCAATTTTAGTTGTTAAGACTTGTCGTATTATAAAAAACTTTTCACCTTCGTCGTTTATATGTTTCCATTACCTTGTTGTGACCCCTTTCCTTTTGATGTTGCTTTTCCAATTTTAATTCCATATGATATGCCTCATCAGTTTTAATGATATGATGCAAGTTGAGTTGATCTTGGATTGACCATTTTAAGCCATTGATGTATCTTGAAACAGTTTTCTCTTCATATTCATTTAAATCATTTATGGATTGAAGTTTGTAAAATATTTCGGTGTATTCTTTAACAGATTGATTTCCTTGTCTCAAGTTATTAAATTCTTGGAATATTGTTCGAGCATGATCAGTTGGCAAAAATTTCCCCTTCATTTTTTCCTTCATCATTTCCCAGCTTTGGACTTTTTCTTTACCTCTCCTAAGTCTATTATTTTGAAAGTTTTCCACCAGGTTAAGGCATGACCAGAAAGTTTTAGGCTAGCAAAACGAATATTCCTATTGTCAGGTATTTCCTTCAACTCAAAAAACTGATACATTTTTTTTATCCGCTCAAGGAATTGATCGGGTTGAAGCTTTTCCTCAAAGTTTGGAACATCTATTTTAATTCCATGATCCCGATTTCTTTGTCGCCTGTTTTGATTTCTAGGAACCTCCTCTTCACTTTCAGAAGTTTGAACAATAGGATTAGCATTAGCATTATTAACATTCAGATTTGCAATTGCTTCAGCCATAGTATTGATTTGTTATTGCAAATGATTCAATTGTTGCATTAGATTTTACCAATCCCCCGAATTATTAGCCATCTTAGATTTTAGAAAAAAGACCCACCAAACAAGGGCAAGAAACCAACAAAAACACACCAACCAAGGATAAGAACTTGCTCTGATACCAAACTTGATGCAGACAAACTAGAAAGAAAAGTCAGATAAGGAGAATAATGGGCAACACTATAACCAAACTCGATTCAAATAGTAGCAATCATCCAAAACACAAAATCGATGGACAAAATGAGAATTGAAATCAAACGAAACAAAAGAAAAATAAAATAATGCTATCCTCAGAACAACCGACAGAATGGTTTCCTCACATACATCGAAATGTAGGTAAAGTAAAGTATGCGCTTAGGGCCAGCAAACTGATGGTCCATCACAACAAGAAGGTCTAAACATCCAACCAAACTCCTCCAGCAAATGCTCCCAAATCAGCCAACCAACAACACTAGGAAGCTCATGAAGAAAGATACATGTGGGGTTGAACTTACGTAGAGAAGAAGAGGTAAGAAGCCCAGACGAAGTAGAGAAGAGAAAGAAGTGGAACAAGCTCTCAAGCTTTTCCAAGAAGAAGAAAACCTTCAGGTTTTAGAGACTTTGCTCAACAATATTCAAATCTTTTCTTTCCAAAAACATCTATATATAGGCAATAGAGGGGAACCAACAGCCATAGCATCTCCAACTAAACCAATTAGATTTAGGGAAATGAAAGGCCAACAGCCACAACACATCAGCCCACATACGGTACAGGAAACAGAGAAGAGAAGCCATGAGAACCAAGCAGCCAGCCACGGGAACCAAAGGGGCAAGGCATGGGAAAAACAACCAGCACAGGAAACCGAGAAGACAAAGGGGAGGAGAAGAGGCAAGTTCCACCATAATGAGCTTCCACTAAACTTAAATAAATGAACTAAACTTCAGCTCATTATGAGCTAACCAAGAGCTCAAAATTAATGAGCTAGCACTTGAAAATATAGCTCAACACCAATACAACCGCCACCTCCCAACATCAACACCAGCTCAAAACCGAGAACCATTAGCCCAACCCGAGAATCAGCAGCAGCTCAAGGGACCCAAACAAGCTAGCAAACCAAGGTCTACCAAGCCCAACCACAACCTACCATGATCATTGGATGCCTTCCAACATTGGATAGCTAAAAAAATATAAAACTAAATGAAAAACTAATGTTCAATGTTTGATAATAAAAATACAAAAATCATGAATGCATCACATCTATTGTAATGGCTCTTTTTTTGTAAGAACTTCCAGCTCCTAGAAGCAAGTATATGCAAGTGTTAGCAAGACTTATTCCAAGTTCAAATCTCTATTAAAGTATCTCTTCAACTTAGGAACAAGTCTCTAATACTGGCACTGACATGCTCTTGCAACTTAAGTGTCATTCACTTGTTACTCTGTGGGCCCATTTGATGAATTACATAAACTTGGGGCAGTGAATAAACTTCTTTTTGTGGTTAAAAATCAATAGTTTTTGGAGAAAAATTCTAAAGAACTTCTTTCTACAGGAAAGTGACCATCAACCATCGCATGCATTGGACTATATATATATATATATATATATATATATATATATATATATATATATATATATATATATATATATATATATATTTTTTTTTTTTTTCATTGGAACTTCCCAAACTCATAGAAGCAAGTTTCTAACAATGTTAGCTAGACTTGCTTTAAGTAGAAATCTCTTTCAATGCTTCTTTTTAATTTTGGAACGAGTCTCTAAAGCTTGTAGAGACATGCATCTGCAAGTGCATGTCTCTTAAATGGTGAAAAACCTAGTGTCATTCAATTGTTGCTTGGTGGGCTCTTCGTTTTAGTAATTACATATAGTTAGGGCATTTAGGAGATCAAATAAAATTTTTTTTAGCTAAAAATCATTAACTTTTGATTTAAAATTGTGCCAATAAATCTCTTTGGGGGGGGGGGGAGGGTGTTTGTATCAAGTAAAATGGGTGTGAAGTATTCTTTTTGCATATATAATAACTTGAGTTAGAATTAATTATCATAATGATTAGATTTATGCAGTTTTTCATTTCAAAAACTAATGAGGTAGGTTTGTTGTTGCAGCTATTATGGGTTTGTTGGTCAAGACCTGTGTAAAGATTAGTTGGCTTGACACTCTTTGTGTAGGTTGTGGCCAAATAATTAATGATTGAGAGTGTAGGTGAGGACGAATAATGATTTGTGATATGATGATGGTGATCAAACATTGGCTTTAGGTTAGTTGTGATGACAGTCTATCAACACGAGGTTTTATATGGTGAGAGGCTATGGTGGGTTCAAGTTTTGTGATGCGATATGATAATGAGATGGGAAGAAGGTGAGGTTTATGTAAAGAATGTTGTATTGTATATATTGTAATGCTTGAAATATTGAGTTTCTAGCTATAGATAGTTTCTTCAAATTATTATAATTTGTTTTATGCCATTTTAAATTTTAAAAAATGTCTCACATTCGAGTGAGCTTGAACTATTATATTCCTTATAATTTATTCTAGCTCTTGGTATGATTTTAATATGTATTTACTACCCATGATGATAAGATTAATGTTGTTTTGCTTTTGTACCTCACGTTCACTGCTGTGCTAGTTTTAATGCTTTAATGATTTTAATGGATATTTAATGAGGAACAAACTATCACATTGAATGCGTTTGGGATTATAATTTTCACGATTTGAGTATTTTAGTAAGTATTATATATTGCCATACATATTTTGCCATAGTAGTGATGTGTTTGTGTAGGTAATTTGACGTACATATGGTGCATTTAGTTGACGATGTGGTTTTCACTTTTATTTTTTGGGAAAGTCCTTGCTAACCATTTTAGGAAGGATGGTTGTCCATAGGATTTGGTAAGTTGTCTGAAATAGTCAGTATGGTAGTAGATCTGTTTTCATGATGGTTGGAAGTCTTGGGATTGTGTAAGGGATTTGATCCACCAATATGTTAAGGAGTCTGTGAACTCAAGGAGGTGCAAAATGGAAATGTTTTTCTTATTCGTACTAACTTAAGTAGATCTTATATTTGAAGCTAGTAATTTTAATGTCAGATCAAATCAAAATCTTAGCTGTTGATCTCTCAAGTATTATGATCATTGGGCTGAATGGCTATGCAAGGACTCTACTTTGGTTAATGTCTGTTATTGTTATTTTTGAAAGGCATGTTGATGAGGACCTCAGAGATCAGCAGCTACGATCTGGAGTTTATTTTTTTTGATGTGTTTTATGTACTAGTTTATTTTATATTTCTGTTTTTCCCATTTTACTCCTAGGGTTTCATCAGGTGTTGTAGTCTGAAGGACATTTTAGTCATTGTTTCTTTTCTTTTCATGAGGCCTATTTATAGGCTAGTTCTATTGTATTTTGAGTTAATGCTGATTATGAATGAAAAATTTCAACTTTTCTTATTTGATCTCTTTTGTGTGTTCTTGAGAGGAGAAACCCTAAGAGAGGGCTTTGCATCACCTATCAGTCGTCGGTGGATTCCGGGATTCGTGGTTTGTACTTAGTATTTCCTTCTTCCTTGATTACCACCACCGACCACCTAGCCCAAGACCCCTTGCCGCTGGTCGAATCTTCCAAACCCTTTCTCTTTCTTTCCCTAACCCGCCAACTCTCACCACTTCCATAAGCCGTCGGCCTCCCCTCACCCGTCTGCCGCTGGTCTCCCCCAAGGCTGCCACACCTCCGGCTTCCCCTAGCCTCCACTAGCCGCTGACCCCTCCCTCCCCTGATCTTTGAATTTTGAATTTCAAAATTCAAATCAACTTTTAATTACTTTCCTAATTTACCCCACTATTAATTTGGAAAGTTGCCTCATTTAAATTCAAATTATATTTGAATTTCAAAGGTTTCCCTATTAATAAACTTAAATTATGAAACCTTCTAATTACATTAAATATGAAATCAATTTTAGATTTAATGACAATCCCTAATTAAATCTTCCCGGGGCCATACATCGAACCTAGACACATCAAATCCTTCACGCTACGGCCGGCCCCTCTATAGCCTCATTCTTTCTCCAATTTGCCACATAGACTCTCATTAAATGCCCTTTAAATTCCCCTTGGCTGCCGCCCCACTTAAGCCCTCAATTAGAATTAATTTGGATTTCAAAGTAATCTCACCTCCCCCACAATCCCCTTGATTTCAAAATTCAAATTGCATCTTCAATACCTTCCTAATTTAGCCTATTATTAATATGGAAAGTTTATTAATTTGAATTTAAATTAATTTGAATTCCAAATATGTTCCTAATTAAAAAAAACTATTTTAGGAAGTCTCCCCAATGGATATAATTCAAATTTGGAGTCATCAATCAACATTCAATGCAAAGATCCACATTCGTTGAATGTGGAAGCTTTCCTCTTCCCTCCTCACTCAAAATTTTTCTCCCAAACCTGTTGTCGCAAATTCCTAGGCATTCTCCCTTGCTGCCCTGAAATTCTAACAAAGGGAAATCAACAATTTCGTTGCTATAAGCCCTCCTATGGTTGTTGTCCAAGAAACTACAGTAGAATTCCTTGATGAAATACAGCCCAAAATTTCCTGTCGTGCTGTCCAGAACCTCCAGGTTGTTGCTCCAGGATGCCAGGATCCTAGGATCAAGTTCACGTGCTGTCCACCACCCGGAAGTTGTCAAATTGCTGTGCCTGTTGTTGAAGTTGATGTCCAGAAGTTGCAGCTAGTTGTCTGAAGAATCCTGCTCAAGGGAGTTCGCTGTCTACTCTCCAAAGCTCCTCATGATTGCTGTCCTAATGCTGATAAAGGTTGTGTGCTGTTGTCTATCCCTTCTCAAGGCCCTAAACTACTACACCCGAGCTTCACATCTTCTTCTTCTTTGGGTAAACTCATTCTCTGATTCTTTTACTTTCCTAGCCGCTTTTCAATTGTGGATATAATTAAATCATAAAGACTTGTGCCAATCTCTCTGCTAAAGCTTGGTAAGTTAGAGAGTTTAGTGAGGGATCCTTGTTTAGGGACTAATCTTATTGTTAACATTATGGTTTATTTGTTGAAAATCAATCATGTATGCAACGTTAGATTAAATTGACTGTTTTATGATCTTAACTCCTATGCATGTGATCTAGCCTAAGCTTGTCTTATCGCTCTTTTTGTGTTATTTAGTCGCTTATAATCAATATAAAAATAGAATTATTGTGATTTTTAAAATTAAGCGTGCAAATTCCTTAATCTAAATAATCCTTGCATGTTTGGTTTCACATCATCTTGGTATTAGAGCATGGCTAGCATGCGTTACATGTGCTAGAAGTCATCCTAGGAGCTTGCATAACCATGCTTATGTATTGTTGCATGCATAACCTAGTTTAAATTACTGTTATGCTTGATGTCCACATCATTCCTGCATATATCTAGTGAATGTTAGGCTGGTTTCTTAATTGTTTAATGCTGTCCTTAACATAATAACATTCCTAACTGCCTATACTTCTTAAACCACCTTTGTAGCTTGCTGTTCAAACTGTTCCTGCACCATCTAGTGACTTTTAGGTGAGTCTGATTAAGTGTTTAGGTGATGTCCTTAACCCAACAACCATCATAATTGCCTAGATCACTTAAGTCTCTCTTGTAGCTTGCTGTCCAGTAATTTCCTGCACTTTATAGTGAGTCATAATTATGTTTCCTCCTTATAGAGTGTTTTCCTTTACACCCAATCTTCTTTTGGTATCACTTAGCACTTCCCAATGGACCCGATAGGACTTCAAAAGAAGTTTGATGACCTTGTTAATATAGTGGGCTCTATGACTAAAACCATGAAGGAGAAACATGTTGATTCTCTGCAGTCTAGGTACGTGCCCGATTCGGTCGATCATGCTAGTTGGAAGATGCCCCACTCCACTTATCAACCTAAACCTGAGCCTAAGCCACAACAACCTCACTTAAGAGTCACATTATCGTCTACCTACATTTGATGGTTCCTCGGACCCTTAGTACTTTAGGGAATGTGTTAGACAATTAGAGGACTATTTTGAATCACGTGATATTCCTAAGTCCCACTAGGTTAACATTGTTAAGTCTCACCTGAACGGTAGTGCTCGTCAAATTTGGATGAGGTTGGAATATCATAAAGAGTCTCGTGGTGAATACCCTACTTTCGATTGGAAAGATATGAGACGAGAACTTGGATTAAAATATCTTTCCCTTACTTGTAGCCAACCATCTGATTTTACAATTAGGTCACCCCCTATTCATCAAACTTTAGGGTACACCATTCTCAAGAACCCTACACGTGAAAATCAATCCTACTCACCTGTTACACTCCAATTTGATATCGTGACTCCTAGTCCTCACTGAGCGGCAGTTACTCATTTCCCTACCTCTTCGGTTAGTCCTAAATCTATCCGACATACCACTCCCACTCACGTAGTGGTCCCAACACCTAGTAATCTTCTTCTTGAACACCACCCTGACTCTTTTGTTGGGACAACCTGTGGACATCACTGTGGTCGAGACCACCCATCCTTTAGTAACTTCAGGGTTGCTGCCCCACCCTGTAGGTCTTCACCTAGCCTTGATGGCTGACCTTCTATTGGGTCTTTTGTTGGATCGGTCCCATATGACTCCCCATTAGAGCCGACTCCTAACCATCCCAATCCACCTTGTCTGAGCATGCGTCCTCTCTGCGTGGTGGAGCTCGATTTGCCTCACCACATGGGTGACTTTACCACCTTTAAAATTAGTGAGGATTCTAAGGCTACCCAACCTTTGGTATCCCCAATCTTTGACCCTGCAAGTTTAATTTTAACCAAAAATTGCATTGCAAAGAAAAAGTCTCCTGAATCTAAAACTGAGTGCATCCATTTTGTAGATTTTAATGATATCACTGATAACGAGGACTTCTTTGAGGATGAAATTAAAGAGATTGAATTAGACTCATTGCATATCTTAAACCTTGAGTTTGGAGATTTAGAACCTTTAAACGTTGATACATTAGCCCGCCATGATCCTAGTTTCCTCTAGGATATCTCTTTGGATAAGGTCTGTCTAGATGATATTAAGTTCATCTCGAAGGAAACTGATATGACCTTGAGTGCTTTGAAATTAAATTAAAAAATTCTGATTTATTTATATTTCCTACTGAGTTGACCCCAAATAATTTTGAGTTAATCTTGAATAATTCTGATGGTGATGTCGATAATCTCGAGTTGGAAATGATTCGACTGAATTTACTACCCAATTCAAATACCGATTTAGTTGACCCTGAATCCATTGATCTTAGGGTTATAACAAAACCTGAACCTATTGAGATTATTAATATGACTTTGGAGGACAGTAATTTGAATATGAATGATTCTGAGTCTAATTAGAAAAATGAGCCTCGTGTTTTATTGGAATCTATTTTAGGAGTTGCTCCTTTATATTCACGTTGGAACGGGTGTGTCTTTCTTGATTGGACTTATCTCACCATTCCTCGTACCGACTTTAATGTTAGAGAGAGTGTTAGCCCATACCCTCTGGTCATCTATCTAACTGTTGTGCCCACTTCTGTTCTGAACACTCTACCCAATCTTTTGAGTCCCATACTTACTGGTGACTCTTTGGGCTATCCCATTATGGTTATGAGTCAGGACCCATTGTCTTATCACGTTCCTGATTTCCCCATTATGTCCTATATATTTTTGTCCTTCCCTGTTAAGGACCATCTTTCTCCTAGTTGGATAAATTTGCTAGATTACCCTGGCTGCCCCTAGAAGACTACCTATGACCGTAGCTGAAACTCCTTATAGAAATACCATTGTAGCTAAGGATATCTTCATTGCTCTTCTTACACCAATTCCCTTAAAAAGATGAAAATTTTATGCCCTATCATTTTGTGACTGACCTGTCTTTATTCCTATATGTGTGCTTGTGAGTCAGTATGTTTGTGTGTGTTTTTAAGTCTGTTTTCTTCCACAATTTTCCTCTGTTTAAAACTTGTGTATAAGCCCATAATTCATGTCAATCATCATGCATATCAAGTCTCTTGCATCGCATCATTCCAATGTTATTTATCTTGTTGAGTCTTGAATTTTAGTCACATAAATTCATATAAAACTTATCGCATTTGCTTCTCATCTCCTGAAATGGCACACCTAATTGAACAGAACAATAATAATTATAAAATTCATGCTGATTCTAAATGACAATTTAAAACTTTTGAGTTTGGTAACTCAGCGATGGTGCGGATTTGTCCGGAGCGGTTCCCACAAAGAACTGTAAAGGAATCACATGCTAGAAGTGCGGGACCACTTAAAACAGTTAAGAAAATCAATAACAACGCTTATGTGGTGGATCTGCCTGCAGAGTTCAACATTCATTCCTCTATTAATATAGAAGACTTAGTAACCTATGAGGGTCTAGAATTTAACCCACCAAATACACTTCAAATTGAGCCTTGTGCGACCCCATCCTGTGAGAACTCCAGCCTACCTCCGCTCCCAAATAATCCCAAATCACCTATAACGGAGAAGGTTGACATGATTACGAGTGATGACATTTTTTTCACAAATGAGGGTGGACGAAGAAGATATCTGATAAGGTAGAGAGGTCAACCAGAGTCAGAGGATACATGGTTAGAGCACGAGGAGCTGCAATAGATCGACCCAGATGCACGAGAGTTCTCGAGACACCCACTCGACGGAGTCGAGTTTTCTCTCACCCGGGGAGAATGATGAGGACATCAGAGATCAGCGGCTATGCTCTTTGTGTTTTATTTTGTCGCTTATAATCAATATAAAGATATAATTATTGTGGTTTTTAAAATTAAGCTTGCAAATTTGTTATATTAAATCATCCTTGTATGTATGTTCTACATCACATGTGATAAGTTCTATAAGTATTTGGACTGATCAACGTCAACATCAAGCCTTTGTCCCACTACGTGGGGTCGGCTACATGAATTCTTTTTCTCCATTGTGTCATGTTAAAAGTCAAATTCTCGTTTAAATCTAATAAAGAAAGATTATTTTTAATATTCTCTAACCAAGTCCTTTTAAGTCTACCTTTACCTTTCTTAACATAAGTCAAATTTAATACCTCCACTTTCCTAATCGGGTCATCAGAAGGCCACCGTTTTATATGACCAAACCCTCTAAGGCGGCTCTATCTAATCTTATCTTCCTCTGGAGCTACTCCAACCTTTTCACGAATATGCTCATTTCGTATCCTATCTCTAAGAGTAAAGCCACTTATACACCTGAGCATCCTCATCTCTGCAACACTTAACTTGGTATATGCTTCTCTTTTAATGGCCAACATTTGACTCCATAAAGCATTGCAGGTCTCACCACCAACTTATAGAATTTTCCCTTAAGTTTGGGGGGAACTTTTCTATCACATAACAAGCCTGATGCATTCCTCCACTTCAACCATCCAACTTGAATTATGCTGATAATATCCTCATCTATTTCACCATCACTCTGAACAATAGATCCAAGATATCTAAAACGTGTACTCTTATTAATGACTTGATTGCCCAAAGTCACAATCCCCTCATTGTGTCTATTACTACTAAAATTACACTCAATATATTCAGTTTTAGATCTACTCAAGCGAAAACCTTTAGAATCCAAGGTTGACCTCCATAGTTCAAGTTTACCTTCGACTCCCTCTCTAGTCTTATCAACAAGAAGAATATCATCAGCAAAAAGCATTCACCAAGGTACATCCTCTTGCAAACTATCAAATTGTTATAACATGAACTTTATATGAATGCGGTGAAGCTTGACTCTATTTTCTTGAATCTGTAAGTATAGTCAATTGTGAGAAAAAACTATTAAATGGGTTTTCTAATATGAACATTTATATTGTATGTGCTGGGAATTATTTCTGTCTTCAAGAAATTTACTCCTGTTAAAATTGTAAATTTGAATGCATTTCAGGAAAAAAATTGGAAATTGATTTGAGATAGCTCCATTATTTGTTTCTGTTGTCTCATCATTTGTTCGTGCCTATTGAAGACTTCAATTGATGGTTTAAGCAAGGATTCTTATAAGGTGCATATTGTTAGAATATGGATGATTATGCCTAGGGATGATATGTAGATTTATCATTCTACCTTAATTAAATATTGAACCTTTTTGTCGCACTGTTTTCATGATTGAGTTAATACATTGCTCAGTTGTATTTTGCACATTTCTTACAACTTGCCTGAGGCTTTTGAGTGATCGTGGTGAGGGGCTCTGGATAATCATACGTATCTTCATTCTTCCAGAGAACACTATAATTTCAACTAGTTCAGCATAAAGAGTAGCTTTATGCTATCAGTAGTAATAGCAGGAGGCAGATCACTTTTGTTCAATTTATGGGCAGCAGATCAAGGTAAGCTAACAGCCTGCTATATATTATTAAATTCAGCTCCTTATTTTAGTTGTAAACAGTAGAGGATTATACTCGCTTGTTTGTTGAACTAACAAGTAGGATTTGAAGATGCAGCAAGTTAGAGATATACATTAAGATGGGTTGATATGAATTCCGTGAGCTGATTCAAGTAGTAGTAGATTTAAAGCAATCCGGCAGCTATTTGAAACAAAACTGTAGTATAGATGCAGGAAACAATGCATAATTCAGTTTTCATGAGCAATTCAACAATGAAGGTCTGTGTTCAATGGCAGCAAACTTGACATTAGTCCGTGAGCTCAAAGTAATTAGGATATAGCAAGCAGGCTATAACAGAAACTTGGGCGCTCAAATGATGCAGGGATTGCTTGTGGGCAACAGGAGAGCTTGTTCAATATTCATTTAGCTTTAATGAGGAGAAAATTTCTATGCTTTGATGATCATGATGTTTTTAACATTAGTTTCATTTCATTTTCATTTCTTAGACCATTTTGTCCAAAATGGTTCATTACAAACCAAGCTCCCTGTTTATTGAAGGGAGCCCCCAAATTACAATGGAATAATAATTAACTAAATGAAAATGAAATGACTACTAATGAAACTAATAAAAAAGCAAAGCATCATATCACATTGTCGGTAATTTTATTGCATTAGAAGCATTTTGGCTAAACCCTTGGACAATGGGCTCTATTGAACCTCCATTTTCATGTCTTTTCATTCCATTTATGACAATATAATTTTAATATCTGAAAATAAGGTTATTACTTTTACCTTATCTAGTTAAATTGATGCTACAGTATTTTTGAAAAAAATATCATTGCACCTGGCAAATGCAATAAAGGGTGTGTGAATGCTTGTTTAGTCATGGGAGAATGAATTGAAACTGCTATTTTTTATATTATTTAGTTATTTTTTTCAAAGAAATATGATTTGGCACATACCAACATATTCTTGTTTTTCCCTGTCTATTTCTAATTAAGATGTATTTTTGATCTAAGATTTTTCGCTCTTTCTATTTGACAGATCATATTCCATATTTTGAGTATGGATATTATGTTGCATTTAACAATGAAAAGGGAGGGGTTATTGAAACTCTAAAGCAAGAAGGTATTGCTGATTTGGACCCCAAAGCCCCAAATACCTACTTCTCTGAATGGTTGTCTACAAAAGCATTGATCAACACATGGCTTGCCACAGCAATAGAATATGAAATCTGGGTGGCTTCGGATAGTAGTAATGCCTGTAAAATGTATTTCTCTGATCTACCATGGCTACTTGCGAAGGTTCTTTATAAGAAACAGAGTCAAGCTGTGAAAAGACGACTTGGGATAACAGATGCTAATGCTTCTGAAAGAGAGGAAGAGGTATTTGTTTTTCCTCATGGGTAATGAATTTTCAAGTGATAAATGGATAAAAATAAAATAATTAATTCTTTTGCAAGCTAATGGGACATAATGGAGAAAAATGATTCATGTAGTCAACCTTACGTAGTTGGATAAAGACTTAATGTTGTTGTTTGTTGTCATGACCCCACCAAGAAGCTTGAAATAATGATGCTGGAACAAAGGATCGAGGGAATAGTTAAATCTTCTTTTGTAAAATTTCTAACAATATCCATTTCCAATATACTAAAAAAGTCGCTACAAATTTGAAACACATGAAAAATGTTATAACCATTTCAACAAATATATTTCTCTCGGAATGTCGCGTCTATGGTATATATATTCTTCTTTTCGACTTATTAAATTTTTTTGAATGGTTCTCCTATAATTTTGTAAATATAGGAGGGAGTCATAAATCTAACTTAGTAAGCCATGGTTCTAAATTATAGTAATAAAAGATATTTTGAATAATATGTGTGCTTGCCGTAAAATTCAACATAACTTTATTTAATAATATTTAAATTTGGAAATGACCTTTAAACATATTTTATGAATATATCTATTGTTATAATATTTTTTGTAATTAATACAACTGTCACAGAAGATACCGTCTAAATAACACCATTAAGATACTCTCTTTTCTAATTTTTTTCCAAAACCTTTTTCATTTCATATGTGTAGTTACATTGAATCCCCAACTGGTACCATAAGTGGGGAGTACTCCATTATTTGATCATGCACATGCAAGTACTTCTGCTTAATAATTTTATTTGAATTCTTTATATGATATGATAATAAACAATATATGACTTGACTAAATTTATAAGCCTATCATCAAGCTCAATATGATTAATTGCATTTAACATAGATAACACATAAGTAATTGTAATAAAGAAAAAATGCCTTTAGAAGAATATACACTATTACTATAATTTAGAAACATGAGTATTCGCCTCTAATCTAAGTATTATGATACTTCACTCATACTCCATACTCCGACGTTGATAGATTTAAAATTTGTATGAAGACCTTATCGCCAAAATTTTAAATGATAAATCGATCTTAATTTTTTTAACTCGATATTTAAAATTTTCCTTTTAGAATATAATTTTTCTAACTCGATATTTTGAATAACACCAATATCATTATGTACCAAATATCTATTATTAGTTTTAGACTTTAAGATAAATGGGTAAAAAATAAAAAATAAAGTAAAACGATTTTTAGGATTAGATAGGGGCATTTAAAAAATATTAACAAAAGTATTTTTGTGAGTAAGATTTTAGATCTTAAGATTCCGTCTTTGCATGAGGATGCCAATATTATGTGAGAAAAAGTGATTTGTGATATTAAGCATTTTGCAAAAAATGTGCTTGGAGTTTGGAAGGGTTTTCTCCTATAGTAAAAATAATTGGTGATGGAATCTAAATGTGCAATAAAGATAAAAAATAAGAAGATTTGTTATAAAAAATTAGTTTAGATGTAAAAATTCTGATAATTGGGAAAGCTATAAAGAGGCTTGTAAGGAATCTAAGAAAGTTATTTGCGATGCAAAGAGCTTAGCTTTTAATGATTTATATAATAGATTAGATACTAAGGAGGGAGAAAAATATATGTATAAGTTAGCCAAACAAAGAGATATGAGTAGTAAGGATTAGTTCAAGTGAAGTGTATTAATAAGGATGAAGATCAAAAAATACTTTTTTTAGAAGATGATATTCAATAAAGGTGGATGAGGTATTTTGCTAAACTTTTTAATGAAGAATAAGAAAATACGATTGACTTTACTGACTTTATCACCCTAAATGAAATTAAAGATTTTTGTTTTTATTGGCGTATAAGTAAAACCAAAGTTAGAGAGGCTTTAATAAAAATGAAGTGTGGAAAAGATGTTGGACCTAATGATATTCCAATAGAGATGTGGAAATACTTAGGAGATGAAGGAATTTTTTGTTTTACCAAACTTTTTAATATTGTTTTGAAGACTAAAAATATGCCAGATCAGTGGATAATGAGTGTGTTAATTCCTATTTTTAAGAATAAAGGTGATGCACAGGAGTGTGCAAATTATAGAGGAATTAAGTTAATGTGTCATACTTTAAAACTATGGGAGCGAGTTATGAAGCGTAGGTTGCGGTGTGATACTAATGCTTCTCAAAATCAATTTTGGATTCATGCTGGATAGGTCTACTATGGAAGCCATGCATTTGTCGAGAGGTTTGATGGAGAAATTTAGAGAGAATATGGAGGATCTACATATGATATTTATTGATTTAGAGAAAGCATATGATAAAGTTCCAAGAGAAGTGCTATGGAGAGTTCTTGAAAAGAAAGGAGTTAATAATGCTTAATTGCGTATATTCAAATCATTAAAGATATGTATCCAAGAGCTATTACTTGTGTTCAAACACAAGGTGGTTTGACCAAGTATTTTCCGATTTTGGTTGGATTACATCAAGGATCAGCCTTAAGTCCATATCTTTTTGCTTTAGTCATGGATGTTCTCATTAGACATTTGCAAGAGGATGTACCTTGGTGTATGCTTTTTGCTGATGATATTCTTCTTGTTGATAAGACTATAGAGGAGTTGAATGTAAACTTGAATAATGGAGGTCAACTTTAAAGTGTAAAAGTTTTCGCTTGAGTAGATCTAAAACTGAATATATGGAGTGTAATTTAGTAGCATTAGATCTAGTGATGTGATTGTGACTTTGGGCGATCAAGTCATTAATAATTATACATATTTTATATATCTTGGATCTATTGTTCTGAGTGATGGTGAAATTGATGGGGATATTATCAGCAGAATTCAAGTTGGATGGTTGAAGTGGAGGAATGCATTAGGCTTATTGTGCGATAGAAAAGTCCCCCTCAAACATAAGGGAAAATTCTATAAGATGGTGGTGAGACCTGTAATGCTTTATGGTGCCGAATGTTGGCCATTAAAAGAGAAGCATAATACTAAGTTAAGTGTTTTAGAGATGAGGATGCTTAGGGGGATGAGTTGCTTGACCTTTAGAGATAGGATACGAAATGAGCATATACGTGAAAAGGTTGTAGTAGCTCCAGTGGAAGATAAGATTAGAGAGAGTCGCATTAGATGGTTTGGTCACATTAAACGGAGGCCTTCGGATGACCCGGTTAGGAAAGTTGAGGTATTAGATTTGACTTATGTTAAGAAAGGCAGAGGTAGACCTAAAAAGACTTGGTTAGAAAATAGTAGAAATGATCTTTCTTTATTAGATTTAAATGAGAATTTGACTTTTAACTGGATACGATAGCAAAAAAGGATTCATGTAGCCGACCCCACGTAGTGGGACAAAAGCTTGATGTTTTTGTTGTTGTTGTAGGATATAATTTATTACTTAGAAAAAATCAAATTATTAATTAAAATATCAAATATTATTGAATTAAAAAAAAAACTCTCTCTCTCTCTCTCTCTCTCTCTATATATATATATATATATATATATTTACCACAATTTTTTAATTTAAAAATTAATAAAAAGTTCATAATCTAATAATTATTATTATCTCAAATAATTTTTTTTATTTTGATGTTTTAAATTTACTTTTACTAATTAAAATATCATTCTTTAACATAATTATATATACTATAATTAATATGCTAATCATCACTAATCATTTAATTTATCAGTTGCATAATTAAAAACTCTTATAATTTATAAAATTTATGCTCTCTCTCTCTCTTGCATAAAATAACTAACATTGTTACTTAAAGTTTATATCTTATCCAAATGTACTAAAATCACCATCTACCTTGCTCTTACCTTTATTTTAACTTATAACTTATAAAACTAATATATAAGTAGTGTCTAAATTAAAATTTTGAATTTGTTAATATAAATAATACTTTAAATTCAAATTACTCTAACTCAAAATAAATTATAAACTTTTCTAAATTAATTACTAATAATTTTATGTTGTTCTCCTCCCAATTAAACCCTAATACCTAACAATAATAATTTAGAACGAACATTGCCTCTTGTCACTATAGTGGATATGCCCTAGCTTGCCTTAGCCCTTTGTCAAAAATACAAATGATTAATTTATGTAATCACAAATAAAATAAAATTCGTAGTTTTAAATTATCATATAAAACTCAACTTTTCTATATTATAATTATAGAAAACTAATTTATAAATTCATTATAAAAACCTTAATGTTTAATCAACCTGCTTGCACTTCGTCTTCTTGTCATTGAGTTCATCTATCAGGCTCGTACTCGTGCTCGTTCTTATCGTTTCCACAGGTTTCTTAGCCCACACTCTATGTCTCCCTCTCTCTTTCTCTCTCACAGTCTATCCCTATCTCCTTTTCATCTCTCAGCAATTTAAAGGGATGGGATCTTCATCTTTCTTTTGACTGCAGGAGATGGAACTGATATAGTCGATTCAACTCTTTATTCCATCACCCACAACACTAAGCGATGAAATGACTCTCTCGTCCCCCCTCATCTTCTTCGCCTTATGCGACTCCAAGTTCAGTTATTACATTATTGTTGCTGCATGATAACTGTTTCCAAAGCAATCCTCCTTAAGATGTCTAAATGAAGGCTTAATTTTCCTAATGCATTGCTTGGGTGTTTAAAAGGTGATGTACAACCTGATGAACTCAACCTTGATATGATTGATATGACAAGTTAAGAACAACTTAATTTATATTCATTTATGACAATGATACATTTTATGTTTAGTTTATGTCATGTTTAATTTATTTAAAAAAGGACATGACAGTGCTTTAAATTCTTATGACTGTTCTAGTCATACATAAAAGGAGCTCTTTTATATCAAAGTTATCCTAGGGTGGTTTTTTCGTTATTCATGGATGAATATAGAATTAATAGTTGTTTTATTGGCCTTCTTCTCTAGGAGTGATCACTAAGCCTCTCTTTTTATGGTTAGTGTATTGAGTCTCCTATATTTCCAAGGTTTGTGATATTTTTCGCTTTTAGATTGGTGCTTGGTAATCCATATCCCTCTCCTCTTCCACTCCCTATAGTTTTACTGAGTTATATATCAGTTTCCTATTCACTTTAATTAAGATGCTTAGTTGCCATCAAATTGATATCAGAGCCTTAGAAAATCTTACCAAGAAGAACCCTCTTTTTCTTCTTTTAATAAGTTGCTTGGTTCAAATGTTAAGCAACAATAACAACAATATTAAGCTTTTGTCCCACTACCTGGAGTCGGCTATATGAATTCTTTTTCTCCATTCTATTTTATTAAGAGTCAAATTCTCATTTAAATCTAATTAAAAAAAAGATCATTTTTAATACTTTCTAACCAAGTCTTTTTAGGTCTACATCTACCTTTCTTAACGTATGTCAGTTTTAATACATCTATTTTCTTAACTGGGTTATCAGAAGTCTAATGTTTTATGTGACCAAACCATGTAAGGCGACTCTCTCTAATCTTATCTGCCACTAGAGCTACTCCAACCTTCTCATGTGTATACTCATTTCACATTCTATCTCTAAGAGTAAACCCATTCATTCACCTGAGCATCCTCATCTCCGCAACACTTAACTAAATTTTATGCTTCTCTTTTAATGGCCAACATTTGGCGCCATGAGCATTGCAGGTCTCACCATCATTTTAAAGAATTTTTCCTTAAGTTTGAGAGGTAGTTTTCTATCACACAACAAGCCTGATGCATTCTTCTACTTCAACCATCCAACTTGAATTCTACTAATAATATCTCCATCTATTTCACTATCACTTTGAACAATAAATCTGATATATCTAAAATATGTACTCTTTTTAATGACTTGATCGACTCGAGTTAGAATCCCCCTCCCTCCAGAAGTCACAAATGTTTAAAAAAAAGAAAAAAAATCTAACATAAAATATTTCCTAATCCTCATGCATAAAATTTTTATTTATTTATTTTTGGATAAATTGGGGAATCTTTCTCTAGACTCCCCTAAATTATTCTCTCATAATCTGTCCACCAAATCATTCAAGGTTAAATTTCATGTTGCACACTAATAGCACCCTGGCCACTGAGTTACATGCAGTCAAGCAAACCATTCATCCTAAATGTACTTCAACTAACAGTTCCACTCGAACCTGCAACAACTAGTCTCCTCATAGTTTCCAACAACAAATTAAGATCTTCAATCAATTTTTATAGCCATCAGCAGTCTCTATTCTAGTTCTTAGCCTACTGCCTGCTCCTTCCAGAAGTTTTGGCATAGCTAGGGCTCTCATCGTTGTTCCCAGATGTCTGCTGTAGTAGCCAGCTATCTAGCCTAGTGTTGCCAGCAACTTTTGTTGCATTTATTAGACTTTCTTAGTTAAAGTGGATTGCATTCATTATTGGAAATTGTGAACTTTTACATGGAGCAATCAAAGTTGTGATTATTCTTTTAATGCTTTTGATGAAATTTCCACTCATGGTAAAAAAATAAATCTCCTAGATCATATTAACATAGTTATCTTATAACATATTATGATTATGGATATCATTTTGCTTATCAATAAGATAGGTATCCTAGACTGATTATGACTATTTTAATAAATCTCATCATCATCATTATACTTTTTTTAATTCCTATAATTATCCCTCAAAGCTTGGCATGTTCAACTCTAGATTAAATGTCATCTTGAGTTAATTAAAGAATTAGGGATACGAGAGAATCTATTCGTTCCCATGCCCTACAATTCCAACAAGCTCCTCAAGTCTATGATTTGTATTATACCTTTGTGATACTCTCCTTCATTAGAATGGTCCTTTTGAAGATTACTATGATGTTGAGCTATTTTTTCTCTATTATGTTTTCACTTGTTTGTCTCCCATTGAAGCTAGTTTTTGAGGCATATCTCTGGTCGGTGTCTATATATATATATATATATGTATATATATATATATATATGTATATATATATATATATATGTATATGTCATTGTTTAAAATTGCGCAATATGAGGCTCGCCTTGAGGCACGTTTCAACGCAATTCTAGTGGAAAACGCCTCGAGACTTACGCCTCTAGCTTTTTTATGAGGCTTGCGCCTCAACTTGATTGAGGTCTGCCTTGAGGCACGCCTCGCATCACTAGCGTGAGGCTTACACCTCACCCTATTTGTATACTTTTTTTTGGGTTAAAACTAACATAAATCACGTTTTTATGCACATTCGAGCACAACAACTTTCTCTCGATTGCCTCTACCTGCATCCCGTAGTCTTCGTCGTAGCCAACACCATCATAGTAGTCACTGACAATCACTTGAAAGCTGCACACAACCACCCTAAAAATTTTGGAGCATTAATCTCATATTTATGTTGATGAAAATATTTCTAAAAGATGAATATGATTGAAATAAATAAAAAAAACTTTGTGAGGCATTCGACTCTACCGAATGAGGCTGGGGATAGACAATTTGTTATGCAACAACTCAGATGAAGACCATCTCAGTGATGACAGTGCAAATAATTCCTAAGTTGTTGCCACTATTTTAGCTTTCATTAAGAATTAAATATAAACGAGTGAAGAATTGACCAAAAAAAATTTGGAGTTGAACTTGATGTTATATATCACTTTTATGCAATTTCTATATTTAATATTGTTTTGTTTTTATAATATTTGGATTTTAATTTTATTTCATGAATTTTATTACTTGTCACTTTAGATCTTGTGCAATTTTTTGTTTCATATGTATATCAATTTGTTAATTCATAATTCAATATGAAGTTAATATGTTATCATTTAACATATTATTTAGGTATTATATAAAAAATCACTTTTGACAATTATTATCACTTTATGCAATTTTTTGATTTCGAGGCTACGCTTCATGAATAAAAAATGCCTCAATACCCAATTACGCAATTTTAAACATTGATATATATATATATATATATATATATATGCATTTATGTCAAATTTTCTACTATTTGCTTTGGCGCTTTACAATAATGTCTTGTTACTATGGTCTCTAATTTACCTATTTGAGTTTGGTTTGCCCATGTTTTGCTTGTGAAGTTTGTTGATTTGATAAGGATGCATGTTGGTTGTGACCCTTGTGTATGCTAGTTTGCAAGAGATCACTTGGAAATACTATGATTAACCCATATTCTAGTCATAACACTTCCTCCACTATTGTAGTTTTCTTCATATCTTTTGAGAAAATTTCTTTATATCCCTGGGATATAAAAGTGTTGGTGAGCACGCAAGGTTAATTAAGAGAAGGGGAAAATAATAAACCTTCATAAAATCGTAAGGGATATGGAGTATCTAAAACAAACTAGAAGGGGGAAGACTCTTGACTTTAAATAAGGAGGGGGAAGGAATCTTATGATACCTATTATAGGAGGGGAGAGGGTTGATTGAACACTGAGGAAGAAGGCTAGATAGATTAGGGGATCAATTATATGAGCAGAGATAAATGATTTACATTCAAATAGTTTTTTATTAGATTTGACAATCATTATTATAAATTAACTCACAACAGAACGGTTTTTCGAAGGAATATAGCCAAATAACTGAATGGATTATTTACTAGCATTGTCTTTGATAATTTCTTGTAGAGGTGTGACTTTCTTGCAACCACTCTTGCCTTTTTTAAATTGATGTTTTTGGCTTTTAACATTTGCCTCATTTATATTTTGGGAGAATGGATGAATTAGGGGGTTTTTAGAGAAGTCCTTGTGCAATCACTAGAAAAGAACTTCTTGTTTTTAATGGTCTTTCTATTAAACATAGGTTTGTTTCCTTGGGAGATAGAGAAATCATCTCTGTGTTCTCGAATTAGTTGTGTTGTTGTTGTAGAATCAGTTTCCAAGGACCTAATAGTTTCAAATTAGTATGGTATTGGAATGCCAAGTTTTTTCGACCCTAATGCATGAGGTTGATGAAGAATGACTTTATGGAAACACGATAACTACTTTTTGCCCTTAGTCCATCCAAGGAGGATGATGGGATTTTTGCCCTTAGTCTAGCCAAGGAGGATGATGGGATGATACAAAGTTAACATAACTAGGAGAACATCCGATGACTTGGTTACTAAAGTCATGATCTTACAAACATAGGTGTTGAAAATGATGGAGATGTTCAATAAATAGACTCTAACAATGAATGAAGAACCATTTCAACATGGATAGATGACCACAAGTGAAATCTATTTATGAGAGCCAGAGGCTGTGAATCATTCCATGAAGAAAGATGTAAACCAAATGAAGAGGACAAGATTTTGTTACCTTCACTGAAGGAGGGATGGACTAGACCATTCAAGGTGGATGCTAGAATTGATATCCCCACTTATGATGGTTCTATTAATGCTATGAACTGATGCATGATTGAATCAACTCAAAACTTGCTTCAGTCTTGATCGATATTCTTCTCAAGAGAAGGGTTCATTTACCCATCTCAAGCACCCCTACTATGCTTTAACGGAGTGGAACACTCATCTACGTTAGAAGCACCAAATGTTTACACCATGTCATATGAGGAAGATCAACAGAACTAGAATGAATTACGCTAAAAGTAGATTTAGACCGTGCAAGAGTCACTACAAATCTAAAAAAAATCCTCATTATAGAAATACAATTGGAGGAGATGTCAGTGTTAATAAAGTTAATGTTATGGCTACATTACAACATTTCCAGCAAACTCCTTTTTTTGGTCAAAGATATTGGTTAGGCTAATGTTTTTGTCATTACCATTAAACTTAAAAAAAAAAAAAGTTATGGGAGAGAATTCTTACACACCCAAGTGGGAGGAGATTCAAATTTTGGTAGAATAGAAAATTTGGATAATGAAAAGGCGGCCGTCTACTATCTTCATGATTAATAATTCTCTATTATAATCATTGTAAAATTAATAATCACTGTTGATGGAATTATTAGAAACTTCATCTAGAGCTCATCATGGAGAAATTTAAGAAGGGGAATGAGAATGGGAAAGAAGAGAATGAGGATACTCTGGTTGATTTAACTCAAATATTAGAATTGGTAAATCATTTGGGTTTTTTCTTTATCACAATGTTGAAGTGGAAGACTTCGGAGTTTTTTCTTTATCACAATGTTGAAGTGGAAGACTAGACTCGTACCCTTATAACTCGTGTGTAAATAAATTGTTCACTTTGCACATCTTGGTCAATTAGAAGTGATCAACATCACCATCAACACATGGAGTTAGAAGAATTTAATATGCTTGAACCTAGAGCGATTATTCTTGGAGATGACTCATTACCCACAACCTTATCCACGTGGTTGGATTTATAAAGATTCATAAATCCAAATAGATAATGTCACATTCATTTTATCATCACTTGAGAGTACATCAGCGAGCTGATGTGTAGGGGTGTCGATTCAAGTTGGTGGCTGAGATTTGGGTCTATCCTAAAGCTGAACTGAACTAAATATGCTTGACCCAAATCCGACTTGTTTATCATATGATTCAAATGTTTGACTTGTATTTGTCTTAACTCAAATCCATCAAACCCAAATTGAACTATTTGACCCATTTATTATATAGGTTATGCTATATTTTTATATCAACATATTATGTTTAGTCTAAATAAAACCCCATTTAACTCAAACCTGAATAATAATTGGGTCAATTTGGGTCAAATCAAACTGAACTCGGCTTGAAATTTTTGGGATTAGACCGGGTCATTTATTGACACCGCTAAGGATGTGTTGAGGTTGTTCCTTTTGGTATTTTCCAAATCATCTTTAATAATCTATCTATATGGGTTTGAGATTTCATTTATTTTAAAAGGACACAACAATATTGATATCATGGATGTTATCAATTGTACCATCAACAAGAGTAAGGATTGCTGGCCCATGGCTATGGTGGTGACATGGCAAATCAATAATATTATAAATGCTTGCCAAAGTTTCAGCATGCTCTTCATCCGATTAGAAAAATAAAATGGCAATGCTAACTCTTTAGTTTGAGCAAAAGTAGAAGATGCTCGAACAAAAGGTTTAATGGAGAAGCTCTCACTCTTTCCTTTAGGTATCAAGGGCAGAGATGACAACAACTCGTGGAGGAGTATTGAACACTTTTACAAGACTCAAAAGGATTATGTAGGGGTGTCAATTCGGGTCAACTTGTCTGCCCTAACTAACTCAGAGCTAAACAGGTTGACCTGAGCTCGACTAGTTTAGCTATATAGGTCCACTTCTTGGACCCAAACCTGACCTGAGCTAAAACCGGGTCGGATCGACACGTCCCGCGAACCCGACAATTTCTTTTTTTTTTGGGAAATTTTTTAGAAATAAAAAAAATAAAAATATAAAAATTTTGTAAATTCTAAACATATAAAATTTAAATTTTATTAATTCTTTATATTTTAAATTACAAATTACAAAATCATTATAACTTTTTGAAATTAAAAATACAAAAGAAAAACATTACAATTTACAAAATACAACTAGTTAACTGCTTTGCTGAATGCATGACTTTGAATAATTGGCTAATTGCATGTATAATCATTCATTTGAACATCTCACCAATGAACGTGCAACAAAAAAATAAATAAAAGCGACATACTCAATGCGTTATGGTTCAGGGCCTCAGCTCTTATAGGCTAAGGATGAACCTGACAAAGAACCATCATCTGCAACAATTTCAAGAAACAAGCCCCCCAAGATTACAAATTGGGAAAATGGATTTATTAAACAATTTCAAGACCAACATATTACATGTCAAGAACATGTTAAACAACATGCGTGCAAGATAGAAAACAAGGAAAATTCCTAAAAATAAAAAATTTGAAACTCTGGAACATCTAAAACAGTAAAATCGAAAAAAACTATTCTCCAAAACCCAAACGCAGTTCAAGTTTCTACTTCACTTTCAAAACACTCAAACAACAATATCTAAAATATCAAAACCAAAATTATTCATGAGATTACTGATTACAGAATACAAGCCATAGGGGAAGGCGGGAAGCTTGACTACTTGGCTGTTGCTGGAGGAAATACCGAAATAGTAAGGAATCAGGAGTCAGGAGATCATGAGAAATGAGAAGTCGAGATCGAGAACGCTAGCGAGGCAGTGAGCTATGACTGTGGCCTGTGTGTGAAAGAGTGAAAGTGAAACCCTAAATTCCAAAATCCCTAAAATGAGAATGAGCTCAGAACTCAATCAGGAAAAGGTGCAAAGCTGCGGGGGTTAGATAATAAAATGCCCGTGGTCGTATACTCGTATTAATGTTGCTAACCACGGGCCGGGTTCGGGTCATCTTCGAGTTAACGGGTTCACTCGAATATGACCTGAATTATATACGGGTCCATAAATTAGGCCCGAACTCGACCCATTTCTTTAACGGGTTGACCCAAACCCGGATTTTTCGGGTCGAGTTCGGGTTGGGTTTTCATGTCGTTAGTTATTGACACCCTTAGGATTATCGCTATGTTGAACATCGAAGCATGAGATTCAACTTAGCTCTAATTCCCCTCTAGCCAACATTGGGTTGTATTGCAATTGGTGTTAGAGTGATGAGATTAAAAAGCAATTTGCAAGCTCATTTGTTCGAGTTATCAACTAAATAATTTTTCTGGTTTCCTAGTTATCATGATACCAACAACAACAATAACATCAAGCCTTTGTTCCACTACGTGGGGTCAGCTACATAAATCTTTTTTCTTCATTGTGTCCTGTTAAAAGTCAAATTCTCGTTTAAATCTAATAAATAAAGACTTTCAAATATTTTCTAACCAAGTTTTTTTTAGGTCTACCTCAACCTTTCTTAATATAAGTCAAATCTAATACCTCTATATTCCTAACCTGGTCATCGGAAGGCCGCCATTTAATGTGACCAAATCATCTAAGTTGACTCCCTCTAATCTTATCTTCCACTGGCGCTACTCCAACCTTTTCACGTATATGCTCATTTCATATCCTATCTCTAAAAGTAAAGCTACTCATCCACCTAAGCATATTCATCTATACAACACTTAACTTAGTATTATGCTTCTCTTTTAATGGCCAACATTCGACACCATAAAGTATTGCACGTCTCACCACCATCTTATAGAATTTTCCCTTAAGTTTGAGGGGGATTTTTCTATCACACAACAAGCCTGATGCATTCATCCACTTCAACCATCCAACTTGAATTCTACTGATAATATCCCCATCTATTTCATCATCACTCTGAACAATAGATCCAAGATATCTAAAACGTGTACTCTTATTAATGACTTGATTGCCCGAAGTCACAATCCCTTCACTAGGTCTATTACTACTAAATTTACACTCCATATATTTAGTTTTAGATTTGGTCAAGTGAAAACCTTTAGACTCTTAGCTTGACCTCCATAATTAAAGTTTACTTTCAACTCCTTCTCTAGTCTTATCAAC
Organism: Dendrobium nobile; assembly: GCA_022539455.1. Lineage (NCBI taxonomy): Eukaryota > Viridiplantae > Streptophyta > Magnoliopsida > Asparagales > Orchidaceae > Dendrobium > Dendrobium nobile. The sequence goes on from CM039729.1 coordinate 47,634,256, forward strand.
AAGAAAAATATCATCAGCAAAAAGCATACACTAAGGTACATCCTCTTGCAAATGTCTAGTGAGAACATCCATGACTAAAGCAAAAAGATATGAGCTTAAGGATGATCCTTGATGTAATCCAACTGAAATCTGAGAATACTTGGCCAAACCACCATGCGTTTGAACATAAGTAATAGCTCTTGCATACATATCTTTAATGATTTGAATATAAGTGTTATTAACTCCTTTCTTTTCAAGAACTCTCTATAGCACTTCTCTTGAAACTTTATCATGTGCTTTCTCTAAATTAATAAATATCATATGTAGATCCTCCTTATTCTCTATATTTCTCCATCAAACCTTTTAATAAAAGTATGATTTCCATAGTAGACCTACCCGACATGTATCCAAATTGATTTTGAGAAACATTAGTATCATGTCGCGACCTACGTTCTATAACTAGCTCCCATATTTTTAAAGTATGACACATTAACTTAATTCCTCTATAATTCGCACAATCTTATGCATCACCATTATTCTTAAAAATAAGAATTAACACACTCATTCTCCAATCATATGTCATTTTTTTAATCTTCTAAAACAGTATTAAAAAGTTTGCCAAGAAATCAAGAAATTTCTTCATCTCTTAAACATTTCCACACCTCTATTGGAATATCATCAGGTCCAACGGCTTTTCCACACTTCATTTTTTTTTCGCCTTTTTAACTTCGATTTTACTAATAAGCCGATAAAAATAGAAATTTTTATTTTCATTTAGGGTGCTAAGGTTACTAAAGTCAATCATATTTTTACATTCTTCATTAAAAAGTTTAACAAAATATCTCATTCACCTTTATTGAATAACATCTTCTAAGAAAAGTACTTTTAGATCTTTCTCCTTAATAGGGGTGTCAATATTTGACACGACCCAAAAACCCGACTCGAATCCAAAAATTCCAAGTTAGGGTCAACCCGGACCCGAAACGGGTCGGGTTCGGGTTCAACAGTTCGACCCGTTATAAAAATCGCGCCGGGTTCAGGTTGACCATTTGACCCAAAATTGACTCAAAAATGATCTTTTTTGACCCGAAAACCTGATTTTGTTCCGTTTTCGACCCATTTTGACCCAAAACATAGAGATTAACCCATTCTTTGACCCATAAACTAATAATGTTTTTACGATCCGGGTCATTTTGGTTGAGTCGGGTTGACCTGGGTTCGGGTCTGAAAAACTGACTCATTTGCAAAAACAGGTCGGGTTCGAATTGACTTGAATAGTGCCGAGTCAGTTTCGTGTTCGACCTGAACCCGACCTGTGACCCGAAATTGACACCATACTCCTTAATACATTTCACTTGAACTAAATCCTTACTACAATCTCTTTGTTTGACTAACTTATACATATATCTTTCTCACTCCTTGGTATCTAATCTATTATATAAATCATTAAAAGCTAAGATCTTTGCATTGCATATTGCTTTCTTAGATTCTTTATGTGCCTCTTTATATCTTTTCCAATCATCAGAATTTTTATATCTAAAATAAATTTTATAATAAAATTTCTTATTTTTTTATCTTTTCTTGCACATTTGGATTCCACCGCCAACTATTGTTTCTATAAGGAGCTTTTCACTTTGATACTCCAAACACATCTTTTGCAATATTCTTAATATCACAAGCTACTTTTTTCCACATAACATTAGACAAAATCTTAAGATCTAAAATCTTACTCTTAAAAAATGTTTTTGTTAATATTCGTTAAATGCCATCATCTAATCCTAGAATATCGTTTTATTTGTTTTTTTTTATTTGCTGCCCATTTATCTTGAAGTCCAAAACTAATAATCGATGTTGGGTATATAAATTTTCACTCGGAATAACTTTACAATCTTTGCAATCTAAATGATCTTATTTTCTTATAAGAAAATAATTAATCTGGGTTTTACTATATTCATTTATATAAGTTATGAGATGTTCATCTATTTTCTTAAAAAATATATTAACAATTAAAAAATCATAAGCTAAGAAAAATTTAATATGATCTTATCACCTTCATTTATCGTTCCAAACTCATGGTCACCATGAATGTTTTTAAAATCATATACTTCTCCACTAATATGTTCATTTAATTCTTCTCCAATAAAAACTCTTTATTTAAGAGGTATCTTTTGTATTAATCTTCTAAGTTATTCTAAAATTTTAATTTTAAACTCATATCCAAATTTATTTGATGAGCATAAGCACTTATAATATTAATAATCTTAGTATCAACAACAATCTTTAAAGCTATAATTCTATTTCAAATTCTATTAATTTTTATAACATTATCCTTCAAACTCTTATCTATAATCATACTTGCACCATTTTTAGTATGACTCCTATCCGAATATCATAATTTAAATCCTAAACTATCAATCTCCTTAGCTTTCTCTCTAACCCATTTAGTATCTTGAATGCATAGAATATTTATCTTTCTATGAATAATAATATCTATTAATTCCATTAATTTTCATGTAAAGGAATCTATATTATAAGTTCATATTCTATTTTTAGTTTCATGGGCAAGCTTTTTTACCCACATCCATCCTTGATATGGGAACCCTTGCCTATTTAATACTGCATCCGGGGGCATTGGTGCAGCGGCTCTTACACACTTGTCACTGTATTCAGGCCATACAACGCGTTGTTTCTAGGGGATGCCCTAACATTAACACAATTTTTTAAAGGATTCATGTCATGATTATTCAACAAGTTTTATTTTGGCTGTCGACTACCTAATGCTATCCTTCACTTTTCTCATCCAGGACTTGGGACTTGGCAACAGCGGTGTTATCATGATACTGAAAATGATAATTGGCTCATTTTCATAGACTACTAGGCTTCAAATAATATCATTGTAAGAATGTACACTACTTTTGTCTAGTTGATTTATTGGCCCATTTGATGCATCCAAATATTTTCACCAAATTGGATTTAAAACTTGTCTACCATCAAGTTCAATCCAGGAGTAAGACATGTAGAAGATTGTGTATGGGATGGGACATGGATTATATGAGTGGATAGTGATGGCATTTGATATCTATAATGCTATGATTCCCATGAATTATATTATGAGATCTTTCATGAAAAACTTTGTGATTAGTTACATTGTTGGCATCTTTATATATAGTTGAACATGGGAGAAGCACCACACCATGTCTGAAAAGTGTTCAACCTCTAAATAAATCAATTATACTTGAACCACTTGAAGTGTCGCTTTGGTAGAAAGGCCATACTTAGGGTCCAAAGTTGGCAAATTGGAGATTGAGATAGATCTAGACAAGGTGAAAACAATTAAGAAATGGCACATCCTACAAATGTGACAGTTGTTTGCCACTTCATGGAAGCTTGCCAATACGTGATGGGGTTTATGCTGAACTTCTCATCTCACCCTTCACTCATTTATAAAGGTCAACCAATTGTCTTAAGAAAACAAACATGAGGACATATTTCTTCTATTAAAAATAAGGGTAAGTGAACACCAATATTAGCCTTACCAAATCACTAATGTCTATTTAAGGTTGAAGACAATTCATTGGGTTACTATGATGCATCGATACTTCTCTTTAAAGAGGCGTGCAGTGCCCGACATGTATTCGACACGACACGCGTCTGACACTCCGATACGTGTCATACATGCAAAAAAGGTGTCCGATTAAAAAAAATATTATATACAAATTGGACTCGTGTGTCCGACACGCGTCTTAAATATTTTATAAAATTTTTGAAATATAAGTTCTTGTATTTAAATTTTTATTTATTTAAAATATAAAAAACTAAATTTCTTATTTTCTATCTACAATGCCAAATCTATCGTCTACATTCAATACCCCATTCATCGAATATTCTCATTTTCATTTCTCTTTGGCGGGTTGCGATTTTGGTTTCATAACAATGTCCGATGTCATCTCAACATCGACATCTAATGTTATTACAACATTGACGTTTCAAAGCAATCTCCACATCAAAGTTTAACACTGTCTTGACATTGATACACAACGCTAGCAATCTCTACAACCACAACTTGACAACTCGTCTTTATTGACATCTTTTTAACATTGACAAATAACACCCTCTCAACATCGATGGCAGATGCCCATTGCATAACATCGATGCCCGACTCTCAACAATATTGTCTTCTCCTCTCTTGATGCCTGATACACGACATCGAAGTCCTACGCTTGACATCCTAATATTAATCATTTTAAGCACAAATTTTAGTTAAATGAATTATCATTTCTAAATTATTTTTAATATTATATTTATTCAATTTTTATACACCACTTTTTAGAATATAAAAATTATAATACCGCGTCTACCCGTGTTTGTGTCCTACATTTTCAATAATTTACGTGTTCCGTGTCCGTGTTGTTTTGTATCCGTATTGCTATGTCCGTGTTCGTGGCCTTGTTCGTGTTTGTGCATCATAGTTGGGTTATAAAATTGGCTCAACTATAATACAAGGACTTTGGCTTCGTTTGGGATAACTTTCATACTGCTTTCTACAATAGCTTTCTAGTATAAAAAAATATTGAATGTAGCAAAAAATAGTGGTCAATAGCTATCCCAAACGAAGCCTTAATGTGGCATACTACTCCAGTATGCTACAAGGTGCTCAAAATAATTATCCAAATTGTGATAAGTGGTTATTGACACTTCATTGAGATGTGAATCATTGACGATAATATCTATCAGGGAATGAAATTGTCGTTCACATCAACCAAAGACCACTTTAGTGCCTTCTGACTCTATCAAAGCTTTAAGCCATACACATGAAATGGATGGTTTACCGACAATGATTCAACTTGATCATCAGTACCATAAGTGAGCGCTGAACAACATTGTGGGCATGTATTCTTGCATGCTATTTCTTTCAATAATCATGCTATTTCAACCATGCCAATATGAGTAGTGCATCGACTAATATAGGCCGAATGATGACTTAAATGACGCCATTGAAAGAGCTTAGAATGAGGGTTTCATCTTCAAGGAAGGAATATTTTACAATGAGACTCTATTTGTGTTTTGAAAGGTGGTGAAAAAAATTGAAGTGGTACGAGAAGTACACACCTCCAATGTGGCTGGACACTTTGTTTTCATCATGCAACATTTTGTTTGCTGGCCACGGAACATGCTTCACATCAAAACCATCTAATTGGATGCAATCACTTTATACACTATTGTAGGTCTCAAGTCAATGATGGGACAACTTTATATGCCATTGCTGGCCTTGAGTCGGACCCAACAATGAATTTTTACTCCATGAATTTTTGGGGAGGTTTGCTCACAACCCACACAGATCAAAACTATGTTTTTTGTGTGGTTGCAAAGTTCTCAATACTGATCATCCTTATGACTTAACAAAGAAAACATCACAAACCTCCTTTTTTGGCATGTATTTGGACTTATGAAAATAATTAACTTTGGTTCAGATTCTCAATATCCAAAGATATGGGATGAAAGCCTACATTATTTATGCATTCAACTATTTAATGCACAATTCCACCAACTGAGGTCCATGTAAGATATGTTTAGGATACATACCTCAATGTCCATTTGATGTCAAATCTACTATTGACGAAACACCATTAGCTAAGAAAAATGATAAAGGTTATGAAAGGATCAATGATTCCTAGGATTGAAGGGTTCATGAGACATGATCAACACCTAGTAGGAAGAAGATATAAAGGAGACCACATATGGATTCACATCAACGAGTATCCCAAAGAAGGCCACAAGCTCAAGCCAATATGGTATGTGTTGTTCAAAATAATCATGTGGATTGGTGAAAATGCATACCAGTTGGAGCTATATGCCTATATGTTTATTTACTTGGCGCTAATGTGGAGAACCTCAATTATTTAAATCTACCATGGTAGGTGATGAGCTGAGAAATCCGACCACTCTTAATGACTTGGTGATAAGATGAGAGAATGAGTTGGTGTAAGACAAACTATTGGAGGCGAATACTGCTACAACTTGCCAAGGCACTAAGGTGCTTTATCGTACAGGCAAGAAGGAACTACAAGCTTCTAACACTAAGTGGTGCAACTTGGACTTAGGAGCAGCTTTTTTTTCCTTGCCTATTACTAGATTAATCCTCGGTCTACATACATAATGTGCTGGTGTTGTCTTTCCTCATACAATCACTACAGCAAAAGAACATTTTGCTATGTAGTGGTATTTCTATTTTTAATGAAGTTAATGAATTTATGTTTTCTCAGAAGATAGAAATTTATGTTTTATCATAAGATAGAGAAATTTTTCTAAGAAGGGACTACTCGCCAAGTCACTAAGATGCTTTATTGTATGGGCAAGAAGAGAATACTAGCCTCTTCAAAGTCCTAGAATTGCTTATGTTCTTGTTGGTGGATCTCTTTCTAGGAACCTCAAGTAGTTTCAGATAAGAATTAACCACAGTTATACTTTCATTCATTCACACATAATGATAAAACATGCCTAAGAACTTTTTATATGGTAGCGGATCCTTTTATTTAATAACAATAACATTAAGAGGACTTAAAAGGGCCATCATGCCCATGCCCTTGTTAAATGAAATAAACATGCCATAACTTAAAATAACATAATATATAAATTAAACATTATAATAATTTGCTCTCACATTGATCACTTCAAAGAAGAGTCGGTCAGACTCATATTGAAAAGTTTAGCTGAAGTCTCACTTCAAGTTTTTCTATCACTAAAAATTTTCTTGTTATTTGCATCATAATATGACCTTCGAACTAAAAACTCTTCGTAGTTAGTTCATTACTATAGGATAGCTTCCTTCAAATCTTTTTGTTTATTTGTTGCATTAGTTCTGCATGACAGTTTATTGTTTCACAATTATTATAGTTCTCTTGGCACTCATTTGTATATTATTGAATTTTGCATTTATGATTAACTGATTATTATTATTATTATTTTTTAAAATAGTAATCAGATCAGTAATCTTCATTTGCAGATATATAGAAATGCTACATTAGCATATGTTGCTTCATCCTTGAGATTGGGGGATCAATCATTTTTCTTTGAGGACAGGTTCTACTTGCATTGCTTGGTTCTATCGATTCCTATTTTATTGATCTTTTTTTTTGTCTATTTTTAATGTACTTTTTATGAAATTGTGTAGAATATTATTGTCAGTTTTCGTTTGGTTATTTATAGGCCTACGAGTGTCGATGCTCTATTCCTTGGACATGCCCTTTTTGTGCTACATGTTTTGCCTGTAAGTTCTATATTTACGATTCCAATGCATTGATGAAGACTATGTTTGGAAATCATTTTTTAATTGATCCTTTTACATAGTCTGACGCAGTTAAGCTTCAATAATCTATGCTAGCATTGCTATTTATTGGTCTTACTAGTGTATTTTTAGGTGTGAATCAAGGGCCTTCTGGTGTCATCCGAGTTGAAATCTCATTTTAAAATCAGTTATTTTATCTATTCTTTTTTAATTTGGATTGAAAACGAGATCATACAATTCTAGATTTTATGGTGACGTCAATAAATTTGTAAGCATTGGTGTGGAAAAGCAGTCATTCACCTATCTGGATAATTATATTCCTTGCAAGTTCTAGCATTTGCAATGTTCCCAGTTATTCTATTATGCGTGACCCTTGTTATGGATGCACCACACATGCATATTTACTGAAAAAAAAAAAAAAAACTAGTTTGAGGAATTTAATGAATAAAAACCAAAATATTGTCTACCCTTAAAATATTGGACTTTCAATAAGCTTGGTTGACCCATTAGAAACATGATCCCTTTAGTAACGAGGATGTTTAAAACATAACCTTAAAGCATCCGGGTTTCATTCTTACCCATTATAAAAAATGAGAAAGCCAGCGTTTAAACCACACCTTACTCCGCCTCATCTACCCATCAAAATTTGGGCTTCTATGTACACGGGATGAGTTGAAGGAAGATTATAGGTTTATTATTGCAATGAAACAAGAGGAACATAGCGGAAAATGGAGGGGACAGACAAGTAGATGTAAGGAAGAGCAGTAAAGAAGTGGGAGATGAGTAGAAGTGGCAGGAAGATGAGTTTTATCTGTAGGAAGAGAAGTGCGGGAGGAAGAAAGAGATATCGGGGAAGGAGAATATTTATTTGAAAGACTAAAGAGAAGGGGAGAGTAAAATGCGGAGAGAAAGAGGAAGAGATGGTAGGAGGAAGACAAGAGAGAGGAAAGAGGACAAATTGGGATCGAAGTCTTAATGATGAAGGAATAAAAAGAGATGGCAGAAAGAGCTAGGTGGATTTTCTTTTGGCATTCACATGGAAGTTTTCATGAATAGTAATAATCTTGCAACATTGGGTAATTCTGCGTACGACTCTCATCTAGACCATCCATTGGTGGAAAGTCGTATGTATTGAGCAGCTCTTTCTTTAAAAGGAAAGTTTTTCATGCACATTAATTTAGCCAGTTTATAAATCTGTATATCAAAATGATGGTTTGAGGTTTTATTCCATCTATAAGAGGTTTGTCAATACGTTACCAAGCATCAATGGAATACACAACTCTTATGTATTTGTCTTGCCTATAGCAACTTTCGTGTTTATTATATTGGTGGCTTCTCAACTTAATGTCTGTTAAGATACCTGAAATTTAAAATGAAATGCCTGGAGTAACTTTAAATGCATAGTAATGAAAGTACTTGTTTGTCACAATTCTTTTTATTATTTCTAATTCTTCTACATATGATTGATTCAATTTCTGATAAAAAGTTTAATAATGAGCAAAGAACCAATTTTTTTATTGAAAATTGTAATTGGCTCTCAGAAAATTATAAAGCAAACAATTTCAATGAAATCTTACAAAAACTAAGGTAAAGAATACAATTTGGCACAAGTATAAAATTCCAAAATGAATCAGAATATGGGTTGATAGAACCGTACTTAGCTTCAGAAAATTTAGTATCAAACTCTTCAATTAGTAAAGAAAAATATTAAGCTAATTTTGTGAGTTTAAGTGATTATTTGGCTGGGCACAAGGTGGTAAAGAGGTGAAAAAGAATTTTAACAAAATGAACTTTCTTGTGTTGGTGCAAGCTTTAACTATTGTCTTCATCTTCTACCTTTTTTTCCATGCCTTATGTTAGTTTCTTCATGAATTTTCTGTAAGTTAATACAATCAAAATTTTCATTCATTATTTTGCAAGGAAACTTCATGTAATATCAACTGTCTGACCTACCATACTCATTTGGATATGTCATTGTCATACAGCTTTGATTTTTGTTTTGCACAACAACAACATTAAGCCTTTGTCCCACTATGTGGGGTCGGCTACATGAATCCTTTTCCGCCATTATGTCCTGTTAAAGTCAAATTCTCATGTAAATCTAATAAAAAAAGATCATTTCTAATATTTTCTATCAAGTGTTTTTAAATCTAATACATGATTTTGTTTTGCACAGTCAAGATTTATTTAATGAAAAGGTTCCTTTTATAAATGACTTAGTTTTTGTGAAAGATTCAATATTATTTCTCTTGAATACTTGATATATTTCCCCTTTTTGTTTCCTTAAATGTAAAATTCTCTTTTTATGTAGAGGAAGATTTAAAAAAACTTTTATAACCTATGCCTCCGAACTCGTTTGGTTTTGAGGCTCTAGGAAAAATATTTAAAATCTTTTTTGTTTTTTTTTTCACTTGATCAATCAAAACTAATGCCTCAATTGATTTAGACATGGTTTTTGAATTTTAACATTTCGAAATCCATTGAGGCTAGGTTGTGTTGCATATGTTTACAGAATTTATTTGAATCTATCCTCTGGCTTTTTGAAATATTTTGTTTGGGCTTTTAGTAGAAATTTTTTAGGTTATGAGATTTGGGACCTAAAAAAATCAGACTTTAACCCAAAAAGTAATAAAAATCAAAATAAAGCTTAAAAATCCTGAACTTTTTTTTTTATAACCCTAAGAACTATAGCACCCATTTCTATCTCATGTCCCGAAAATGCTCGCAGAAGCACAGTGCTAGAACTTGCATGGCCTCATGTCACGAGTCACAACCCTCATCGGTTCTCCTTATTCACAGAATTGCTGCCGACAGTCCATTTCTTTCAATTCTGCCTGTTATTCATCGCTATTTTCAGGCTCCGTTCTTTGCCCTTCCAATCAACAACGGACTTGCAATAAGCTTTCCCTGCCCCGCAATACACATATAAATATGGTTTTGATACTCATGACTAAGAGTGATTGTTCTATACGTTTTTTGTTAGAGTTTTTTATTTGAAGTATTTATATTTAATTACTTCATTTTTTTTTTGATCTTCTACAAGTCCTTGTAAACTACAATGATGAAAGTTAGTGCTAAGACAAAAGATATTTCTTGGAAGTATAAGTATTAGGTCGAGTTGGACATAGAGAAGGTGAAGAGAGGCTACATGCATATCAGATATAAAATTTGCAACAAAATTATCACAAGGGATGTTTAAAGACTAAAGGATCATCATGAGAATAGTTGATATTGATAGGTGTCTTGTCATGAGCTTTATCTATGGTGCCATATGCAAGGAAAAAGAATAAATAACAAGGAAATTAGGTGGAGAACAATCAGCTTATAAAGCAATATGGGAATTTATTGCTAACAAATAGGACAATAGACTACAGCATGATTTGTAATCAGTTGGTTATTTGAATTCTCTATTTCATTTTGATGGTAGCTTTTTTGAATGCTCGAAAGTTAAAATTAATTTGTATAAATGTATGTAGAGAATGGTAAGCTTGTTAGAAAATTTTGAGAAGGCTGATACGCAACTTGAATTCGTCACAAAAAGGAAATGTTTGGCATGAGAGTGGCCTAATTATCATGCAAAACACATACACCTTGTGAGATGTCTCTCAACTTTATTTAATATTAAACTTATGATTAAGTTAATTAAGTATGTACTTAACATTATTCTAATTTTATTTTTCCTAACTTGTGATTTAGAGTGTTGGTGGATGCACTTTGGACAAGAAACACTAGAATTAAAAGCATTTGAAGTTAGAGTCTTAAGTCTAACATGTTTATCTTTCGCATGTGAACAAAATTATAGCATATTAAACCAAGTGCATAGAAAGAGAAGAAATTGCTTAGTTTTTCTTAGGGTGAGCAAATTGGTTGATGTCATATATAATAAGAAATTAAAAGATAAACACATCTAATTAACTTCACACAAAGATGATGAATTTTTGATGATTCGCTTTCAAGTGATGAATGTGTGGTTTATCAAAATGAGGAAAAGAAATGAAGAAAGTGTTGTAAGACCGGTTGATAGTGAGGATATTGATATTCATATTATTAATGTAATATAAGTTGATGGAAGTTTGTAAAGAATTCATGTCATGATTTGGTTTATGTTAAGAGAGGTAGAGGTAGACCTAAAAAAGACTTGGTTAAAAAGTATTAGAAATGACATTTTTTTATTAGATGTAAATGAGAATTTGACTCTTAATATGACACAATGGAGAAAAAAGATTTATGTAGATGAGCCCACGTAGTGGGATAAAGACTTGATGTTGTTGTTGAAAGTTGTTGTTGAAAAGTTTGTAAAGATCTACCAAACACAAACAAGATCATAGATCAAATATCTTGAAAGTTTAGTAATGTATATTCATTATAAAATATGTAATAAATTGTTATTTAATATTTTTTATTATAAGTACGATTATTATGATAATCTTATTGCATGATAGTAGAAAGTAATGATATAGAATGGGAAATATGATGAATGGGATGAATCATATGATAGTGATGTGAAGAGCGATAGAACTAATGGATATTATGATGATTTTTTAGATGATCTTACTAATGTCAATGTTGGTGTTTAGGGGCATAAAAAATTTGATTTAGGGCTTTAACATACCTTATTTAAAACATAAGTTACATATTTTATGTTTTTTGAACTCATAATTTCTATTCATTTTTGTGAACTTTTACTTATTAATGATTCTTTTAGGAAAAAAAAAATCTTTTATGAATTAAAGTTATGCTTTTTGTGAACTAAGTGGATTTTCTGATTTTTAATAATTATAGGGCATTATCTTTTTTTTAATTTTGAAGCCTATACCTCAATTCGATTTGAAACTTATGTTTTGATTCAATTGACACAATAGCCTCAAATCTCGATATAGTTTTCTTGAATCCTATGATGTATAGACACCAATATGGCGATGTTGACCTCTAATGTAATTAAAAAAAGGAGATAAAAAAATATATATGCAAAATCATTACATACCTACTAAGATTGAAAGCCCATTCCGAATCCTGCCGAAAATCCTGTAAATGGCGCCGAAATGTCATCTCGAGCGCACGATAGCGCCTCGATTTAGGAATTTTTATTGGGTCAGGTTACCTGACGTAGCTCTACATTCGGTATGCGCTAATCAAACGCCACGTAGCTTGCTCATTTCCGCGGACCTGGCCCGGCGAATATTGGGTTTATGGCACGTGCGATTTTTGAATTTAGCGGCCCGACCAGCGGACCCGAAAAATTCCCAGCGGACCCGAAAATTATGTATATTTTTCAAATAAAGAGCAGTGGCTTTCACTTCAATCATCATTTGCATAGACGAAGCTTTGTTTTCGGCATCTGTTCATCTTCTTCCAACTTCCAAACTCCAAGCATTTGCATTTCATTTACTTCAGAGAAAAAGCCACAGGTGAGTTCGATTTTTGGTAAAACAAATAAATTTTATCTTTTTAAATGTTTAGGGTTAGGGTTTACGGAGAAAGTCCTATAACTGCAGAAATTTTAATCTTTCGTGAAAAAGTAATCTTAGAATCGAGGTCGGTATTACTCGGTACAGATTAGTATTGCTCGGTACTGCTCGGTACCGAGCAATTTTGGCAGTTATAAACACTCGGTACTGCTCGGTATTGGCGGTTAAAAGTGGTATAAGCTTAGATAAAAACATAAAAATGTTTTTGTTGGTTATAAAATATATTATTGATTTAGTACCGAGTGAAATCATTTCAAAATGTTTGATATGAATCAGTATAAGCTCAGTTATATTGCTCGGTACTGTTCGCTATAATTATCGATATAATAACGCTATTGATCGGTATTGATTGGTTTTGCTCGGTACTGTTCGCTATAAACCTAATGTAGAGACCATTACCTAGCAGTTTTGAAATTGTACCGAGAATATTTGTCGGCATAAACAAGATTATTACTCGGTATAAGTACTTTACTCACTTATCCTTGAATTGTTTCAGGCAATTAACGATAAATATCCATTTATCTTCACTTATTAAAGATCGCCCAGGGTAATCTAATGCTTGAGGTGCAGGAAGCAATTCTATTTTTTTGAGTCATCAACCTTATAAACGATCATAGAAACATCATGGCCCGCGGTTGATTCAGCCATAGAAGCAGGAGCAGGTTCAGTTGCAGGTTCATGTGCAGGAGCAGGTGCAGGAGCTGGTGCAGGAGCAGGAGCAAGTTCAGGTGCAGGAGCTGGTGTAGGAGCAGGAGCAAGTTCAGGTGCAGGTGCAGGAGCATGACTTGGAATTAACTCACTCATCTTCTCTTTGGATGCCAATTTTTTGTTTCTTTTTTTTTGTCTTCTTGTCACCGGTTGTAAAAGATGTAGATACAAGTTTCCTCTTTCTATCATTTCTCAGCCGAACTTTTCTTGCAATGCCGGTTTGTAAGGATGGATCAAATTCCCCATCCTCACTCAGCCTGACATCCTTATACACTATTTTCTCAGATTCAGTTGTAGATGAAGTAGATTCAGCAGATATTTCATTCATGTCAGTTTTAAAAGAAGGGAACTGATCTTATAAGAACTTCTCTATAAAACCGTCTTTTTTTATTCTCATCTTTCAAATCAAAAACAGCTTGTTCCAAGACCAATACACGCCTTTCAAGTAAACTATTTGTTGCTTCCACCGATGCAAGCTTCTTCTTCATTAAATTGTGCTTGCTAAAAAGCTTGTATATCGCTTGATTTAAGATCTCTAGGTTTGTTTATTCTGTTATTGTACTTGATTCAGACGGAGTACAAGTTGAATCAGGAGCTGTGGTTGATGGTATTTCATGGATGCTTGGAATCCTTATTGGACTAGCCGGAGTAGGCGCAGTTGAATCAGGGTTTGTTGGGCTTGCCACCCTGATTGGACTAGCTGGAGTAGGTGGAGATGAATCATATTTAGGTGGGCTTGCCACCCGTATTGGACTTGGCACCCTTATTGGACTAGCTAGAGTTGGTGGAGAATCAGGTCCACTTGGGCTTGGCACCCTAATTGGACTTGACACCCTGATTGGACTGGCTGGAGTAGGCGGAGATAGACTGGACGACTTAGATGAAATCTTTGAAGGACTGTGAAATAAATTCTTCTCATCATCTATTATTCCTTGGAAATGACTGAGAATCTGTGTAAAATATAATATTTAATTTAATTTAAACATTTAAACATATAATTTAATCAAACATTTAAATGAAAATATGTAGTGATGCTACCTCATGATCCTCAAGGTTTGTAAATATACCATTCGTGTCTTTCCCACTGTACATAAAATTACCATCCCATCGAGTAAAACGTGGGCGTGATAGTTCATCCTCTACGGCGTGAATGATTGTATGTTTAAAAAACCAAATTTGCAAAAAAATAAGACAATTTAAATTTCTTATAGAATTTCAAAAATATAAAATATCAATACTATGGTTGAACAAAATAACAAATGATTATACTCACAATTACAATCATGACAAAACCATTGACATAGCCCAGTGCGCATTCTTTTGATTGTTTAGTAGCAACTGTATTGAATTCATTAACCAGGAAACCCCTAACTGATTATGGCCAGTTGTATGTATTGAACCTATCAACATTTTCAACAACTTGCAGGATAGATGATGGTATACAGAAGTTTGCCATTGGATAAAAAATGTTGGATAATAAGTAAAGGACGAATTCTTTCACTAGATCATCCATTGGAGTTGAATTATCCATTTTCTCAATGTCATGGCGAATGTCATTAAATGTTTTGCCACTGGATCTAGCACTGCCAATGTCAAATATAATACTTCTATTCGACATGCCTATAATTAGAGCAACCTCATTAGATGTGAAATCTAGCCTATGTCCGTTAATAATAAAACTTTCTGTCTTTAAACCTCACTTCGATAGCAGCATATATATAAGTGGAACATTCTGAGGCATAAGAGGAACCATCAAGAACTGGCTAATTTGCAGCTGTCGCAGTATTTCAACAAAAGGATCTCCAAATCTCCGAACACGTTGATTACAAACTTCTCTAAAAGTTGAAGTTCGGCATCTGAAATGAATCTTTGGAATATATCCATGCATTACAGATACAGAGTATTAAAGACAATCGGTTTCGAGTATTAAATAATACATACAAAATATAATCGGTACCGATCATAAAAGAGGAAATAAGTCAATCGATACCGAGTTTATACCGACTTTTAACCGCCAATACTGAGTAGTATTGAGTGTTTATAACTGACAAAATCGCTCGGTACCGAGCATATAACATGAATTGGACGATTAAAGTTATCTTATATCGAGTTATTGATCATAATACTGAGGAGTATCTAGCAGTATCGAGTAGTACTGAGCTTTACCGATCAACATACCTAAGCTTATACGAACTAATGGTTATAAATACCGAGCAGTTCCGAGCAATATAACTAAGCTTATACCGATTCATATCAAATATTTTGAAATGATTTCACTCGGTACTGAATCAATAATATATTTTATAACCAACAAAAATATTTTTTATGTTTTTATCTAAGCTTATACCGACTTTTAACCGCTAATACCGAGCAGTACCGAGTGTTTATAACTGCCAAAATTGCTCGATATCGAACAGTACCGAGCAATACTAATTTGTACCAAGTAATAGCGACCTCGATTCTAAGATTGTTTTTTCACGAAAGATTAAAATTTTGGCAGCTATAGGACTTTCTCCGTAAACCCTAATCCTAAACATTTTAAAAGATAAAATTTATTTGTTTTACCAAAAATCGAACTCACCTGAGGCATTTTTTCTCCGAAGTAAATGAAACGCAATTGCTTGGAGTTTGTAACTTGGAAGAAGATGAACAGTTGTCGGAAACAGAGCTTCGATTATGCAAATGATGACCATGGTTTAAAATTGTGCAATAAAAGGTGCACCTTATCGTAATGTGGTCCCTTTAAGCCTCAAAGCCTACGCAATAAGTTAAGGTTTTGAGGCTTACGCCTCAAGTTTAATAAGGCGCGGCGCTCCTCGCCTCACATTTTGAGGCGACGCCTCTAATAAAATTAACATGAATTTTTTTTTTCAATTCCTACCCCTAATTGCGCCTAGTGAGATGTCGATGTGGCATCAACCATTAAACACTGGTAAAGGTCGAATGTCAGATGCTGCGTTACGGTTTTTAAGTTCCAGCAAACGTTCCAACTTCCAAGCATTCGATCCGGAGCAATTCCAAGCATTCCCTCAATTCCTTCTCAGATGTCGTCACCCAGCAAGAAAAAGATAATTTGCTGTCATGATTTCTGTTAAGTTCTGCGTATTTTATGGTTATGTTATGCGTAAGTGTTCAAGGTTTTGAAGTTTTTTGTTTTTTATGCTTACGCTATGCGTATGCTGTGCTTCTCGAAACTTTTTAAATGTTTATTTGATACTTTGATTATCGGATTTTCTTTGTATTTAGGGTTTATGAATTTATGTTGAAATTTGAAACATAAATCCTAACTAAATTTCAAGCACCGAGTACTCTATACGTATGTTGTACGTACTCTACATGTATGTTGTGCGTACTATATGCGTATACTGTGCGTGATAATTGCTTATGCTGTGCGTATATAGTGCGTGCGTACTTTATGCGTGCGTATAATTTGCTGCCATATTTTCTGAAATATGAATTCTTGTGCGTATGTTGTGAGTACTCTGTGTATGTTGTGCATGATCGTTGCTCGTGTTGTGTGTATTTTATGCTTATATTGTGCGTTTTTTGTGCGTATCTTATTTGCTTATTCTATATATTTTTATTTTTTAAAAATTTTAGATATATGTTTGTCAAATTACTTATCAATGCTATGTTTCAACTTTTCGATCAATCTGTGATAACTTTGCTTCGCAAATTTCTCCTAAAGTTGTGGACACATTGAAACGGTTGAAGATCATACAGTTTTTGCAATTTTCTAGGTTTGAGCAAAATGTCCCTCTTATTCATGATTTGATATCAAGGTGGAACATTTCAAATTAATGCTTTGTTCTAAAAGGTGACTCCATTCCTTTCACTGCTGATGAAGTGGCCCTACTTACTGGTTTGTCAAATAAAAGAGAAGAAATATCCTGGCTTTCCTTAGCACATACTTCAGTTATACCATCAGAAATTAAGGCAGACATGCTGGAGTTGAACAAGCAATCCCTCCCGAGACTATGTTAAGAACGTTTATCATGTATTTATGTTCAAATTAACAACTTCAAAACTCCTTGGTTGCTTCAAAAAATAGCAAATAATCCAGATGATTTTTTGTCAATAAACTGGGTTAGTTCAATTAGGGAATTTTTAGTTGAAGAGTTTAATAAGGTCTCATCCAAGATTTCAAATAAAAAGCCAGGAGGTTACATTAATTGTTTTGTACCTTTGTTAATTGTGAGTGCTAAGTGCTAACTGTTAAATTCATTCAAAATTTTATTGGCTCAATGTGAGTGCTAAAATTTTCTTTCATTTTATGCAGATTTGATTCCTTGAGCATACTTCTTTTCATGCTCCTATGTATGCTGACAAAAGATCCCGTTTTCTACGATGGGCCGATGATATTGTATATACTACAGAGGTGGTCACTAACTTATTTGCTAATATAAGGAAAAATCAAATTTATAATGTCCTCCAAGCAGTTTCCCAGGATGAAATGGATATGATTAATGTCAAGAAATATTCATCAAACAGCCCTCCATCCCCTGATTCCCCTCATGAAATATCCACCCATCAAAACAACCCCCCCAATCTCTCCATCATACCCCACCTCAGCAAGACCCTCACCAATCTCCTCAGTAAGACCCCCACCAAGTTTTTCTGCTGAAGCACTTGAATATCTACAAAAAAGAATAATCAAATCCTGCCAAGAAACATGCACAAATTTTTTTTTTTGAATTTGAAAATAGGCTGAGCAGAAAGTTTGAAGACCTAACTGAAAGAGTTGAAGTTATTGAGGTCAAGCTCAATAATTACATTGATCAGAGCAAAATATTTCCTCAGAAAAGATCTGTTAGCTACTCTTCATCTTACAATAAGAAACATAAATTAGATATCACTCCTCACAGCCAAAATGAGCGAATCCCCCAAAATGAGCCAATCCCATCCAGAAATGAGCCAATACCACAAAATGAGCCAATTCCAACAGAAATGCAACTTATTCCATATACAAATCCAAATGAACCAATCCTAGTAGATGACATTCATATAAATCATGTAATTCCTGTTTATGCAACTGAAATAGAAAATTACGAAGGTCTTCTGAGAAGAAAAAATTTATTCACGAATGTTTGAAGAAGTACAATCGAAGGTAAAAAAAATTACAACTTATTTTTTGTTTGAATATTTTTATACGTATAGTATGCGTGAGTTATGCGTATGATATGCGTTACTTATACGTATGATATGCTTATTATACGCGTATGTTATGCGTATTTTATGCTTATTGTATTATATGCTTATGGTATGCTTATTATACGCGTATTTATGATACGCGTATTATATACATATGGTATGCTTATGTTATGTGTATTATATGCGTAATATATGCGTATGATACGCGTATTGTATGCTTATGAAATACGTATTTAATATTTTTTTTTGCAGGGACGATAATATCTTGTTTGTTAGTAACCTTCTTATTTCCAGAGTTGAAATTGACGAGTTATTAAGCGACAATTATTTAGGCAATGAATATGTAGATTTTTTTGCCCTTTTGTTAGATGAGAAGTGCAACGTTATGTCTGACAAGTACCATAAATTTCTATACATCTCTCCAGTCTATTGGGTTAGTAACTTAATATTCAATTAATCAGTTTAATTATTGAATTAGTAACTTAGTATCCATTTCTTAGTTCTTACATAATTACATACTTACATTTACTACTTGCACTTGTAAAATAACAAAGGAAGGGATATAAATTGATCATATAACCGAGCTTTATATTTCTTCAAACAATATTTTATTACAGCCAATCATTGAATCCTCGCACATTACCCTGCTGATTGGTTTGCTGAAAGAACAAAAGTGAAAATTTTATGACTCGTTGTCCCACCGCATCAAAGAGCATAGGCTTGTTGTTTTAAAAATCGTAAGTGTTAGATGAACATGAACTTTTCAATTTTTAAAAAAATTACAGAATTAATCATTGCTCTACGTTTTTTTCAGCTTAAAGCCCTATACTTTGACAGGAAAGGAGCTTTTAATAGTGATATCAGAAAATGGAAGCTTTCTAGCATTAAAAGTGCACCAAAACAGGAGAACTCTATAGATTGCGGAATGTATGTCTGTAAAGTGTAAGTTTTGAAGGCAACACTGATTGGACTGATAGTACAAATTGGTAAGAAGACATGCCAATGTTTAGGGCAGAATTTGCATATGAAATATTTTGTAAAATATTGGAAAAATGACAGTTTTCATTATGTATAAATATTTATCATTCTGTGTATAAATATTTCTATGTATAAATATTTCTGTGTATAAATGTTTAAACAGTTTGTGTATAAATGTTTATTATCATTATGTGTATAAATATTTATTTCTGAAAAATATATTTTTCAATTGTATGTATAAATATTATTTACATTGATTTGATTAAAAAATAACTTATTAAATGATAATACGAATAAATTACGCATATCGTACGTATTGTGTAGGCATATTGTACGCATATAATACGCATATCGTAAGCAGATAATATGCATAGAATACACATAAATTATGCATTATAAATGGTTTTGAAACGTTTTTAAATATTACGCATAACGCACGCACAAAAGACGCACATAGTATGCATACATTACCCAATAAATTTTATTTATCAAATTATATTAAATGATTTTAAGAATACGCATGATGCACCACAAAATAAGCATATCGAACGCACATAGTACGCAGTAAATTTTTTTTATTAAATTATATTAAATATTTTAATTAATATTTATTTTTGTTTTTAAGTTACATTAAAATGATGATGAATATGTTTAACATGTTGAACTTAAACTTTTTATTACAAATTAGACGCAATGTGATTTTTATGATTTTATTTTCTAGTCTTGAATATGATATTTGAACAAGTACAAAGGGTTTATGGCTTTTGGTGGATTGTATTTAAGGAAGAGAAATAAGAAATATGATGTTTGAAAGATTTTATGTTTGATATTTGCGTTTAAAAATTAGTGTTTGAATTTCTTATTTGTTTTAAATAAAGAAATAATTTTAAAAATATTTTTTAAACTTTGTAAATATTGTGCATAACGAACGCACAAAAGACGCATTAAATACGCAGAATACACGCACATACGATGCATAGAGTACGTATAAAACACGCACACATTCTATTAAATATTTTGGGTTACTTACATTTAGTATGGACTGAGGGGCCGTGGCATGAATAATAATTTTCGTTAGCTTTAGACTGACGGGTGGCAGATATTTTTGGGAGGGTTGGTTGAATTTTTATGAGCCATTATTTACAATTTATTGCTTATTATTGTTCAACATTAAAATTTCCACTATATAATACGAGAACGCTAGCCTTATGGTAACGCATGATTTTTTCAAACAGAAGTAATGCAGGCTTGACAGAAGGTTTGATTTTTTACTTTGGAGCTTAGTCTAAGGTTGCTGTTAGATTTTTATTCTTTTGAGGTAATCCTTAGCCTCAAATGAATCCTAAGTCTCAAATAAATCACAATATACCAATAGCCTTAGACTTCGCTCTTAACTCTTAAGTAAAAAATCTTATATTATGTTAAGCCTGCATTACCTTCTATTAAGCCTGTATTACAGCTGCTACAGGAATTATGATTGATGTATTGTCCAATATAAATCATCTTTGACAACCAAGCCTTCCATTCATTACTGCGATACTTATCCTCCTCCCATGTACATAAATCTAGTCAGGAGCGAGATATTTATGTTTACAAGTTATTGGCATCAGGAACATGGGAGGGTAAGTATCGTAGTAATAAATGGAAAGATACGCAGTGTTCTGTTTTATCGACGGCTTGACATTATATAATACCGAACACATCCAGCATGCATATTAAACCCTACACAAAATACGTATATATTACGCACAGAGTACGCATGATGTGTGCATTGTATGTCCATATATTACGCACAGAGTACGCTTAGATTACACACAATATAATATTGGACACATCCAGTACTCATACTATAACCAGAAAATTATATGTTTTATTAAATATTAATACAAAATCATACATTAAATTATAGCTGCACCAACTGCTAATTTACAAATACTTTAGAAGAAGTTTTACAAAATACGCATGGAATACGCATATAATACGTCGTACATACGCAGTATATACGTCTTAAATACGCATTACATACGCAGTATATATGCATAAAATACGCACAACATAAAACTAAACACATCTAGAATTTATCGACGGCTCGACATTATATAATACTTAACACATCCAGTACGTTGTTAACCTCTGTATAATACCCACAGTAAATAAAATTGAAATCATACCGTGGCTCTATCAGGATCCCCGAAATCCCGCTACCTACCTCGTATCGGTCGAAGACATCCGCGAATCCTGCTGAATCGGCGCCGCTAGCATCGCTTCTCCGCGATTCCTGCAGAAGTTCCGTTGAATCGTACCATCTTCGCGTCGTTAAATAGGAGTCGAAGCCTCCTCTGCTCAGTACTACTTCCCCACTCGATCGCAAATCACACTCGACTCCAAGCCACAGTCGAATCCCCATTCGCTACTCTGCCTGCTCTCCGACCCGACGCCAGAAGCCTCAATCCCGCCGCCTCCATCCCGACGCCCTTGCTCCTCCCGATCCAGAGCAGAGAGAGAGAGAGAGGGAGATAGAGAGAGTTCCTCTTACCTGAAGCCGACGTCTAGCCGAAGCCGCCTCTCGACACTCCGATCCCGACCCCGCTCCTACGACTTTTCCTTCCTGTTGAATCGGGAGTTACGACATTTTAAATCGGAAGCAACAACAGGAGCGGCCGGCTGTGAAGGTAACTTTTTCCCTTCAACCCGCTCTTATTCAGCCAAATCCTGTAATTCAGCCAAGCCAGAGAGAATAGAGAGGGAGAGATTAGTTTTTTTTTAATTATATTAATTAATTTATATTAGTTATAATTAATCTAATAATTATTTTCTTAATTATAATTAATTAATAATTATACTAATTATAATTAATTATAATTAAATATTATTAATTATTATTAATTATGTTTAACCCCTAATTATCATTAATTATTATTAATTATAATTAGACCTAACTAATTATAATTAATTATAATTAATAGGTTAATTATAATAGTTAAGCATTATTAATTTTGATTAATTATTTAATTATTTATTTAATTATAATTATTATAATTAGATAACATTAATTGTAATTAAATATAATTAATGGATTATTCATAATTAAATGATTAATTATCATTAATTACAAAAAAGCTACTCTCTCATCCCTCGATCATCGGGCCGACACCGACATTCCTCGCGAAGGTATGAAGTTTTAAACTCAGATTGTCGCGTCGTTGTTCGCAGCGGATCGGAAAACCGCCTATACACGCCTTTATTGCGCGTGGTGGGAAGGGACCCCGGTCCGACGCCTACGACGAGGCGAGCAATCGCCTAAACTCTACCTCGAAGTTCGTGGCGCACCGGAAAACCGCCTATACATGCCTTTATTGCGCGTGGTGGGAAGGGACCCCGGTGCGGCACCTACGGCGAGGCGGAGTCACTTATAAGTACCCCCGGGCGGGGGGAAAGCAAACTGTGCATCTTTAAACCGCCGCCATCGAAGCCCGCGAAGGTACGAACTCTCTAAACTCAGATTTCTCGCATCGTTGTTTGTAGCAGACCGGAAAAACTCCTATACACGCCTTTATTGCGTGTGGTAGGATGGGACGCCGGTCTGATGCTTACGACGAAGCGAGCAATCGCCTAAACTCTACCTCGGTGTTCGTGGTGCACCGGAAAACTGCCTATACACGCCTTTATTGCGCGTGGTGGGAAGGGACCCCTGTGCGGCACCTACGGCGAGGCGGGGTCACTTATAAGTACCCCCGGGCGGGGGGAAAGCAAATTGTGTCATTTAAACAGGTACCGTCAGAGCCCCATACACGCCTTTATTGCGCGTGGTGGGAAGAAATATCACGGCCGCGGTGCCCTCGCAAGAGGACACCTACCATACACGCCTTTATTGCGCGTGGTGGGAAAGGCCCAGTTTTCTCGTAGTTTTCCCCTAAACGGGGGAGACGCCGGGAGGCTGCCGAAATTTCGGGTGAAGACGGACCGTACTTGGACTTGATTTGCACATCAAATGAACAAAAATGGGACTCGTACCTGGACCTGATTGAACTCAAAAGAACAAAGATGTGGACTCAAATGAACTGTGGACCAGAACCAAAACTCAAAATGATTTCTAAAGACCAAATTCAAATAGAATAAGAATCAAAATTGGAACCCAAATTTGAATAATTTGAACATTCAATTGAACTCAAAGGACTGCATGGGACATAGCACTTTGAACTCAAACTGGATTTGGTTCGCACATCAAATATGATTCAAGCATTTAGACTCAAGCAAGAAACTTGAGTTGGACTTCAGAAGGATTTTAACACCGGGACTTAGATCAAGCATAGTGGATGTGAATCTGGATTTGAACCATAATTAGATAATCAAATTTAATGAATGCATGATTACCTGAATATCAATCATTAAGTTTGATTATGCAGGCAGATGTCAATGAATGAATGAAGGTCATTCATTAAGATCCCAAATATAAGTGAAATGTTAGTTCACTCACGAGCAACCATGCCTGTAGATTGAGAAGGCAGCATTAATACTTGATAGTAGAAGATCTGTCCTTGCAAGCAAGTACAATCGCCAAGATGGTACTGGTGCAGATGACTCTCCTACGGGCATCTTTAAAAGACAGTATCAAATATGACCCGTCTCTACAAAATACAATCAGCAGACCACCCGAGATTGGTGAAAGGGTGGATTCGATGCAGAAATAATGGATCTTCTACAAAATACTTCCAGGAGGTCGTCGTAGAAGACATGTATCCCCTACGAATAAAGAGGTCAATGAATGAATGAAGGTCATTCATTAAAATCCCAAATATGAGTGAATTGTTGGTTCACTCACATCGATATTCGTTCCCACAAGCTTTCAATGAATTGTTGGTGCACTCACAAACAACGATATAAGCTTTCAATAATATCACAAAGGTCATTATATTCGTTCCCACAGTCAGTAGCCCTTCAATTGCAGCCGGGTTCATCGCCTTCTTACAAGTAGAACTGTAATACACGACAAGTACAAATACCTCCTACGATGATTCCTACGAGGTCAAACAAGTACAATCAAGCCCACCTGAGATTGGTGAAAGGTGGTTTCAATGCAAAAGCAAAGGTTCTCCTACGAATACTCTTAGGAGCCCGTAGCTGATACAACGGTCCCCCGCAAATGACTACAAGCCACTTGTGGATAACAACAGTGAAAACCTCGTAAGCATAGCGAACCACTGTGGGCACAAGTGTAGATATCACCTACGACAATGGTGATCAAGATCTCCTCGATCCTGTATTCAAGAAGGGAAACAACTCTAGCCTCCACAAATATCAAAAATCGCAAGTCCACTATACTAAAGATCTTGAAAGGAGATCTTTCCAAAGCAGGGCAGCAAACTTCAAAGTCAAGAAGAACCCTACCCCCGGTGAATGAGAAAAGGGGGAGTCGATATCAAGACAACAATGCAACGCCACCGGATCTGCAACATTCGTACAAGCAGACAGAAGGCGTCTATTCCAAGAATACCCCCGCACGTGCACTATAAATTGTATACACATAGGTACACTAAAAGGGGTAAAAATAATTATAAAACCCGCATGGGCCCCGGCGAGCGTGTTATTGGTACACACGTGACGTCTAGGGATGCTGCGCGGGTTGACAAGTGAATTCAGGATCGAACCTGATCCTCCTATACGGGTTAATAGGAGTCGACAAGGTTCGAACCAATAAATAAATATGTGGCCGTGGCGACCAGAATATTTATTTTAATACAATCATATTAGGCCTTCAATGCCTAGAATCAAAAGAATTCACTTTCAAGGGTACAAAGCCTACGAAACCCGATCCTCTGTCGACAGCCCGACAGAGTGACAAGGTTCAGTCCATAAAGAGAAATGACCCCGAACACCCCGATGATGGCCGTGTTGAATGCAGATCTCAACCGGAGGGGTTCCCAAATAATTTCCAATGCCGTTCAAAATATCCAAAAATCCCAGAAAATTCTCAAAAATCCCAAATTCCAGAAAACTACATAAAAATCTCAAAAACCCAAAATCTCAAAAATATTCAAAATTCCAAAAATATTTAAAATTGAAATAAATCCATCAACCCGCTTAAAGCAAAATCCATCCACCCTCCGCAACAGTTTGCCGAGGTGGACAATCAAAATTTACTTCAGCTCACATAGAGCCAAATGTCTAGTCGAAAATATTACTAGGATCCATTCTCAAACAATCTCTTGCCAGTAAGGACGTGGTACGTGTCCTCTAACCGGCAGTTTCGCCGCCAAATGGCACTGCAGGTAAACGGTTATGACCCGGGGCCCTCTGAACCGAGTGGTTTTGCCGCCAAATGGCTCCACGGATACCGGTTATGGCCAGAGCCAATACGTTCCTTAATGGCGTTAAATCCTTGAGATATGAATCAATAGGATATGATTGATAGGGCACAAAGCCCTCTGTAAGTTAAGGTGGATTCAAATTTGTCCCCTTAGACAAACATCCAAC
Organism: Dendrobium nobile; assembly: GCA_022539455.1. NCBI lineage: Eukaryota > Viridiplantae > Streptophyta > Magnoliopsida > Asparagales > Orchidaceae > Dendrobium > Dendrobium nobile. The sequence continues at coordinate 47,660,299 of CM039729.1, forward strand.
TCCGGTCTACAAGGTCCCCTTGGACGAAGCAACCCATGGCTGCTGACAAGGATCCTTCTGTCAGGTTGGGTCGACTACCTCCTCTGACTAAGTAGACCAGGGACCACGATGGCCCGGGACGACGGAACCATGGGATCTTGATCGGGCCCATCATCCATTCCCCCACCATCCGCTTTAAGTACAAGATGGTGAAATTTCCTATTTTAAATATCAAAATCATCCAAATATCCAATCTTCCAAATTCCCAAATTCAAACCCGATTTTCAAATCCAATTTATACCAATACCCAAACCCATTGCTGCTACTATATGCCAGATAACACGTATTCTCTACGTATCTGATTGATGACTAGCCTTAATCGAAAGTTCTCTCTCGTGATCGGGAGGGGTAATTAACTATAGGGGCTTGCGCCTATAGGAAACCAGAACTCAGATCATAAAGTCCTCACAAAATGAGGGCGAAATCTCTGGGTAGTGTCTTATCTACAAACCCATCTGCCTTCCAAAATTTACCCCGGAACTTATTCAGTTAAAACTCCCTCGCCGAATAAGAAAAGCGAGCGGAGGCCGGGGCCGAATTTTCGGAGCCCACAGATTTCTGGCGACTCCGCTGGGGATTGGTTTCTCTTTCCATCTTTGACTAGTCGTCTCAGTGCTATAGTAGTAGCTATATCAAACTGTACTCAAGATCTTGAGTCTTTCAAAATGATCCTTTAACAATTCAAAATTTTGAATTTCCTAAAAATGATCATTCAGCGAATTCATGTGCATTTAGCAGTTTTTAAATTTATATTATTTTAATTGCTCGCTAATGATATTTGCTTTTATTTTTGTGTTCTGTGCAAGTCTCTGCATTCTGAAAGTGCGGGGTGATGTATCAGATTCTGATTACTAACCCTTGCCTTTCATTTATGCAGATGGATCTACAGAACACGCCGATGACCGTCCAACTGGGACGAGGAGCCAGGATCCAACTGGCTAATGCTGTTATAGAGACCGGGAATGCTGGAGCTACCATCCAGTTTGGTAGTGTTGATTTTCCAGCTGTTGTCGCAAGAGCTTCCGGAGCTCCTACTCGTCGTGCGCATCTGCCAGCGCCGCGACTTACTGCCGGAGATCCTCCCAGGAGGATTTCTGTATTTGAAAGGCTATCCCAGCCTGAAATTCCAACCACCAGAAGAGTTGTGAATGGTAAAAAAATTTCTGTGGTGACTGCCAACACCACTACCCTGCCAACTAGAATGTCTGCACTTGGAAGGTACGATGCTGAAGCCTCCTCATCTGGAGGAAGGCCTACAAGGAGGCAGAGAAGAAAGATGAATGCTGAAATTCGAGCTCAGCAGCAACATCTCCCTGTTCACCCTTCAAATATGCCAGCCCAAGAGCCTGAAGCTAATGTTCCTACCAGGAACAAATTTTCTGATCTAAAATGGGTGAAAAGGAACAGCTCTACTGGAGAGCTAAAGAAATCCTTCTGGGACCAAAGATCTGAAATCCCAGCTCCTCCAAAGAGAAAAGAACCTGAAACTCTCTCAGCCCGGGTCTATCGGGTCCTGAAGACTGTGAAGGATAAAGGTCTGAAGAAGAAGTTTCAACGACCTTTAGTGATCGAAACTAGAAGAACCCCGCCAAGGGAGCGTCTATCCTTTGCTGCAGAGAAAAGAGAAAGACAATATATTTCACGCGGTGAACATCGGGGTGCGACACCTGAACCCTATGTTCAGCGATCCACTGCTGAAAGGTCCCGGTGGAAAGGAAAACAAGTCTGGAGGCCAATGCCTCGGAGAAATGAAAAAGACAGAAGAGAAAGAGGAACTGATCTGGGCGTAACATCTGGTGAGGCTTCCCGGAGATCCGCCCCCATCTACAAACAACGTCAGAAGTGGGCCCCAAAAAGGACCCATAATGATATTCCTCCAGACGGTAGACACCTTGGAAAATCCTCCAGGGGATCCCGTCGCCTTCCATCCCCTCCAAAAGAAGAAACCAACTTTGACCGCAGTCCGCTGGTTGAAGAAGTCCCCGTGCCTAACCAAGAGCCGGAAATCCAGTGGCGGCGCCGGTCGGAGATCCGAGTACTAGAAGATGAAGGAAATATGCAAGGGGAACACAACATCGAAGAAGATGAATTCCTTGAAGAGGATGAAAATATACAAGAATACCTTCAAGGGGACGAAAATATTGAAGAATTTATGGATGGAAACTTAGAAGAAGAATTGAAAGAAATAAATGACACATTGGACATGGAGGTGGTCTACATGGTGAGACACGCCAATACTAATGATGAAACCTACTATGATGACGATGAAGGTAATGACGAGCAACAACCGCCAATTAGGCGAGTTTATCAACGTCGTCGTGAAGCTGGGTCCACCACTGGTAGAGGTGGTCATTCACAAGCTGAAGAAGAAAGAGAAGAAGCCGAGGAGAATCCCTTCGCTGACGAGAATGTCACACTTGCAGAAATGCAAAGACATATGAGGCGACAAATGAGAGCCAAAGACAGAGAAATCTCTCAGTTGAATGAGAAGATGACTGAGATGATGACTCAAATGGGGGCAATGATGCAGATGATGCAGAGAACTGCCGCTGTTGGCGCCATGCCCAATCCTCCTCCGGATCCTCCAAATTTTCAAATGCCTCAAGCCTCGGGAGTACGAGATAATCCTGAAGGTGGTCGCGAAACTCATAATGTCACCCGTCAGCCCACTCCGCAGAATATTGCAAGTACTTCCGAGCCCGTGACTGCTGCACAGTTGGAAGGAATAATAACAGAAAGAATCAGGGCTATTATAGCTGTTGACCAAGCAGAAAAGTTGGTGGGCAAGGGTCGTCCGTATCCTGCTGAATACGACCAAGTACCATACCCGAAAGGGTATTCGGTCCCAAAGTTCAACACTTTCAACGGTAATAACAACCCCAGGCAGCACCTGGCACAGTTTAAAGCCACCTGTGGGAATACAGGAGGAAATGACGCCCTACTCTTCCGACAATTCGTTAGTAGTTTGACAGCAACTGCTTTCGAATGGTACGCTGAACTGCCAAATGATTCTGTGAAAACCTTCGCAGAATTAGAATCTATGTTCGTGAAGAGGTTTGCTAGTGCAACAGAGAAGATCACGATCGCTGACCTCGCTCTTGATAAGAGAAAAAGAGAAGAATCAGTGACCAAATACATCACTCGCTGGCGAAATCTAAGTATGAAATGTGAGCAGCAGTTAGAAGAGGAACACGCAGTACAGTTGTTAATGGGCAACATTGATGACTAGATGCAACCCTTCCTGTGCATGGCTACGATAAACACATTTCAAGACTTGCTCGACAGAGTGGCCAAATTTGAAAAATTGAATTTGTCCAGATCAGAAAATCACTCTGATAAGCTCAAAAAGGCTAAAGCCCCGGGTGCTAGAAGGGGTGAGGCCGACTCTACGTTCTTCTCTAGAGCTGATAGAGAAAAGCAGCTAATTTACAACGTAGACAAAGACAAACAGCCGATGCAATATCAAGAAAGGCCTAAGCAAGTCTACAACCCCAACCCCCAACCGAAGCTGATATTAGGGGGAAATGATAAGCCACGAACTTATCAAGGTGGTGTAGAACGCCCGAGACAAACAACAGGAACTGGTGATAGAACGTTCCAATCCCTTAAAGATAAAATGAATAAAGATTATTCATTCAAAAGGGAGAGTGTTGCCAAATTATTTCGACAAGTGTCGAGATCGGGTTTAGAACTGCCTGAATGCAAGAGGCCCGAAGAGTCGAAGCACACTAGTGATCCAAATTATTGCCCATACCATCGGGTACTCAGCCATCCTATTGAAGATTGCTACATCTTCAAGGATTGGCTTGAAAGAAAATATCAAAAAGGGGAGATAACATTATCCGACAATGTGTTGTCTCATCCTAAGAAGGAATCAGCTCGGGTAGTCACGTCCTCTTCCGTACCTCTGGTTGAAGAAAGAAGAAAAGAGAAGAAGCCAGTTCAAGAAGAACAGTGGGAGACTGCGGTCTCCAAGAAGACTGCGAAAATGTTAAAACAGCTTGAAGGAGTTCCAGGTGTAAAGTGGAAGTCTCCTGTTGAGCCTATGATAAGTTTGAAGGCATTGCCGGTGGTACGACCTTCTACTTCAAAACAGTTCTCCAACCAAGTTGGTTCTTCAAAGACTGGAAAGAAGAAATCATCCAAGAAGAAGACCAAATTGAAGAAGCCCAAGGAGAAGATGACCGCAACTCAGAGGGTTATCGACAGTTTGAATGAATACTACCAGACTGTGAGGCGACCTATCAAGCTTGCTGACTTCATGACGGAGCTTAAAATTGATGAAGCTGAAGAAGATGATGAGAATTCTCTTCCCAAAGAAGTATGTCGGGTCATCTCAGTGGCGCCGAGTACCTCGATAAAAGAGGAACACACAGAAGTACCCTCTGAATCCTGTATGATGGTTTTGCCAATGGATTACAGTTCGGAGGAGGATTTGTATTTTCCAGAGGGAGACGAATCAGATCCTAGCATAGCATCTCGGATGGGACATGTAAACCTGGGTAGTGATTCTGGATCAACAAATGAGTCCCTAGATGCAACGATGGCTGACTCTGAAGAAAATGTACAGTCAAATGACTCTGAACCGGAGGAGATTACTCAAGTGCAGTTAAGAAGCGGCAAAATACTGCCGCCTCCACCGAAGAAAGGGGTCTCCAATAAAGATAAGGAGAAAGATAATCATCAATGACGATATTATCCCTGAAGATACCAAGAAGAAGAACACTTCAGTCAATGGGATAGATTATAATATCTTATCCCATCTAAGAAAAATTCCAGCACAGCTCAGCATATACGATGCCTTAGTGATGTCTAAAGACCTTCGGGAGACTCTGATTCAGGCTCTAAAAGATCCCGAAAGATATGAGGCGTATTTTGCTGAACGCAATTTGACTGAGGTTCTGCAAGCTCGAAATGAGTCATTCATTACTTTCTCCGAAGAGGACATGATGCTCGGAACTGCAGACCATAATCGTCCTCTGTATGTTACTGCAGAGAGCGATAAACTGATTATCAGTCGAATCCTAATTGATCCTGGGTCCTCCGTAAATCTGATAAGCTTGAAAGCACTGAGATCTCTCTGCCTTGATGTGGAGCACCTCGGGCCAGATAAGTTGATGGTGCATGGTTTCAATGAAAAAGGGCAGAAAACCCTCGGGTCATTCATGCTTCCTCTTGTATTTGGAGAGCTTCATACAGAAGCTAAATTTCATGTGATTGATGCGGATACTTCGTTCAAGGCGTTGCTAGGTCGTCCCTGGTTGCATGAGTATGGCATTGTCCCGTCAACATTACACCAGTGTATGAAATATCTCAAAGATGGAGAAGAATTCAGGATCTCTGGTGATATTCAGCCTTTTACAGTTCATGAAGCAACAGTTTATGAAGATGCACGATATTTCATGCCAAAGAAGCAAAAATCTTTGAGCTCCCTCGAAGCTAGAGCATCAAACTCAAAGACTGTAAAGCGACCTGAACGAGAAAGTGAGAAGAAGCAGGTGGGGAGAAAGAAGGCAATGCCGACTCTTCCCAAAGCACCGACCATTCCAAAAGAAAAGAAACATGTACCTCATCTTGGAAGTGACACAGATGAAGACGATGTTATTCCTGCCAAATCTCGAAAAGTATGTCAATCCACGGACGAATGGAGTAGGCAAGTCGAATATTCAAGTGATGATTATGACTACGACTCCATCTACATGAACACGGTGCAGAATGTGTTCTCTAGAAGAATTGATAGCCTATCAATTTCTGATAGCGTACTTGTAGTCACACGTGTTCCTTTGCAACACTTCAAGGAAATCATCCCGCGCGAGATGCATAAAGTTGAAGAACTAGCTACCCTATATCTTCCTCCTCTTAAAAATGGGACTGTGCCAGGGAATGTACTATATTCTACGGGAATCCATGAAGAAGAGAATCATGACTGGGATTGCATGTTCATCGACTCCGATGAATTATTCCCTACGAGGCTACCCAGGTTCAATACCAAGAATATTCAAAGAATGCTACGAAAGCAAGTCAATATTCCGACCACCAAGCGACAACTTCGTACAAGCCTAGGCCTTTGGTATGGAAGGAATCCGTGTCCATTACGGCAGAAGGATACAGATGCATATAAAGATATCGGATTCATCAAGAGAAAATTTCTCCGGAAAGAGACTTGTCGGGCAATCACATGCACGGAAATCGAATCCGAGGAAGATGGTGCTGAAGAAATATACGAAGCTGATGATTATGATGAACAGCCCTTGGAAGCCGAGCCTGCACCAGAAGAGCTTGAAGATGGCGGACAGGCAGCTACCATGGATGAACTAAAAGAAGTCAACTTGGGGACCGAAGAAGATCCTCGCCCAACCTTCATTAGTTCTCTCCTACCCGAAGAACAAATAGAAGAAATAAAAGAACTTCTCTGTGAATTCAGGGACTGCTTTGCCTGGACATATGCTGAGATGCCCGGCTTATCCCCTGACGTAGCAGTTCACAGATTAGCAATCAAAACCGGAGATAGCGCCCGTCAAGCAAGCTCCAAGGAGAATGAGATTGGAGATTGAAGAACAGGTGATTGCTGAAACAAAGAAGCTTATAGATGCAGGCTTTATTCGTGAAGAAAAGTACGCCGATTGGATCGCAAATATCGTCCCAGTGAAGAAGAAGAACGGGCAGATTCGTATCTGCATCGACTTTCGGGACCTCAACAAGGCGTGCCCAAAAGACGATTTTCCACTCCCTGTATCCGAACTCCTGGTGGACAATACGTCCAACTACGACATGTTCTTCTTTATGGATGGATCGTCAGGATACAATCAAATCAAGATGGCACCCGAAGATGAAAAGCATACATTATTTAGGACGCCCATCGGAATTTTCTGCTACACAGTCATGCCCTTTGGCTTGAAGAACGCTGGTGCCACCTACCAGCGGGCAATGACTCATATATTTGATGATTTGATACATCAGAAGGTCGAGTGTTATGTAGATGACCTTGTCGTCAAAAGTCTTGGCCGAAAAGATCACTTAAAAGATCTCAGGATTGTATTTGAGAGAATAAAAAAATTCGATCTGAAGATGAATCCTCTCAAGTGTGCATTCGGGGTCTCCTCCGGTAAATTCCTGGGTTATGTTGTTCGTCATCGAGGCATAGAGATCGACCCCAACAAAATTAAGGCAATCACGGAGATGCCACCACCAAGAAACCTTCGACAGCTTCGCTCGCTGCAAGGACAACTGGCTTTCATTCGGAGATTCATATCAAATCTATCGGGTAGGTGCCAGCCATTTTCAAAGCTAATGAAGAAAGATGTTCGTTTTAAATGGGACGGAGAATGCCAGGAAGCGTTTGATAGCATCAAGAGATATCTGCTGAATCCGCCCATTCTAGCAGCGCCAATTCCGGGGAAGCCTCTTATACTGTATACAGCTGCACTAGAAGAGTCCCTCGGAGCACTATTGGCCCAGAATAATGAAGAAGGAAAAGAAAATGCACTCTACTACATCAGTCGAAGGTTGATTGGAGCAGAAAGCCGTTATTCTACTATTGAAAAGCATTGCCTGGCGCTGATTTTTGCAGTTCAGAAACTCCGCCACTATATGTTATCCCACAAAATCACACTGATATCAAAGATCGATCCGCTGAAGTTCTTGATGACAAGACCAGCGTTGACAGGTCGTCTGGCCAGGTGGGCAGTATTGTTATTACAATTTGAAATTACGTACATGCCACAAAAGGCGGTGAAAGGACAGGCCTTGGCAGATTTCCTTGCCGCTCATCCGATCCCGGCCGATTCTCCACTCAACGATGATTTGCCTGATGAGCAGATAATGCAGGTTGAGGAGAATGAAAGGCTACCATTCTGGGAAATGTACTTCGACGGGGCATCGTCCATTAGACCTGTCCGACCTCCAAATATTGCAAGAGCCCGAGCCGGTATCGGTCTTGTTCTCATACCACCTGAAGGAGGCATAATGAGGTTCTCATTCAGTCTGACTGAACCTCGGACCAACAACGAAGCTGAGTACGAAGCTCTAATAGTAGGGCTGGAGATTGCAATTGACGTCAAAATTCAAAATCTTCAAATTTTCGGCGACTCTCAACTTGTGATAAATCAAGTCTTGGGCATCTACAAGATTTCCAAGGTTGAGTTGGCTCATTACCACCGGCGAACCATTGAGCTCCTGAAGCAGGTGCCGAATGTTAAAATAGTTCAAATTCCTCGAGGACAGAATGCCAAAGCAGACTGTTTGGCCAAATTGGCCAAGGAAATGGCAAATTCCAATGAGGAGAAGCCTATATTCATCGGAGTTTACAACCGTAGGGTCTTGGAACCCGCTTTATTACAATTCCCGATGGTAGAAGAAGTATCAAATTCAAGTCAGCAGGATGAAACTCCAGTTGACCCTAAACTTCTCCATCAAATCATTATGGAAAATTATCCGGAAGGATATCATACAGCCAAGAGACATAAAGCTAGTCAAGCTTCAGAATCGTGGTGGCATTGTTTAGATATTGAAGTCGAAAATGATTGGAGACAGCCATTCATTGACTACTTCAAGGAAAACAAATTCCCGACAGAAAAGTCTATGGCCGCACAAATTCGAAAAAGGGCGTTGCGATACGCATTTGTCAACGACACGTTGTACAGACGAGCATTTGATCAAATGTGGCTAAGATGCCTAGGGACCAAGAAAGCTGATAAAGTGGTGACAGAAGTCCACGAAGGGCTTTGTGGAGCACATCAGTCAGGTCCCAAGATGCCCGCTAAAATTAAAAGAATGGGTTACTATTGGCCGACCATGGTTAGAGATTGTATTGACCACGCTAAGAGGTGCCACGAGTGTCAAATCCACGGTGATGTTATACATCAACCGCCAAATCCACTGCACCCAACAATAGCATCCTGGCCATTCGAGTGTTGGGGTACTGATATTATTGGGCCAATAGATCCGCCGTCATCAGCAGGACACCGCTTTATACTTGCAGCAACAGACTATTTTTCCAAGTGGGCGGAAGCGGCTCCATTCAGAGAGGTCACATCGGAGCATGTGATCAATTTCTTTACCCACAATGTCGTCTACAGATTTGGTGTGCCACGCCGCATAATCTCAGACAACGGTACAGCTTTCAAAAGTACAAAAATCTATAAGTTCGTTGATCGGCACAAAATCGATTGGCGGTACTCGTCAATATACAATCCAAGAGCAAATGGATTGGCGGAAGCCTTCAACAAGACGCTGGTAAAATTGTTGAAGAAGATTCTCACCAAGAATAAAAGAGAGTGGCATACAAAAATGGCAGAAGCGTTGTGGGCGTATCGTACAACCTACAAGACGCCAACCAAAGCCACTCCTTACTCTCTAGTATTCGGTGCGGAAGCTGTACTACCATTAGAGATTGAGCTACCATCACTCCGGGTAGCAGTCCAGAACGATCTCACTCAAGAGCAAAATGCCCGCCTCAGAATGGAAGAGCTCGATGCACTTGATGAACTTAGGTTACAAGCTCAACAAAATCTAGAAATCTACCGAGGAAGAATGGCAAAGTCTTTTGATCGAATGGTGCGTCCTCGATCATTTCAAGAAGGGGAATTGGTCCTGGTGCTGAGAAGACCAATCATTCCACACCGAAAAATCGGTGGCAAATTCGTATCCAATTGGGAAGGCCCTTTCGTCATTGAGAAGGTGTACCAAGGAGGAGCATATCAGTTGATCGATCTGAACGGTCAGAGACCTATGCCACCTATCAACGGCCGATATTTAAAGAAATATCACGCATGAAAATTCCATAACTAATGTATTTTGTGATGATCAAAGTTTTATATGCATATCTATCAGTGCATATTTACATTTATATTTTGAAATTATCTTGTATAGCAAGAACGCATTTCAAAATCCCCCCATCAGACTGGGGGCATTTTAAATATTTATTTGGGTCGACATCGCGCTGCGTGCCGAAATCCCCAAATAAATATTTAAAATCTCAAAGATACAAAAGCCTATCCAAAATGTCCCTGCGAGACAGGGGGCATTTTAAATATTCATTTGGGTTGACATCGTGCTATACGCCGAGATCCCCAAATGAATATTTAAAATCTTATATTCCAAATCTATTCAATTCTAGAGTGTCCCTGTGAGACAGGGGGCATTTTAAATATTTATTCGGGTTGACATCGCGCCGCATGCCGAGATCCCCGAATAAATATTTAAAATTATCAATCCAAATGTTATTTTGTGCTAAAGAATACAAATATTTGTTTTCCAAATTATATGCAGGTGATCTTTCAAATGTTAGAGACACCGTCTTCTCCAACAAACCAAGACTCAAAGGTCAAGAAAGTGACTTTTGTGGCTACACACTCCTACAAAATTGAGCCGGAAAAGCTTGAAGTCTTTCAACAGCCTGAAGCTTAAGGTTCGAATGGGTGTAAAAGGTCGGATCCAACACGCCCAAATATGGCCGGATCGCTGGCAGCTCCGTCTACTCAACAAGCCATAAGAACGGCCGAAGTAGCGGAACCCCCACTTCGTCAACCCGTCAGTAGGGACTGTAGGAAGCACGAAGGCAAATTTGACTCAACAAGTTCAAGTGATCGTAGTCTACAAAATTCTCCAAAATGACTGGAGAATTAAGGTTCCAGTGGGAAGCTGAGTCCCGAGCCACTACCAAATATTCGTATGCTCCAAAATCCAAAACCACGAAGGATGACTCCAAATCTGTCAACTTCAGCAAAATCAGCATTGGGAAGCGCAATTCCTATAGCTCGAGTCTGAAGTCTGAATGGGTGTAAGAGGTCGAATCCAACAAGCCCAAATATGGCCGGATCGCTGGCAGCTCCATCTACTCAACAAGCCATAAGAAAGGCCGTAGTAGAGGAACCCCCATCTCAGCAACCAGAGGACAAAGGGCTATCAAATTCTAGCTCTCCCGATCTGACGAACTCAAGTGATTCAGATTAAAGTCTTCTCAAGTGGTTAAGGATCAAGATACTACCTACGTTCGGTACTATCAACTGAATCCAGAATCTGCAAATCCTTCAACAAATCCGTAAAGCACAAAGCGAGGATCGAAGGAATCTTTCTTCAACAAGTCCGTCAAAGCACAAAGCAAAGGACCGAAGAAAATTATCCCAAAGTTCGTGAAAAGCCTTAAGCTGAACTAAGTGGATTCCGTCATCAACAAGTCCGTTATGCACAAAGCTCTGGACCGATGACTTTTCGCCATCGACCTAATACAAACCTAAGAGTTTAGGTCACCGGCATCTACTCCTTCAACAAGCCCGCTAAAGCTAGAAGCATAGGGCCGAAGGAACAAAAATCACCTGACAAGTCAGTAAGGACAAATCAGGTAATTCTTCATCAATGTTCGCAGCACAAAGCACAGAACAGAAGAATCAAAATCTCGGGACTCAAGTCAAAGCCATGGAATGAGCACCGAATAACATCTACAAATTATTTTAAAATACCAGGAGCACAAGTTAGAGTACAACCACAGAAATCTCAAGGGCAGTAAAAAGAGAGCTCGTCAACAACTGAATTTATAAAATAATTTTATTTTATTAAGTTCAGAAATTCATATACAAAACTGTGGATTACATCTTTTTAGAAGATTACATCAGCTGAAAGAAAAAGAAAAAGTACAATGTCCTTCGCAGAGGACTGAAATCTGTCTCCTAAACTACATCTGAGAAATCCTTCGCAGAGGAAGCCGACAGCTTTATTCCGCTCCTTCCAAAGATCAGGTATTCTGCACTTCTGGGACCTGCACGAAGTAACAAAAAGTGTCAGAAAGAAAGAAGAAAATATCATGCAGATATATACAAGACTACAAAAAAAAAAAGAGAGAAGAAAATTGTACCTGAAACAGAAGTCTCCTGAGGTGGCTCGTGAAAAGGTATCCCGCTCCTCTTGAAGCCTGCACAGAGCAAAAAAAAAAGAGTATCAGAAAGCAGCTAAAGAAAGAAAAGGACAGTACAAACAAAGTAAAAACGTACCAAAACTGAAGTCTCCTGAAGCAGTAAACTGGTCAAAACTTGGATCCTCTTCTTGTCATAGCCTGCACAAAATATAAAGCAGTATCAGTACGAGTACAAAGTAAAAGCTAAGAAGAAGGGAAGAAAGCGTACTCGAGTCTGAGAGTAACTGTAGAAATTCTGAAGCAGCCAGAATCCCACTAACTGGTGAATCTACAAAGCACAGGACAAAAGAAATCCGTATCTCAATCATCTATTGAAATATCCAAGAGATCCATGGAGAAAGAAAGTCGTAGTGTGACATCCAAGCAAAATTTTGGAGATCCACTAAATGAAAATCTTTGTGTGACATCTAGAACAAATATCTAGAGATCCACAAGGCCAAACAGCTTACAACAAACATGATTCTCTCTAGACGCGTACCACATTTGTTGAGGGGCATTTGTTAACCTCTGTATAATACCCACAGTAAATAAAATTGAAATCATACCGTGGCTCTGTCAGGATCCCCGAAATCCCGCTACCTACCTCGTATCGGTCGAAGACATCCGCGAATCCTGCTGAATCGGCGCCGCTAGCATCGCTTCTCCGCGATTCCTGCAGAAGTTCCGTTGAATCGTACCATCTTCGCGTCGTTAAATAGGAGTCGAAGCCTCCTCTGCTCAGTACTACTTCCCCACTCGATCGCAAATCACACTCGACTCCAAGCCACAGTCGAATCCCCATTCGCTACTCTGCCTGCTCTCCGACCCGACGCCAGAAGCCTCAATCCCGCCGCCTCCATCCCGACGCCCTTGCTCCTCCCGATCCAGAGCAGAGAGAGAGAGAGAGAGGGAGATAGAGAGAGTTCCTCTTACCTGAAGCCGACGTCTAGCCGAAGCCGCCTCTCGACACTCCGATCCCGACCCCGCTCCTACGACTTTTCCTTCCTGTTGAATCGGGAGTTACGACATTTTAAATCGGAAGCAACAACAGGAGCGGCCGGCTGTGAAGGTAACTTTTTCCCTTCAACCCGCTCTTATTCAGCCAAATCCTGTAATTCAGCCAAGCCAGAGAGAATAGAGAGGGAGAGATTAGTTTTTTTTTAATTATATTAATTAATTTATATTAGTTATAATTAATCTAATAATTATTTTCTTAATTATAATTAATTAATAATTATACTAATTATAATTAATTATAATTAAATATTATTAATTATTATTAATTATGTTTAACCCCTAATTATCATTAATTATTATTAATTATAATTAGACCTAACTAATTATAATTAATTATAATTAATAGGTTAATTATAATAGTTAAGCATTATTAATTTTGATTAATTATTTAATTATTTATTTAATTATAATTATTATAATTAGATAACATTAATTGTAATTAAATATAATTAATGGATTATTCATAATTAAATGATTAATTATCATTAATTACAAAAAAGCTACTCTCTCATCCCTCGATCATCGGGCCGACACCGACATTCCTCGCGAAGGTATGAAGTTTTAAACTCAGATTGTCGCGTCGTTGTTCGCAGCGGATCGGAAAACCGCCTATACACGCCTTTATTGCGCGTGGTGGGAAGGGACCCCGGTCCGACGCCTACGACGAGGCGAGCAATCGCCTAAACTCTACCTCGAAGTTCGTGGCGCACCGGAAAACCGCCTATACATGCCTTTATTGCGCGTGGTGGGAAGGGACCCCGGTGCGGCACCTACGGCGAGGCGGAGTCACTTATAAGTACCCCCGGGCGGGGGGAAAGCAAACTGTGCATCTTTAAACCGCCGCCATCGAAGCCCGCGAAGGTACGAACTCTCTAAACTCAGATTTCTCGCATCGTTGTTTGTAGCAGACCGGAAAAACTCCTATACACGCCTTTATTGCGTGTGGTAGGATGGGACGCCGGTCTGATGCTTACGACGAAGCGAGCAATCGCCTAAACTCTACCTCGGTGTTCGTGGTGCACCGGAAAACTGCCTATACACGCCTTTATTGCGCGTGGTGGGAAGGGACCCCTGTGCGGCACCTACGGCGAGGCGGGGTCACTTATAAGTACCCCCGGGCCGGGGGAAAGCAAATTGTGTCATTTAAACAGGTACCGTCAGAGCCCCATACACGCCTTTATTGCGCGTGGTGGGAAGAAATATCACGGCCGCGGTGCCCTCGCAAGAGGACACCTACCATACACGCCTTTATTGCGCGTGGTGGGAAAGGCCCAGTTTTCTCGTAGTTTTCCCCTAAACGGGGGAGACGCCGGGAGGCTGCCGAAATTTCGGGTGAAGACGGACCGTACTTGGACTTGATTTGCACATCAAATGAACAAAAATGGGACTCGTACCTGGACCTGATTGAACTCAAAAGAACAAAGATGTGGACTCAAATGAACTGTGGACCAGAACCAAAACTCAAAATGATTTCTAAAGACCAAATTCAAATAGAATAAGAATCAAAATTGGAACCCAAATTTGAATAATTTGAACATTCAATTGAACTCAAAGGACTGCATGGGACATAGCACTTTGAACTCAAACTGGATTTGGTTCGCACATCAAATATGATTCAAGCATTTAGACTCAAGCAAGAAACTTGAGTTGGACTTCAGAAGGATTTTAACACGGGACTTAGATCAAGCATAGTGGATGTGAATCTGGATTTGAACCATAATTAGATAATCAAATTTAATGAATGCATGATTACCTGAATATCAATCATTAAGTTTGATTATGCAGGCAGATGTCAATGAATGAATGAAGGTCATTCATTAAGATCCCAAATATAAGTGAAATGTTAGTTCACTCACGAGCAACCATGCCTGTAGATTGAGAAGGCAGCATTAATACTTGATAGTAGAAGATCTGTCCTTGCAAGCAAGTACAATCGCCAAGATGGTACTGGTGCAGATGACTCTCCTACGGGCATCTTTAAAAGACAGTATCAAATATGACCCGTCTCTACAAAATACAATCAGCAGACCACCCGAGATTGGTGAAAGGGTGGATTCGATGCAGAAATAATGGATCTTCTACAAAATACTTCCAGGAGGTCGTCGTAGAAGACATGTATCCCCTACGAATAAAGAGGTCAATGAATGAATGAAGGTCATTCATTAAAATCCCAAATATGAGTGAATTGTTGGTTCACTCACATCGATATTCGTTCCCACAAGCTTTCAATGAATTGTTGGTGCACTCACAAACAACGATATAAGCTTTCAATAATATCACAAAGGTCATTATATTCGTTCCCACAGTCAGTAGCCCTTCAATTGCAGCCGGGTTCATCGCCTTCTTACAAGTAGAACTGTAATACACGACAAGTACAAATACCTCCTACGATGTTTCCTACGAGGTCAAACAAGTACAATCAAGCCCACCTGAGATTGGTGAAAGGTGGTTTCAATGCAAAAGCAAAGGTTCTCCTACGAATACTCTTAGGAGCCCGTAGCTGATACAACGGTCCCCCGCAAATGACTACAAGCCACTTGTGGATAACAACAGTGAAAACCTCGTAAGCATAGCGAACCACTGTGGGCACAAGTGTAGATATCACCTACGACAATGGTGATCAAGATCTCCTCGATCCTGTATTCAAGAAGGGAAACAACTCTAGCCTCCACAAATATCAAAAATCGCAAGTCCACTATACTAAAGATCTTGAAAGGAGATCTTTCCAAAGCAGGGCAGCAAACTTCAAAGTCAAGAAGAACCCTACCCCCGGTGAATGAGAAAAGGGGGAGTCGATATCAAGACAACAATGCAACGCCACCGGATCTGCAACATTCGTACAAGCAGACAGAAGGCGTCTATTCCAAGAATACCCCCGCACGTGCACTATAAATTGTATACACATAGGTACACTAAAAGGGGTAAAAATAATTATAAAACCCGCATGGGCCCCGGCGAGCGTGTTATTGGTACACACGTGACGTCTAGGGATGCTGCGCGGGTTGACAAGTGAATTCAGGATCGAACCTGATCCTCCTATACGGGTTAATAGGAGTCGACAAGGTTCGAACCAATAAATAAATATGTGGCCGTGGCGACCAGAATATTTATTTTAATACATTCATATTAGGCCTTCAATGCCTAGAATCAAAAGAATTCACTTTCAAGGGTACAAAGCCTACGAAACCCGATCCTCTGTCGACAGCCCGACAGAGTGACAAGGTTCAGTCCATAAAGAGAAATGACCCCGAACACCCCGATGATGGCCGTGTTGAATGCAGATCTCAACCGGAGGGGTTCCCAAATAATTTCCAATGCCGTTCAAAATATCCAAAAATCCCAGAAAATTCTCAAAAATCCCAAATTCCAGAAAACTACATAAAAACCCAAAATCCCAAAAATATTCAAAATTCCAAAAATATTTAAAATTGAGATAAATCCATCAACCCGCTTAAAGCAAAATCCATCCACCCTCCGCAACAGTTTGCCGAGGTGGACAATCAAAATTTACTTCAGCTCACATAGAGCCAAATGTCTAGTCGAAAATATTACTAGGATCCATTCTCAAACAATCTCTTGCTAGTAAGGACGTGGTACGTGTCCTCTAACCGGCAGTTTCGCCGCCAAATGGCACTGCAGGTAAACGGTTATGACCCGGGGCCCTCTGAACCGAGTGGTTTTGCCGCCAAATGGCACCACGGATACCGGTTATGGCCAGAGCCAATACGTTCCTTAATGGCGTTAAATCCTTGAGATATGAATCAATAGGATATGATTGATAGGGCACAAAGCCCTCTGTAAGTTAAGGTGGATTCAAATTTGTCCCCTTAGACAAACATCCAACTCCGGTCTACAAGGTCCCCTTGGACGAAGCAACCCATGGCTGCCGACAAGGATCCTTCTGTCAGGTTGGGTCGACTACCTCCTCTGACTAAGTAGACCAGGGACCACGATGGCCCGGGACGACGGAACCATGGGATCTTGATCGGGCCCATCATCCATTCCTCCACCATCCGCTTTAAGTACAAGATGGTGAAATTTCCTATTTTAAATATCAAAATCATCCAAATATCCAATCTTCCAAATTCCCAAATTCAAACCCGATTTTCAAATCCAATTTATACCAATACCCAAACCCATTGCTGCTACTATATGCCAGATAACACGTATTCTCTACGTATCTGATTGACGACTAGCCTTAATCGAAAGTTCTCTCTCGTGATCGGGAGGGGTAATTAACTATAGGGGCTTGCGCCTATAGGAAACCAGAACTCAGATCATAAAGTCCTCACAAAATGAGGGCGAAATCTCTGGGTAGTGTCTTATCTACAAACCCATCTGCCTTCCAAAATTTACCCCGGAACTTATTCAGTTAAAACTCCCTCGCCGAATAAGAAAAGCGAGCGGAGGCCGGGGCCGAATTTTCGGAGCCCACAGACTTCTCCGCAATCCCTGCCGAAATCCAGCTCTCGATCTCTTCCCGCTCGTGTCGTTAAATACCGAATCTCCCATTCGCTACCTCTCCTTCACACACGAGCTCCCGATCTCCACTCCCCACGTCGGAACTCCACTAGAGCCAAACCCCGACCTCCTTCAGCCCAAACCGAGAGAAATAGAGAGAGGGAGAGGGAGAAGAGAAGGTTCGTTACATACCTTGCCCTAGCCGACCTCCCTTTGGCCGAACCCGCGCCCCTCTCCGTCTTCTCCGTCGTGGTTGCCCGACTTAGCTCCCTCGACAACTTTCCCTTCCAGGTCAGATCGAAAGTTACGGCATTTTGAGCGGGACCAGCGACGAGAGCCGCCCACAGTGAAGGTAACTTTCTCCTACGCGCGCTTCTTCGGCCTATCTCTGGCCGAACCAGAGAGTAAGAGAGGGAGAGGGAGAGTTATGTATTTTTTATTTATTTATTTATTAATTTTGTTATAATTATGATTATAATTATTATTATTATTATTGTAACTAATTAATTTTTAGTTATAAATTAATGATAATTAATTAAAATTTAATTACATTTAATTAGTAATTATAATTATTATTAATTAATCATTATATGGTTAATTAAATGATAATTACAATTAATATAATTAATTGTGTATTGATTTTAATTAATTAAATTTAATTCTAACTAATTCTAATTAGTTAATAATAATAATAATTAATTGTAATTAATTATAATTGCTAGCCCTTCTCTTCCTCAATCCTCGGGCCGACACCGCCGACAACCCTACGAAGGTACGAAATCTCCTAAACTCAGATTCTCGCCCTCGGAGTTAGCGGCGGACCGGAAAACCGCCTATACACGCCTTTATTGCGCGTGGTGGGAAGGGACCCCGGTCCGACGCCTACAACGAGGCGGGAATCGCCTAAATTCTACTTCGGTGTTCGTGGCGCACCGGAAAACCGCCTATACACGCCTTTATTGCGCGTGGTGGGAAGGGACCCCGGTGCGGCACCTACGACGAGGCGGGGTCACTTATAAGTACCCTCGAGCGGGGGGAAAGCAAATTGTGTCATTTAAACAGGTACCGTCAGAGCCCCATACACGCCTTTATTGCGCGTGGTGGGAGGAACAAAAAAATCACGGCCGCGGTGTCCTCGTTAGAGGACACCTACCATACACGCCTTTATTGCGCGTGGTGGGAAAAGCCCAGTTTCTCGTAGTTTTCCCCTAAACGGGGGAGACGCCGGGAGGCTGCCGAAATTTCGGGTGAAATTGTACCTGGACTTGATTGAACCCAAAGAACAATGGTGGACTTGTGAACTTGATTGGACCAAATAGAAATAAAAGAATTCAAACTCAAATGAACTAAGTATTGTGGACATAAACTCAATTTGAACATGAACTTGGACTCTCATTTGAACTTCAACTTGCCACTTGAACTTGAACTCATGATTGGACTTGAGTTAGAACGAGATCTTGAACTCAAATGAGTTTGGCGCGAGGAGCTTTGACTTGGACATGAACATGACAAAGGAGTTAAATCAAGATAACTTGAACTTCATCATGGTGGACTAAGCTTGAATTTGAATAAAATATAAAGGACCAAAAATGAAACTAAGAAATATTGGACTTGGTTCTAAATGAAACATTTGAGTTGAACCAAGCTCAAGTGAATGAGTGGGTTTGACTTTGAACATCCAAACTCAAATGACTTGAATCAAATTATAAGACTTGAAATTGCATGACGAGCAAGGATGTGAATGAACAATCAACTCGAACTTGTACTCTGGACCTGAACATTAATGGCTTGAACAATTCGAACTCAAGCGAGTACTTGAGTTGGACTACAACGGACATAGAAATGATCTTGTACATTGAGCCCATGAATTTGATTTCAACTGGACCTGGAAGAGTCCAGACTTGAGTCCGATTTGAACATCGTTGAGCCCTCACATTTGACACCAATCAAACCACAACACTTCCTACGAATGTATTCAGCATAGCATACAATGAAAGCAAATGCTCGTTAGCGCCAATAACCATCCGATCGAGGACATACACACATGTTCTTTGCAACTAGAAGGTAGTTGATTAGCAGACTAAGTGCAAATGTCTACGAATGTGAAATGACCACAATAAGATGTAAATCTCCTACAATAATCTCTACGAATGCCTGTTGATTGAGAAGGCAACACTATTACTAGATAGTCAAAGACCCGTCCTCTACAAACAAATCCAGGCATCAGACCACCTAAGATTGGTGAAAGGTGGATGTGGTACCGATGTCAATGGGTCTTCTACAAATACCTTCAAGAGCTCGTAGTGGATACGACGATTCCCTGCAAATGGATATTTGTGGATAACAACAGTGTATTGAAAGTACAATAAATCACTGTGGACACAAGTACGGATATCACCTACGACAGTGGTGATCAAGATCTTCAAGTATTTCGGGTACAAGAGCGATTCGATGTGCAAAAAAAACACCCTCTGGCAGAAGGGAGGAAATATTTGAACAAATTAGAACCAAACTTTCTGGTGTTCCAAAGTCTCTCCTTAGTGCTATACCCGAGAAGAAAACAATCCGGATGCCCACAAACACCGGAAATAGCAAGTACGCTGCACCGAAGATCCTAAAAGAAATTTCTTCCCAAATTAGCAGTTATTAACTTCAAAGTCAAGAAGAACCCTACCCCCGGTGAATGAGAAAAAGGGGAGTCAACATCTACGCTACGCCACCGGATCTGCAACATCCATACAAGCAGACAGAAGGCGTCTATAATTATTTCAAAATACCCCCTGCACGTGCACTATAAATTGTATACACATAGGTACACTAAAAGGGGTAAAAATAATTATAAAACCCGCATGGGCCCCGTCGAGCGTGTTATTGGTACACACGTGACGTCTAGGGATGCTGCGCGGGTTGACAAGTGAATTCAGGCTCGAACCTGATCCTCCTATACGGGTTAATAGGAGTCGACAAGGTTCGAACCAATAAATAAATATGTGGCCGTGGCGACCAGAATATTTATTTTAATACATTCATATTAGGCCTTCAATGCCTAGAATCAAAAGAATTCACTTTCAAGGGTACAAAGCCTACGAAACCCGATCCTCTGTCGACAGCCCGACAGAGTGACAAGGTTCAGTCCATAAAGAGAAATGACCCCGAACGCCCCGATGATGGCCGTGTTGAATGCAGATCTCAACCGGAGGGGTTCCCCAAACATTTTCAAATGCCTCCCAAAAGTTCATTCCAAAATCCACAAAATCGAAACCCAAAAATCCCAAAATCTCCAAAAATATTTAAAAAGAAATAAATCCATCAAAATCTTAAAGCAAAGCCCATCCACCCTCCGCAACAGTCTGCCGGGGTGGACAAATTCAAATAAACTCTAGCTCACAGAGAGCTAAATGTCTAGTCGAAAATATTACTAGGATCCATTCTCAAACAATCTCTTGCCAGTAAGGACGTGGTACGTGTCCTCTAACCGGCAGTTTCGCCGCCAAATGGCACTGCAGGTAAACGGTTATGACCCGGGGCCCTCTGAACTGAGTGGTTTTGCCGCCAAATGGCACCACAGATAGCGGTTATGGCCAGAGCCAATACGCTCCTTAATGGCGTTAAATCCTTGAGATATGAATCAATAGGATATGATCGATAGGGCACAAAGCCCTCTGTAAGCTAAGGTGGATTTAAATTTGTCCCCTTAGACAAACATTCACCCCAGGTCTACAAGGTACCCTTGGACGAAGCAACCCATGGCTGCCGACAAGGATCCTTCTGTCAGGTTGGGTCGACTACCTCCTCTGACTAAGTAGACCAGGGACCATGATGGCCCGGGACGACGGAACCATGGGATCTTGATCGGGCCCATCATCCATTCCCCCACCATCCGCTTGAAGTGCACGATGGTGAAATTTCTATTTTTAAATATCAATTTTTCAAATCTCCAAATCTTTCTAATGTCGTTCCAAATTCTCCAAATATTCTCAATACCCAATGCTGCTACTATATGCCAGATAACACGTATTCTCTACGTATCTGATTGACGACTAGCCTTAATCGAAAGTTCTCTCTCGTGATCGGGAGGGGTAATTAACTATAGGGGCTTGCGCCTATAGGAAACCAGAACTCAGATCATAAAGTCCTCGCAAAATGAGGGCGAAATCTCTGGGTAGTGTCTTATCTACAAACCCATCTGCCTTCCAAAATTTACCTCGGAACTTATTCAGTTAAAACTCCCTCGCCGAATAAGAAAAGCGAGCGGAGGCCGGGGCCGAATTTTCGGAGCCCACATACGTATACTAAACCCTAAATGAGAGTTGCTCTCTTCGCCTGGAGGTTTCTTCTACTGCTAGTTAAGTTGCTGTCTTCTCCGTCCGACTGGCGGCCGCTTCTGTCCGAGGCTGCTGTCTCCTCCGACCTGCATCAGGTCATAGAAAAGATTAGTAAGAACTCGTTCACTTCCTATTTTTGCTCAATCAGAATGGTCAGAAATAAGAATAAAGCTGCATCATGTCATAGAAAAGATCCAGCATGGAAACATAGCACTCAGGTGGATGTAAGAGGCAGTGATAAAATATGTCTATCTGAAATGCAATTACTGTGATAAAGTTGTGAAAGTTGGCGTGACTAGGATGAAGAAACACCTTTCAGATTCTCACAAGAATGTTGCTCCATGCTCCAAAGTTCCTAATGCTGTAAGGGATGAGATGAAGTCATGCATGAATAAGTCTACCACATCAAAACATCTTGTACAGAAGCAATTTGAGGATAGAGTTGATGTTGGATCTTATTACGGGAGTGAGTGCAGCATTAGGGATTCATCTTCTTCTATGAAGCCCATTTCATCTAGGGGTGTTAGAGGGCCTATGGATCATTATATGATTGACACATTAGAGGATAGGCCTTCTACTACACAGAAGATGGCCCCAGAAAATGCAAGGGTGGCGCGGAGAAGAGTGTGTAAGGATATAGGCAGATTCTTCTATGAAAATGCAATTCCATTTAATGTTGCAACATCACCTGCTTATTACAACATGATTCGTTCAGTAGGAGCATTTGGGAGAGGGTTCAAACCTCCAACCATGTATGATTTAAGAACATGGATTTTGAAGAAGTTGGAAAGCACTGATAAAAGCATTGAAGAAATTAAGAAGATTTGGGCCCAAACAGGAGTAACAATTATGTCAGATGGGTGGTCTGATATCAAACCTAGAAGTCTGATCAACATCTACATTAATAATCCTTATGATACTGTGTTTTTAAGGTCAATTGAAGCATCTGACCAGGTCAAAGATGCTGAGTTCATATTTGGATTATTAGATATCATTATTGATAAGGTTGGAGAACATTTGGTTGTACAAATTGTGACAGATAATGCAAGTTCTTATAAGGCTGCAGGTAATAAACTTATGGAGAAGAGGAAACATTTGTATTGGACTCCATGTGCTGCACATTGCATAGATTTGATTCTTGAAAAGCTTGGGGAGCTACCTCAACATAAAAATGCACTCATTAAAGCCAAAAAAATAACCAAGTTTATTTACAACCATTCTTGGGTGTTAGCTCTTATAAGAAAATTTTCGAAGAAAGAAGTTCTAAGGCCAGCCGCAATAAGATTTGCCACCGCTTACTTGACCTTAGAGAGCATGCTGGATGCTAGACAACCTTTAGAGGCTATGTTCACATCTACACAGTGGTTGAGTTGTGCTTGGGCGAAGAAGGCTGAGAGAAAAGAGATTACAAAGATTGTTTTAAATGATAGATTTTGGCAAAGTGTCTTATATGCTATTACAACCACTAGACTTTTAGTTCATGTTTTAAGGATGGTGGATGCTGAGAAGAAGCCTGCAATGAGTTTCATCTACAATGTCCTGGATGAAGCCAAAGAGATGATTGCCTTCAACTTAGGAGGCAGTGAGGAAAGCTTTAGGGAAATTTGGAATATTATTGATGATAGGTGGGAACTACAGCTTCACCGACACTTGCATGCCGCTGGCTACTACCTAAACCCTCAGTATCAATTTGCAGAGAACAAGTCTACAAATCCTGAAATAAAGCTTGGATTATATCATTGCATGGATCGTCTAATAAGTGATGCAACTGAAAGATCAAATGCTGACTTGCAATTGGTATCTTTTAGAAACAAAGAATGTTTTTTTGGATTACAACAAGCAAAAGATACAATTGCCAAACAATCTCCAGTTGAGTGGTGGATTCAATTTGGTGATGGGACTCCAGAATTACAGCGTTTTGTTATGAAAGTTTTGGGCTTGACATGCTATTCATCTGACTGTAAAAAAAATTGGAGTACCTACAACCAAGTACATACAAAGAGGAGAAATCGCTTGTCGATATTGAGGATGAACTCACTGGTGTACAGTATGTACAATAGGAGACCCAGAGAAGGAAATTTGAAGAAAAAAAGGATTAATGGATGATGAAGATCCTTTGCTTTGCGATGATGTGACATCTGATAATGAGTGGTTTGTAGATGCTGAAGTTGAAGTGATGCCGTCTGAATTACAAGATGAAGATTTCAATGTTGATTTCCTTGATGGTCTTAAAGCATCCACATCCACCATAACTCAAGAACAAATAAAAAAAAGGTATATAAATAATATAGTTTTTTTTTCTTAAACTTTTATTAATGTATTGCACTATTATTCATTATGATATTGTTCAAAAATATTTAAGGAAGAGGAAGATAACTAATAATGAGGAAGAAGAAGCTGATTAGGAGATATTTGACTCTATAGGAGAGGGGGAAGAGGAGAGAGCAGTTCATCATAATAATGATTCAAATGAAAACCCCCTTTGTGATGAGTGATGACAGTGCTGATGACTACTGACTAGTGAGTTCTTATGTGATGTCTCCCTTATTTCTTCTCAAAGATGTGGTAAGTAGTATTTTTATGTTTTATATATTATTTACTCATTAGTATATACAAAATTTATTATTTTATATTTATGCAATTTTTTGATTTTGAGGCTTACGCCTCAAAACGCCTTAAGGCTTACGCCTCGCCTCACGAACAAAAAATGCCTCAATACCCGAATACGCTATTTTAAACGTTGATGATGACTGAAGTGAAAGTCGCTGCTCTTTATTTGAAAAATATACATAATTTTTGGGTCCGCTGGTCGGGCCGTTAAATTCAAAAATCGCACGTGCCATAATCCCAATATTCGTCGGGCCGGGTCCGCGAAAATGAGCAAGCTACGTGGCGCTTGATTAGCGCATACCGAATGTAGAGCTACGTCAGGAAACCTAACCCAATCAAAATTCAAAAGCCTGCGACCTTCTCTTACAAATCAAACCGCAAGCCTCCCTCCTCTCAAAGGCCTGAACTTGTATCACAAGCATTTGAACACAAAGCCAAACCCCCGCCCCCTCCCCCCTACGAATCCTCTGAATCCATTGCAGTTAAAACCCACGATGTAAACCGAGCCTCTTACCTCTATCTCCTACCCGCTCCATTTGCCAGACCAGGCCGCAGATACCAGTTGCCCATAAATCTCAACCCCCTTGCTTCTCCGATTGAGAGAGAGAGAGAGAGAGAGAGAGAGAGAGAGAGAGAGAGAGAGAGAGAACTTTCTCTATACTTACCCGATCCCTAGCCGACACCAAGCCACCGACCTCTTCCTTTTGTTGAACCGAAGCCCTTCCCTAGTCGAACCTCCTTCGGCGACGCTCCCTTCTTTGTCCGATCGGAAGCCACGACAGGAGCGCATTAGTCGCGAAGATAACTTTCCCATTTCGCGCATTTCTTTAGCCAAATCAAGTAAGAATGCCGAGCCAGAGAGGAAATGGAGAGTTTAACTCTATGTGAGGTTTAAACAGGATTTAGAATAATTCATGCATAAATCTTGTTATAGTCTTGCCTTAATCCTGCTTAAATCCTTCTTCAATCCTATATTTCTTTCTCGTCATCCCATGGCCAAATGAGAGAAATAAAGGGCTTAACTCACTGTTTAATGGGATTAGGCTCAAATCCTTCATAAATCCTATTAAATTATGTTATATATTAATTATAATTAATTTTCTTAATTTTAATTAATTATTATTAATTCAAATTGATTATGATTAATCATAATCAATTAATTTTTTTATTATAATTAATTATTATTAAATATAATTTAGTTATAATTAAATTTAATTATCATTAATTATTTTGATTATTATAATTAATTATTATTAACAATAATTAGTTATAATTAATTATAATAAATTATTTTTAATTAGACTTAATTATAATTAGTTAAAAAAAGAGAAATGTTCTCCTCATGCCTCGATATGCATGCGGATACCACCGAAAGCCCCGCGAAGGTATAAATTTTCCAATACTCAGATTATTTCTCTCGAAGTTCGCGGCGCACTGGAAAATCGCCCATACATGCCTTTATTGCACGTGGTGGGATGGGATGTCGGTGCGACGCCTATGACGAGGTGAGTAATCACCTAAAAAGCCCCATTTCGGCGTTCGTGGTGAAAAGCCGCCTATACACGCCTTTATTGCGCGTGGTGGGGTGGGAACCTAGTGCTACGCCTACGGTGAGGCGGGGTTACTTATAAGTTCCCTCGAGCTAGGGGAAAGCCAACTGTGTTTTGAAATATGTGCATTCAAAGACCCCATACACGCCTTTATTGTGCATGGTGGGAATTAAGACTACGGCCGCGGTGTCTACGGACACCTACCGTACACGCCTTTATTGCACGTGGTGGGAAGGCCCAGACTTCTGCAGATTTTCCTAAATTGGGGAAACGTCGGGAGGTTGTCGAAATTTCGAGTGAACGTGAGATCGTACTTGGACTTGATTGGAACATCAAATGAACAAGACTTGGACTGAATAGAATTTGAACTTAAATGAACGACATGAAATTTGAAATGAACAATAAAATGAACTTAAATGAATTTGAATCTAAACAAGTAACAATTAATCCCAGGGGACCCGAACGAATGGAAGAGTTTCATCAGGAGCCTAAACTATACTTGAAATAAAACAATTTGGACTTGGACTTGATTTGAAGTTGAATGATCAATAAAAGTTTGAATCAAATAATAAGGACTTTAAATCAAATGGGAAGGACTTTAAATCAAATGGCAATCGTTTAAATTTACAAATTGGATAAGAAGCTTGGAGCATGAACTCGACTTGAACTGAATGAACAATTAACGAAGGAATGAATTTGAATAATTTCTAATGAATGCTAAGAAGTGACTACTTCAAGCTGAGTGAAAATGAATGATGATTTCAAACTTATCATATGCATTGAACCTACTTTGAAGGCAAGGAGTTTGCAAGTAGAATTGAACTAGCAAGCCACAAGAAAATGGTGAAAGACTTGGTTTTACTATAAAACTATTACGTGGGGATTTTAAGTCATGATAATTGACCTGTGATATTGAAGTTAACTCATCCATAAAGTGCAAATATCTGATTGACGATAATACTAATGTTGTCTGCAAGCCTTTATGAACCTCATGCAATGAATGCTATAACTTCCATCCAAGCCATGATGATCAGATGACAGTGTTTGTAAGGATACTCTCGCAATCAATGTAGAGAAAGAGAGTGATGACAAATACAAATCCCTATGAACAGTTATAGGAAGACCTATCATAAGCTCAATATATTGCTTACAACTGAAATTCAAAAGACTGTCAATGAATATCAGTGCCCACGAGGTACTACGAGCTACTGTAGGAGATTCCTCATCCAATGATAATCTTCCTACATATGGCAACAAATAAAATACAGAAGGACTACAACAAATATGTGTGAGCTCTTACAAACCACTGTAAAAAGATAGGGGGGGTCCTTCATCCATACAAATGACAACCTACGAATGAATCAACAAATACATTGATATACTGCAAGTAGAAGGGTTCAACGACACTATAAAAGACCCATTCCTTATTCAATATGACAGTTGCAACTAGAAGGATCTGACATGTAGCAGAAGCAACGATACAATGAGCATATCGGTCTCCTACGGATATAAAGACAAGGTGCAATAATTGTGATAGCTCATCGTTCAACATGTATGAAGAGGTCGACGACAAGTACAAATGACACCGCAGGAGACTTGTTAGTAAATGACAGTCTACCTGTATAAAGAAACCATAAAGAGCATACAATGAACACGGCTATTTGCATACGAACATGTATAAGGATTTCTATAATGAGCATAACATGCTTAAACTACAAGAAACTTATGAATGCTCACAAATGACATCACAAGATTTGCCTACAAACACGTGTAGAAGACTTGTAATGAACATATGATATAAACAACGGTACACCTACAACTTGGTTATGATTAAAAGAACAAGAATGACATATCTACGATAAGTATGACATTTCACTCGTCGAAAGGGGACATGATGCCTTTGATGAATATATTGGTCAATATGTTCGTGATACATATAATGGGCTACCCATTGGTTAAAGCCAAAGAGAGTTATGGTTAATGAAGCATCTTGCTTGCAACGGCGGATGAGTAGCCATCTACAAGTAGTGACAGTGGATATGTGATATTTGCAAAGATACTTTCATACCCAACAACTGTTGAACACCTAGCTGATGAGTCCCCTGTAGATGGAGATTGGCATACAATGAATGTAACAAGTTACAATGCATATCGTAGATCACCTCCAAAGATAACAAAAAGCTTGCAAACACAAGCATCATGTGACACATGATACAATATATATTCGTGAGCAAGGTGTGAAGGGCATTTAGCAGATGAAACAACTGCTTTACAACTCTCCGGCAATCAACATCAAGATACCTACAAGCACACTGATCCGCATGCGATCAAGAGTGAAAGATCTGCAATACATACAATCTCTACAAATATAGATGTACGTACTACATACCATTTGTGGGTAGATACAGAAAGACTTCAGTAAATGCAGTATCCTGTAGTCAACTTTAGTCTGTGAAGGAATACATCTGCCTACATACCCGTTGTAATGACGAATGTACTGCATGGGCCAAAGATCATAGCCAAATACATAAAGAATGCAACAAATATAAGTTCCTACGAGCTTCTGTAGGAAACCCGCTATACACTTAACATGCCATATACAAGAAGAATGCAAGGAAAATACAATAGATAACAATTCATACTGGTGAAAGTAGGAGATTTGTTAATGCACTATAATCCACATGCAGAGAGCAACGAGTAATGCATGACAATCTATCTGTATAAAACAGTGAACAACTCAATCTATAAGCTGTTATACCACGCTACCAGATCCGCAACATCCATACAAGCGGACATAAGACATTTACAAATATTCCAAGGATGCTCCCGCACATGCAATAAAATATATACGCACATAAGTACAAAAAAGTGAGCAAGTGCAATCATAAAACCTGCATGGTCGTTGACGAGCATGTTGTAGAAACACATGTGATGTCTAGGGATACTACGCAGGTTATTAAATTTGAATCCAATCCCCAAATAGGTAAATAAGAGTTGACAATGTTCAATAAATAGTTATAAAATATCCTCAAACACCCGCATAAGCTCCGACGAGCGTGTTATTGATGCACATGTGTAGTCTAGGGATGCTGCGCGGGTCCATAATTGAATGTAGTTTGAGTGTGATCCTTCTATACGGATAGATGGGAGTCAACATGGCTCGATCTATCAAACAGATATACAGTCAGGGTGTCTACCGGAATATCTATTTTATACATTCATATAAGGCCTTCAAGGCTTTCAACAAAAAAAAAATATCAACAAAAGCATAAAGCATATGAACTTGATCCTCTGTTAACAAGTAGACATTTGATAAGGTCCAATCAATGAAATTCCCAAATGACCCCAAATACCTCGATGATGGACGTGTTGAACATAAATTTCAACCGGAGGGGTTAATTACAAACATTTCAAATGCCTTCCCAAGTACTCAAAAATTAAAATTTTCAAAAATCTTCAAAAATTCAAAATATTAAAAAAATAAATTATCCGTCTAATAACTTAAAGGAAAATTCATCCACCATCCGTAACAGTTTGTCGGGGTGGACAAATTAAAATATTCTTCAGTTCACATAGAGCTAATGCCTAGTCAAAAATATACTAGGATCCATTCTCAAACAATCTCCTGCTACGTGGTACGTGTCCTCTGACCGACAGTTTTGCTATCAAATGACATCGCAGGATAAACAGTTATGACCCGAGGCCCTTTGAATTGAGTTTTTTTGTCGCTAAATGGCACCACGAAATACCAGTTATAACCAGAGCTAATATGTTCCTTAGTGGCATCAAATCCTTGAGATATGAATCAATAAGATATGATTTATAGGGCACAAAGCCCTCTGTTAGTTAAGGTGGATTTAAATGTCCCCTTAGACAAACATTCTCCCATGTCTATAAGGTCCCCTTCGACGAAACAACCCATGGTTGCCGACAAGGGTCCTTCTATCAGGTTGGGTCGACTACCCCCTCTGGCTAAGTAGACCAAGGACCACGATGACCCGGGACGACAGAACTATGGGATCTTGATCGGGCCCATCATCCATTCCCCCACCATTCATTTTAAGTGCAAGGTGGTGCAATTCCAAAATTTTAAATATCAGTTCTCAAACTATTCCAAATTTCCAGCTACTACTATATACCAGATAACACGTATTTGTATGTATCTGATTGACGACTAGCCTTAATCAAAAGTTCTTTCTCGTTACCGAGAAAGGTAATTAACTATAGGGGCTTGCGCCTATAGGAAACTAGAACTCAGATCATAAAGTCCTCACAAAATGAGGGCGAAATCTCTGGGTAGTGTTTTTTTATCTACAAACCCATCTGCCTTCCAAAAATTTACCTCGGAACTTAAATCCGTTAAAACTCCCTTGAAAGAAAAGTAAGCGGGTGGAGGTCGACTTTGAATTTTCGGAGCCCAACACGGTGTCATTGCCTGTGGGTCCACCGGCAAAGGCGACTGCTCTTCAGAAGAAAAAAGAGAAGAAGCCGAGGAGAATCTCTTTGCTGATGAGAATATCACGCTCGTAGATATGCAAAAACATATAAGGCATCAAATGAGAGCCAAAGAAAGAGAAATCTCTCAGTTAAATAAAAAGATGATTGAGATAATGGCTCAGATGAGGGCGATGATGCAAATGATTCAGAGGACTGCCGCTATTGGTGTCATGATGAAATGCCTCAAGTCTCAGTAGTACGGGGTGCTTTTGAAGGCGGCAATGAAGTCAATAACATTTCCCACCAACCCACTCCACAGAACATTGCATGTACCTCTGAGCCTGTGGCGGCTGCACAGCTCGAGGGAATCATCACCGAGAAAATCAAGGTTATTATAGCTGTTGATCAGGCAGATAAACTAGTGGGAAAGGGTCGTCCGTATCTCGCTGAATATAATCAGGTGCCGTATCAAAAAGGTTATTATGTACCAAAGTTCAACACTTTTAACGGTACTAACAACCCCAGGAAGCACTTGGCGCAACTAAAGGCCATATGTAGGAACACATGAGGAAATGACCGACAATTCGTCAGCAGTTTGATAGCAACTGTTTTTGAATGATACACTAAATTGCCAAACTACTCTGTGAAGACATTTGCAGAGTTGGAAGCTATGTTTATGAAGAGATTCGATAGTGTGACTGAGAAGATTACGATCGCCGACCTCGCTTTAATTAAACAGAAGAAAGAGGAGTCGGTATCGAAATATATAACTCGTTGGCGCAACTTAAGCTTGAAATGTGACCAGTAGCTCGAAGAGGAGCATGCCGTGCAGTTGTTAATGGGCAACATTGATGACAAAATGCAACCCTTTATATGCATGACTATAATTATCACATTTCAAGGTCTGTTGGATAGGGTGGCCAAGTTTGAGAAGTTAAACTTGTCAAGATCAGAGAGTCACTCTGATAAGCCCAAGAAGGCTAAAGCCTCTTGTGCTAGAAGATGTGAGGCTGACTCTACATTCTTCTCTAGAGTTGGCAAAGAAAAACAAGTGGTTTATAATGTAGATAAAGGCAAATAGTCGATGCAATATGAAGAAAAGCTTAAACAAGTCTACATCCCTAACCCCCAACCGAATCTTGTACTCGGGGGGTAATGATCAGCCATCAACTTATCATGGTGGTGCAGAACACCCGAGGAAAACAACGGGAACTGGCGATAGAACATTCGTATCTCTCAAAGAAAAGATGAATAAAGAATATTCATTCAAAAGGGAGAGTGTCGCCAAGTTATTTCGATAGGCGTTGAAAGAAGGCTTAGAACTGCCGGAATGCAAGATGCCCGAGGAGTCAAAACACACCGGCGACCCAAATTATTGTCCATACCATTGGATAATCAGTCATCTATTGAAGATTGCTAAATCTTTAAAGATTGACTCGAAAGAAAGTACCGGAAGGGAGAGCTCACATTGTTAGATAATGTATTGACTAATCCCAAAAAAGAATTAACTCGGGTAGCTTCGACTTCCTCCGTACCCCCGGTTGAAGAATGAAGAATAAAAAAGAAGCCGATTCAAGAAGAACAGTGGGAGGCTACGATCTCTAAGAAAACTGTGAAAATGTTGAACAGCTCGAAGGAGTTCTAGGGGTGAAGTGAAAATCTCATACGAAGCTAGTGCTAAATTTGAAAGCTCTGCCTATGACACGAGCGTCTACTTCTAAGCAAATCTCCAACCAAGCTGGTTTTTCAATGTCTGGAAAAATAGTCTTCTAAGAAAAATACCAAACTAAAGAAGTCTAAGAATGAGCTATTGATAGTTTGGACGAATATTACCAGACTGTGAGCCGATCTAGTAAGCTCATTGACTTCATGTCAAAACTTAAAATAAATGAAATCGAAAAAGATGATGAAGACTCTCTTCTGGTAGAAGTATGTCGGGTCATCTCAGTGGCACCAAATATCCTGACAAAAGAAGAATGCACTAAGGAGGCAGCCTCTGAATCTTGAATGATGGTATTGCCGATGGATTACAGTTCAGAGGAGGATCTGTATTTTCTAAAAACGAACTAGTCGGACCCCAACATAACGTCGCGGATGGGACATGTAAACCTGGGAGGTGACTCTTGGTCATCAGATGAATTCATAGACGCAACAATGGCTGACTTTGAAGAAAACGTGCCATTAAATTAGTTTAAGCCAGAGGAGGTCACTCAAGTGCAGCTAAGGAGTGGTAAAATACTACCACTTCCATCAAAGAAAGGGATTTGCAATAAAGATAAGGGAAAATAGATAGTTGTCAATGAAGATATCATCCCTAAGGACCCCATGAAGAAAGATACTTCAGTCAAGGGGATAGATTATGTCTTATCCCATATGAGAAAAAGCCTGGCGTAACTTAGCATATATGATGCTCTTGTAATGTCTAAGGACCTTTGAGAGACTTTAATTCAGGCCCTCAAGAACCCTGAAAGATATGAGACATATTTTGTTAAGCGCAATATGACTGAAGTCCTACAAGTTCGTAATGAGCCGTTCCTCATCTTCATTGAAGAGGATATGATGCTAAGAATGACAGATCATAACCGTCCTCTATATGTTACTGCAGAAAGCGATGCGATGATAATCAATCGAATCCTAATCGATCAAGGGTCATCCATACATATAATAAGCTTGAAAGCACTAAGATCGTTGTGCCTTGGGTCAGATAAACTGATGGTACATGACTTTAATGAGAAGGGGCAGAAGATCCTATGATCGTTTATGCTCTCTCACATTTGAAGAATTTTATATAGATGTTAAATTTCATGTGATTGATGTAGATACCGCATTTAAGGCTCTTCTGGGTCGCCCATGGTTATATGAGTTCGTCATTGTCCCGTTAACACTACATTAATGCATGAAGTACCTCAGGGATGAAGCAAAATTCAAAATATATGGTGAAATCTAGCCTTTTGTAGTCCATGAAATAAAGATCTATGAAGATGCAAAATACTTCATTCCGAAGAAGATGAAACCATCGAGCTCTCTTGAGGCTAAGGCATCGGATCCAGAGATTGCAAAGCAGCCTAAACAAGAAGGCAGGAAGAAGCAGGTGGGAAAAAAGAAAGCAACGCCGAATCTTCCCAAAGTTCTAACTATTCTTAAAGAAAGGATACATATGCCTCATCTAGGGAGTGATATAGATGAAGATGATGTCACCCCTACGAAATCCCGCAGGGTATGCCAGTCAAAGGATAAATGGAGTAGGAAGGTTGAATATTCAAATAATGATTATAACTACGACTCTATCTACATGAACACAGTGCAGGGCGTATTCTCTAGAAGAATAGACAGCTATCGATCTCAGATAGTGTACTCATAGTCACACGTATTCCCCTTGCAACACTTAAAAGAAATTTTTTTGTTAGAGGTGCATAATGTCGAAGAACTCATGGCATTCTATATAACTCCCCCAAGAAAAAAGGGTGGGCCAACGAGTCTATTTTATTCAATCGAAAAACTCGAAGAAGAATAATTCGCGACTGGTTCGGCACACTCATCGATTCCGTAGAATTAGTACATACGAGGTTTTCCAAATATAATACCAGAAATATCCAAAGAATGTTATGGGCAAGAGGTAAAATTTGTTCCACCAAACAACAAATTCGTTTCTACTTGAGCCTCTGATATCGAATAAATCCTACTCATTAAAGAAGGATATTTTTGTAAAAAAATGTCTATAATTTATCGTACAAAAGTACCTCTGAAAGGAGATTTACCAAGCAATTACATGCGAGGAAATCAAATTTGATGACGATGGTGATGAGGAGACGTATGAAGCTGATAATTATGATGATCAACCCGTAGAGTCCAAGACTACACCAGAAGAGCTTGAAGTTGGCATCCATGCTACTATTATGGATTTGCTAAAGGAAGTCAACTTGGGAACTGAGGAAGACCCTCGCCTAACCTTCATTAGTTCTCTTATACCTGAGGAACAAATAGAAGAAAAAAAAATTTCTCTGTGAGTTCAAAGACTTCTTTACTTGGACATACGTTAAGATGCCCGGCTTATCTTCTGATGTACCAGTTCACTGATTGGCAATTAAACCAAATGCATCACCCATCAAGCAAGTTTCAAGGAGAATGAGACTGGAGATTGAAAAACAGGTGATTGCAGAGACAAAAATAAATAAAAGCAGGCTTCTTCCGAGAGTAAAAATATGCTGATTGGATCGCTAATATCGTCTCTGTAAAGAAGAAGAACAGCCATATTTCTATTTGTATCGATTTTCAGGATCTCAACAAGGTGTGCCCAAAAGACTACTTTACGTTCCTTGTATTAGAACTACTAGTGGATAATACATCAAACTATGACATGTTCTCGTTTATGGATGGATCATCAGGATACAATTAAATCAAGATGGCGCCTGAGGATGAAAAATACATCATTCAGAACGCCCATCTGCATTTTCTGCTACATGGTCATGCCCTTCAGCTTGGAAAATGCTGGTGCCACCTATCAGCGGACGATGACTCATATATTTGATGAGTTAATACATCAAAAGGTCGAGTGCTATGTGGATAATCTTGTTGTCAAGAGCAAGGACCAAAGAGACCTCCTGGATGACTTGAGAATTGTATTTGAAAGGATAAAAAAATATGATTTGAAAATGAACCCCCCCCCCCCCCCAAGTGTGCATTTGGGTTATCCTCAGGGAAGTTTCTTGGGTACGTCAGTCGCCATCGAGGAATCGAGATCGACCCCAATATGATCAAAATAATTATAGAGATGCCGCCTCTTAGAAATCTCCACCAACTTCATTCTTTGCAATGAAACCTAGCTTTCATTCGGCGATTCATATCAAATCTATCGGGTAGGTGCCTGTCATTCTCCAAATTAATGAAGAAAGATGTTTGTTTCAAATAGAATGAAGAGTGCCAAGAAGCATTCGATAGTATCAAAAGATACTTATTAAATCTGCCAATCTCGCAGCGCCAATTCCGGGGAATCCTCTTATACTGTACACGACAGCATTATAAGAGTATCTCGGAGCATTATTGGCCCAACACAATAAAGAAGGCAAAGAAGATGCACTTTACTACATTAGTTAGAGATTGATCGGAGTAGAAGTGCGATATTCCCTAATTGAGAAGCATTGTTTGGCATTGATTTTCGTAGTTCAGAAGCTCTGTTATTGCATGCTTTCTCATAGGGTTACTTTGACATCAAATATTGATCCGTTGAAGTTCTTGATGACAAGACCAGTATTGACAGGTCGCTTAGCCAGGTGGATAGTGATACTAGCTAATACAGTTTGATATCACGTACATGCCACAAAAGGCGGTGAAAGGACAAGCCTCAGCAAATTTTCTCGCTGCACATCTTATCCCTGTTGACTCCCCGCTTAATGATGATCTGCCCAATGAACAAATCATGCATGTCGAGTGAAAGAAGAAATTATTATTTTGGGAGATGTATTTTGACGGGCATTGTCGATTAAACCTACTTGACCTCCAAATATTACGAGGGCTCGAGCCGGCATCGATCCCGTTTTTGTAGCACCTAAGGGAGGCATAATGAGGTTTTCATTCAGTTTGACTGAACTTTGAACCAATAATGAAATTGAATACGAAGCTCTAATAGCAGGACTGGAGATTGCAATCGATATCAGAATCCAAAATCTTCAAATCTTCGGTGGTTCTCAACTTGTGATAAATCAAGTCATGAACATTTATAAGATTTGCAAACTTGTGTTGGCCCACTATCACCGACAAGCTCTTACTTTTAGAATATGTGTCGAGTGTTAGAATAGCTCGAGTTCCTTGAGGTCAAAATAACAAAGCAGATTGTCTGGCTAAATTGATTAAGGAAATGACGAACATCAACGAGAAGAGACCTCTATTTATTGGAGTTCATACCCGTAGGGTTTTTGGAGCCCGCTTTGTTACAATTCTCGAAGGTAGAGAGAATTTCAGATTCAAGCCAACAAGATTAAACTCCAGTTGACCATCAACCTCTCCATCACATTATTATGGAAAATTATCCGGAAAGATATCATGTAGCTAAGAGACGTGAAGCTAGTCAAGCTTCAGAATCATGGTTGTATTGCTTAGATATTGAAATAAAGAATGATTAGAGGCAGTCATTCATCGATTACTTCAAAGAAAACACACTCCCAGCAGATAAATATCTAGCCACACAAACTCGAAAAAGGACATTACGATACGCATTTTTCAACAATACGCTGTATCGACGAGCCTTTGACCAAATGTGACTAAGATGCCTAGGGACTAATAAAATTGATAGAGTAGTAGCAAAAGTTCATGAATGAATTTGTGGCGCACATTAGTTAGGTTCCAAGATGATTACTAAAATTAAGAGAATGGGTTACTATTGCCCAACAACGGTTAGAGATTGTATTCATCACGCCAAGAGATGCTATGAGTGTCAGATCCATGGTGATGTTATACATCAGCCTCCAAATCCACGTCACCCTACAATATTGTCCTGATCATTTGAATGCTGGGTTACAGATATAATCAGGCCAATAGATCCGCCGTCATTTGTAGGACATCGCTTTATCTTGGCAATAATGGACTACTTTTTAAGTGGGCAGAAACAACTTCATTCAAAGAAGTTATGTCCGAGCATGTGATCAACTTCTTCACTCACAATGTTGTTTACAGATTTGGTATGACTTGCCGCATAATCTCAAACAACGGTATCGCATTCAAGAGTACAAAAATTTACAAGTTCGTTAATCGACATAAAATTGATTGGCGATATTCATTAATATACAACCCAAGAGTCAATAGCCTGGCAGAGGCCTTCAACAAGATGTTGGTAAAATTGTTAAAAGATCCTCACAAAAAATAAAAGAGAGTGATATATGAAGATGACAGATGTGTTATCGTACAATCTACAAAATGCCAACCAAATTCACTCCTTATTAACTGGTGTTCAGATTTGAAGTAGTATTGCCACTGAAATTTGAACTACCGTCACTTCGGGTAGCAATTCAGAACGATCTCACTCAAGAGAAAAATGTTCGTTTGAGAATGAAAGAGCTCGACGCACTCGATTGAGTTGACTGCAAGCTCAACAAAATCATTTGATTGGATGGTGTGTCTCTGAATTTTAAGAAGGGGAATTGATCATTCTGCTGAGAAGGCCAATCTTCCCACACTGAAAAATCGGAAGTAAATTTGTATCCAACTTGGAGGGCGCCTTTGTCATCGAGAAGGTGATTCAAGGAGGAGCTTTACAGTTGATCGATCTGGACGGTCAGAGGCCCATGCTGCCAATCAACGGTCGATACCTGAGAAAATACTATACATAAGAATGACTGTGTTAAATTATCATGTACTCTATATGCATTCTTTGATATAAGTACATCTTGTATTTTGAAATTCTCGAGTCACAAGAATGCATTTCAAAATCCCCCATAAGATTGGGATATTTTAAATATTTATTCTGGTCGACATCGCATTATATGCCGAGAGCCCCGAATAAATAGTTAAAATCTCAAAATACAAAGCTTATTATAAATCTCTCTATAAGATAAGTGGCATTTTAAATATTTATTTGGGTCGACATCGTGCTATGTGCCGAGATCTCCAAATAAATATTTAAAATCTTAAAATCCCGAATTTATTCTATTCTGAAATATCTTTATGAGACGGGGCATTTTAAATATTTATTTGGATTAACATCGCGCCGCATGTTAAGATTCCCGAATAAATATTTAAAATTATCAATATAAATATTCTTTCATGCTGAAGAATACAGCAATCTTTTTTCAAAGTATATACATGCGAGCTTTCAAAAGTTTGGGACACCTCCAACATACCAAGATTTAAAAGTCAGTAAAGAGACTTTTGTGACTACATACTCCAACAAAACAAGTCGGAACAGCTTAAAGTCTTCTATCAGCATGAAGCTTAAGGTTCGAATGAGTGTAAGAGGCTGGATCCAACAAGCCCAAATATGATCGGATCTCTTGTAGCTTCATCTACTAAACACAACATAAGAAAGGCTGTAGTAGCCCCACCTCGTCAATCTGTTAGTAGGGACTGTAGAAAGTACGAAGGCTAATTTGACTCGATAAGTTCAAGTGAGCATAATCTATGAAACTCTTTTAATTAATAGGAGAATCAAAGTTTTGATGGAAAAGAAGAGTCGCGAGCAACTATCGAATATGCGTAGGCTTCAAATCTTCAAACACAAAGGGAACTTTAAATCTACCAACTTCAGTAGATTCAGTATTGGGAAGCATATTTTCCCTAGCTCAAGTTTGAAACCTGAATGGGTGCAAAAGGTTAGATCCAACAAGCCCAAATATTGCCGGATCACTGGCAACTCCATTTACTCAACACGTCATAAGAAAGGCCGTAGTAGAGAAACCCCCATCACAGCAACCAAAGGATGAAGAGCTATCAAATTCTAGCTCTCATAATCTGATGAACTCAAGTGACTCAGATTAAAGCCTCCTCAAATGGTTAAGGATCAAGATACTACCCACATTTGGTACTATCAACCGAATCCAAAACTTGCAAATTCTTTAACAAATTCGTAAAGCACAAAATGAGGATCGAAGGAACTTTTATTCAACAAGTCCATCAAAGCACAAAGCAAATGACCGAAGAAAATATCCTATAGTTCACACAAAGTCTAAGGCTGAACTAAGAGGATTTTGTCATCAACAAGTTCTCTGCATAAATCTTTGGATCGATGACTTCTCACCATCGACCTAATGTAAGCCTAAAGGGTTTAAGTCACCGGAATCTACTCCTTCATTAAGGCCGCTAATGTAAGGAGCATAGGGTTGAAGGTACAAAAATCACTTGACAAGTTAGTAAAGATAAATCATGTAATTTTTCATTAAAGTCCACAACACAAAGCATATTGCAGAAGGAACCAAAATCTCAGGATCCAAGTTAAAGCTACGAAAAGAAACATCCTGAATGATGTCTATAAGTGTCTCTAAATACTGGGGGCATTTTAAATATTTATTTGGGTCGACAACACACATTATGTCGAGATCCCCAAATAAATATTTAAAATTTATTGTCAAAATGCAGTTTAAGGAGGGAAGACTGAAAGATCCTCAATAAACTGAATGTGCCATCAACAAAAAAGTTTAATTTAGGCAAGATACAATTAGTATGAGATACAACAAAGTCCCACTAGCAGATGAATCCTTAAAATTCAGATAAATCTCAAACAATATCAACAATATCCACAGAAATATTACATCTATATATGATGACGGTAAAGAAAAATGTTGAGCAGTTAAAAAAATGCTAGAAACTAAGGTGATAGTGGTGGCAAAAGAAGAACAAAAGGTGAGGATATTATTTACCTGCATCATTCTACAAGAGTAATGCTCTAGGGATCTAAGTATGATGTGTTACATCAGTGTCTTGTGGATTCCTAACTAAAGCCCACATGCATTTTGTATGGATGATTACAAATGCATCTAAAAGATCTACAAAGACACAGAAATAGACTTTTGGAGATCTATAGAATATCTTAATGTGACATCCAAGCAAACTTTTGGAGATCCGCTAAATGAAAATCTTAGCGTGAAATCCAAGCAAACTTTTGGAGATTCGTTAAATGAAAATCTTAGGGTGACATTCAAGTAAGATTTTGGAGATATGCTAAATAGAATCTTTGTATGACATCTAGAGAGAAATATCTAAAGATCTACATGGTTAATCAGCATTTAACAAATGTGATTTGCTCTAGACACATACCACATTTGTTGGGAAGCATTTGTTGACGTCTGATGTTATAAAAAAGGAGATAAAAATATATATATTTGTAAAATCATTACATACCTGCTAAGATCGAAAGCCCGTCCCGAATCCTGCCAAAAATCTTGCAAACGGTGCTCAAATGACATCTCGCACACACGACAGCGACTTGATTCAGCCCCCTATTCGCGTTGATAAAATGGAGGGCAAGACTTCGTTCTTTCTTTCCCACACATACGAGCAGCTCTCTCTCTTTTCCTCTCCGCCAGACCCAAAAGCCTCTAACCTTCTCCTGCGAATCAAACCGCAAGCCTCCCTCCTCTCCAAGACCTGACCTCTTGTTGCAAGCGTCTGAGTCGCAAAGCCGAACCCCCCCATACGAATCCTTCGACTCCATTACAATTGAAACCCATGATTTAAACCGAGTCTCTTACCTCTATCTCCTACGTGCTCCATCTGCCAAACCAGGCCATAGATACCAGTCGCCATAAATCTCTACGCCCTTGCTTCTCCAGCCCAGAGAGAGAGAGAGAGAGAGAGAGAGAGAGAGAGAGAGAGAGAGAGAGAGAGAGAGAGAGAGAGCTTTCTTTATACTTATCCGATCCCTAGTCGACACCAAGCCGCCGGCCTCTTCCTCTCGTTGAACCGAAGCGCTTCCCTAGCTGAACCTCCTCCGGCGACGCTCCCTTATCTGTCCGATCGGAAGTCACGAAAGGAGCTCACTAGTTGTGAAGGTAACTTTCCCCTTTCGCGTATTTCTTCGACCAAATCCCGTAAGAATGTCGAGCCAGAGAGGAAAGGGAAAGTTTAACTCTTTGTGAGGTTTAAACAGAATTTAGAATAAATCATGCATAAATCTTATTATAGTCTTGCATTAATCCTGCTTAAATCCTGTATTTCTTTCTCGTCATCCCACGACCAAATGAGAGAAATAGAGGGCTTAACCCACTATTTAATGGGATTAGGCTCAAATCCTGTTAAATTATATTATATATTAATTATAATTAATTAATTTTAATTATAATTAATTAATTTTAATTATAATTAAAGTTAATTATTATAATTAATTATAATCAATTATTTCTAATTATTATTAATTAGTAGTAATCATAAAATTAGTTATAATTAAATTAATTATTATTAATCCTAATTGATTACGATTAATCATAATCAATTATTTTTTAATTATAATTAATTATTCTTAATTATAAATTAGTTATAATTAAATTTAATTATCATTAATTATTATAATTAATTATTATTAACAATAATTAGTTATAATTAATAATATATTAATTATAACAAATTATTTTTAATTAGAATTAGTTAAAATAATTATAATTAGTAAAAAAGAAAGAAAAGAGAAATGTTCTCCTCTCGCCTCGATATGCGTGCCGACACCATCGACAGCCCGTGAAGGTATAAATTTTCCAAAACTCAGATTCTTGCTCTCGAAGTTCACGGCGCACTAGAAAATCACCCATACACGCCTTTATTGCACGTGGTGGAATAGGACCCTGGTGTGACGCTTACGATGAGATGGATAATCACTTAAAAGCCCCATTTCGGCGTTCGCGGCTCACTGAAAAATTGGTTATACACGTCTTTATTGTGTGTTGGGATGGGAACTCGATGTGACTCCTACAGCGAGGCGGGGTTACTTATAAGTACCATCGAATGGGGGAAATCAACTGTGTTTTTAAAATAGGTACATTCAAAGACCAAATAATGCCTTTATTGTGTGTGGTGGGAATGAAGACTACTACCGCGGTGTCTACGGATGTCTACCATACACGTCTTTATTGCGCGTGATGGGAAGGCCCAAACTCCTGCAGTTTTTCCCTAAACAGGGGAGACGTCGGGACAATAGAATTTGAACTTAAATGAATGACAAGAAATTTGAAATGAACTTAAAAGAATTTGAATCCAAACAAGTGACAATGAACTGCATGGGACCCGAATGAATGGAAGAGATTCCTCAAGAGCCTGAACTATACTCGAACTCAAACAATTTGGACTTGGACTTGATTTGAACTTAAATGATCAATAAAAGTTTGAATCAAATAACAAGGACTTTAAATCAAATGACAATGGATTAAATTTATAAATTGGATAAGAAGTTTGGAGCATGAACTTGACTTGAACTGGATGAACAATCAATGAAGGAATGAATTTGAATAATTTATAATGAATGCTAAGAAGTGGCTACTTCAATCGGAGTGAAAATGAAGGATGATATCAAACTTATCATATGCATTGAACTTACTTTGAAGGCAAGGAGTTTGCAAGTAGAATTGAACTAGCAAGCCACAAGAAAATGGTGAAAGACCTGGTTTTATTATAAAACTATTAC
The DNA here is from genome assembly GCA_022539455.1 of Dendrobium nobile. Classification (NCBI taxonomy): domain Eukaryota; kingdom Viridiplantae; phylum Streptophyta; class Magnoliopsida; order Asparagales; family Orchidaceae; genus Dendrobium; species Dendrobium nobile. Next base: position 47,702,722 of record CM039729.1, read on the forward strand.
ATGGGGATTTTAAGTCATGATGATTGACCTGTGATATTGAAGTTAACTCATCCGTAAAACACAAATCTCTAATTGACGATGATACT